>CM063463.1:23432177-24032177 GCA_032191425.1 Lymantria dispar | reverse complement strand
CTTCTGCGAGGCAGTAGTCTCGCGGAAGGAGGCGGCGGATCACCTGCGCGAGGAGCGCAGCCTCGATGAGGCGATCCGCCGCCGGCGACTGGGGCGGCGTAGGCGAGAATACCTGCGCCTCATGGCGCCCTAGCCGAGGCCGCGGGTGACGTGACCGGGGAATTAGTTCGTCACCCGCTGAGAGGCTAACCGCGTGAGGAGAAAGACCAACGTCCTCCCCGAGGGGGGGACGTCAGTCGATGGGAGGGTACCCCAAATAGGGGGTATTCCGTCGGGCCGACCACTGACGTCACGTCACCCTGCTCCGGTGGTCGGCCCAACGACGAAGGCGACGTGCATCGTAGGTGGGTTGCGGGTGTGCATGCTTACGCCCCTCTGTCGCCCCGGACGGAGTGGTGCGAGGAGCGCACCGACCGCAATCCACCCCCAAAAAAAAAATTCATCGTTATTACAGATAATTATCTACCCGTTACAGAAATTAATTATTTTGACCCACATTCTGGTCCAAATTAGCCGTTTTAGAATTAACCGTCAATTGCATTATACATTAAAAATAAAATAAGTGACACAATATGTACGTAGTAAATAAAATTTAATTAGACTATCAAGGTAAATTTAGCCATTGATATCAATAATAAAAATAGCTCAGTTGTGAAATGGAGCAATCCTTTAATCCAGACAGACACGGTTCGACTTTTAGAATTCCCTTTTTTATTCTACCTTTTTTATCTTTTTATATTTTTTACATTATTTCATTAATTAATCATCGCCATCAGAGCTTATACAGAGTGTCCCAAAATTCAACGATAAGCGGGCACCAACTGGTGGACCTACTTATGTAGGACTGCTCAAAAAAAAAAAGAAAAAAATCTAACCTGATTTTTGTTAGTAGTAGATTTTTTTTTTCTGTATACGTTCCAAGGCTGGACTCTAGCCTCCTATACAGTGGGAGGGAAATTGGCCTACTATACCACGCTGGTCAAATGTGTTAGCATAGGGTTTTATTTTGAGGTTCCCTTTAATTGCATAAATGTTTGCATATATAACTATAATAATTATAACACATTATATAATTGGCTACTGATTAGGCAATGACGAAGCTTGCGAACTGTTTCTTTACTGTATTCTGCTTCAAACTCTCCTAATGCTCCTCCCTACTTAAAACTTCACTTTCAATTTCTTCAACTTCATTCATAACCGTAATCTCCGTTCCTCAAATACTCTTCTTCTTCACTGTCCTTCTCACTCCTCTAATTTGGTTCACTCTTCCTTTTATTTCCACGGTATTCTTCTCTGGAATGCGTTACCATTAGAGATCAAAATGGCCGCTAGTCGTGATGGTTTTAAGGCTATGATCAAACGACTATACTTGAATCTTCTGACAGAGTCGACTCATCAGTGATGAATTACTTCTACTGTTTGTAAAATTTATATATATGTATGTATGTATTTGTGTGTGTATACATGTATTTATGTGTTTATTTATGTATATATGGGTAAATATCTGTATATGTATTGTCTGTATGTATTAGGTATAAGTCTTTATAAATTTGCTTTATTTGGATAACCGAATATCAGAAATCATTGCTCACATTGAATTGCATCTGCCTAATTTATTTCTGCTCCACCCTAGGTAGACTGGTAGAAAATGCCTAAGGTATTAAGTCCGCCTTGTACCTTTTTATGTGTGCAGAAGTTTTAAATAAATAACTAGATCCGTGTAATGACGCAATAAGAATTCACGACACCCTATCTTACCCGTAGATGTCCTAAGAGACGACTAAGGGGCTATAAGGGGCTAAACTAAGACGACTATAGAAATAACATTTATGTAAGAAAAACTCGAAATAAAACCCTATAATAACTTGTTTGATCAGCATGATATGGTAAGGTCAATCTACGTCCTATTATGGAGGAAGCTAAAGCCCAGCAGTGGGACGTGTATAAGCCGAGATGATGATGATGACTGCTTATCACTACGCCCATTCGTCACTCCGAAATGAAACGGATGGCGTGCGTCACAACCTTAGCCCGTTTAAAGAAAACGTAGATCAGGCAGTATATTGTTGAGTTTTGATTTATCCTTCACTCACAGTGGATCTGTTTATATTAATTATTTTTAAAGAAAAGAGTTAAATGCATTCTTCCATTGTAATTTGAAGGTTGTAAAAGTAAATATTTATGTAAATTAATATATTATTGCAATGTTTTTTTTGTTACAGGTAAGTTGGAGACATATTTTTGATTTAAGTCGTGTTGTTTCCATTTCATAAGTGAGTATCACTGTGTGTATTTTGAAATGTGTGAATTCTTGTTGATGTGAAATATCTATAGGCGAGGGTGAATCGTTGGCGTGACGTGGCGTTAACGCCACGCTTGGATATGTGCATTTGTGTAACGAAACCATAACCTGTGTGCAGGCGTGCGTGTGCACGTGCGTGTGTGTGTGTGTGTGTGTGTGTGTGTGTGTGTGTGTGTGTGTGTGTGTGTGTGTGCATGACACGTCCATATTCCCAAAATCCCAGAAACTTTTTTGTTTTTGCTTTATTGGCCTTTGATTTAGTAGCATAAGTGTGCTACCATTCTGCCGTTGAACCGCATATAGGTACATAGAGAAGTCGAACTAATAAAATTCGTGTAGCATGACAGCAATAACTATAAAAAATATATAAACTGCCCAAAAAGCTCATAAATTAAAATTGGACACTAAACCTGCTGTCATTTCATTTAAAAAGTTAAAAGCTGACAGTTTTACGAGCGAGTCACCGTAATGTATTGTGTTAGTGTTGCCGTTAGCTATAACAACAAGGAGGAACTGCTTCGAAGCGATTACTTTTTAAACTGCCGATGTTAGAGCCTAGTAGATTTAGCCTCTATTTTATGAGATTTAAAAAGTAAATGAAAGTTTTACGATGCTATGGAGGTTCATTGTATCATGATTAATTTAATTTTTAAAGCATAAACTAAAATATATCTTCGCAAATTCTCTTTTGTTCAATAGGTTATATTTTCCTCGTAGTCCCATGATCATCAGATAAAGATGTAAACCACTGAAAAGTAATAAATAAATGAATATTACGTAAAAAAACCACCCTCAAAAAACAAAAATTATACCTTTTGTAGACGGTGCCTTAGGTAAAAATTCGTATAGGTTGGGTAGCAGGTTATAAGAGGCACCACCCGAAAAGTAATACGTCATATTATTATGATGATAATGAATTTTCCTTTTATTGTTTTAAATACTGAAAAATTAGTGTTTTTGAACATAAGTATAAAGAAAAAAAAATAACTAGCATCTTATTCGTAAGACTATAACTTACGAGGTGACTCTTCTTAACCCATCATAACACGGCTTATAATAAATAAACAAATAGTGAAGCGGAAGCGGATATATTACATTTATCACTCCACCATTATTAATGACATGCCTGTCAATAAATAATTGACAAGAAGATAATATTATGGTATATTATACAGGCCGTATAGTGTCGGATAACAGCATCTTCGCAGAGTAACGGCTGACTTGGCTGTTACAACTTGCATAAAGTTTGCTTAATTAACCAGCTAGAGTGGCTCGATATTAAAGTTCAATAACAGAAAAATAAAAAATAATTGAACGGTATAAGTAGAATTGAAAATTTTGAATAACCACAAACTAAAATAATAAAAAAGTATTAAGTACGATCTTTTCAATAGGAATTGTCAATTAAATGACATTTATTATACTGGCACGCGTGAAGCACTTAATCCAGTAATCATATACCATTACATCATTTTGGAAAAGAGCTGATACTCTAACACTGCTGGACCGATATTAACCAAACATAGCTAAGAATCACCGCAAGGAAACTGGCTTTCAAATGGAAAACCGCGATGAAAGAGCTACGTTTCCACAGACAGACAGACAGCGACGTCAAACTTTTAACACCCCTCTTTTTACGTTAGCGGTTAAAGAGATATTTGTTGGGTGGTAGCGGCTACGGATACCACTAACTCTTTCATAGTTCGTTGGTATCGTAAAAGACGTCTAAAAGCCTTACATTAACCTGGTCGTCTTCTATTTCATGCCGTATGGTCAATAACTATGTTCCCAGAAGAATTAATATCAGGCAGGAGATTATAAAGGCATTGCTATAACTTTTACAATATGTATGATTGAAGAAAAGTACATGTTACGTTTGCCTTTAGTGATTCGGATAAGGGCTGGGTGCTAATAATTTTATTAGCTTGTCTCAGCTTATATACATCCCACTGCTGGGCTCGAGCCTCGTCCACCATAGGGGGTATATTGACCCTACTATACCATGCTGGTCAGACAGTTGTCCTTCTCTTGCACAGATGTTATATGTGTGTTATATCCCTTAGTCGTCTTTTACGACATCCCCGGGTAAGATAAGGAGTGGTGAATTGTATGCTTATTTCGTTACCAAACGAATATTTTTTTATATATATATATCTGTAAAATAAGGGATATATTAGAGGAGACAATTTTCCAACACATCATCATCTTGCTCTTATCCCAATTACTTGGGGTCGACGCAATATGTCATCTGTTTTGACATATTGCAAAAAGTTTCGGCAATGACTTTTATGACCGGCCGCCTGCCTGACGTCAACCCTCCTTGGGAATGTAATCGTTGACCCAAATGGTACCAGATGGAGTTGGTCCGGGTCAATCTAGGGCTCTTAGTCGTCTTTTACGACACCCACGAGCAAAGCAAGGGTTGGTAGTATTCGAAGCCGCTACCACACAGCACATTTTTCAACACATTTGAAGTAAAATAGAAAACTCGTAGGAGTGACCTATTATAGAAGGCTTATCAAACTAATTAGTATAGAATTCTATTACATAGATTGTGTTAGCGCTAATGTTATCTACTTGCCCGCTTTGGTCTTCTTTTACCCAGCTCGCACCACTTCCATAACAGGAGGGAAATTGATCTACTATACCATGCATCCGAAATACGAGGAATTAGCACGCTGAAATGGTAATGGGCAAGCCACACCGCTTAACGAACCGATAACCGCTGAGGAAGGAAGGATCTCGAATGGCGACCATGCCTCGGATCACGCAATCCAGGACGCCCCCCCACCAGATGGACCAACGACCTGGTGTAAGTTACTGGGCGTGAACATGACGCCTGCGTTCGGCAGTAGCGATAGGGTAATTGATGATAATGATCAGGCTGTTTAAAGGGTTTCATACAGGGTTTTCTTTCGAGCTTTCCTTCTCTTACAAAAATGCTATATGCATGTGCTTTTATATCCATATTCAAGATAAGGGGTGGGCAGATATATTTTTACTCAGTCACCAAATGGAAGTAGTTCTTTAGTTCTCCACACGGCAAGTAGCAATATATATAAAATAAATACAAATAAGAAGTAAGCAATAATATTAAAGAGATCAATCACCTTCAATGTACTCTCACCCGACGCTAGGAGACTCCTATATTGAAGTTTAACTTAACATTTACAAGGAAACAGTAGTTTGCAACACGCTCACGTACGCTTCACTGTTCAGTTAACTCTTATTCAATAGTTAGTGAAGCCGTACTAGGATATACGATAGCTAAAGTTTCATATTGCAACGAACCTCGACCATAATCTCGATCATTATCAATCCATAAGTTTGCCATTAAAATATTTCAGACAATGCTTTACGTTTCAGATCTATTGGAAGCTATGGATGTATGTTTAGTTATGTATAACGAATTTGAATTTTAATCATTATTATCTCAGCTGCTGTGTGGTAGCGGCTTCGAATACTACCAACCCTTGCTTTGCTCGTGGGTGTCGTAAAAGACGACTAAGAGCCCTAGATTGATCCGGACCAACTCCATCTGGTACCATTTGGGTCAACGATTATATTCCCAAGGAGGGTTGACGTCAGGCATGCGGCCGGTCATAAAAGTCATTGCCGAAACTTTTTGCAATATGTCAAAACAGATGACATATTGCGTCGACCCCAAGTAATTGGGATAAGAGCAAGATGATGATGATTATCTCAGCTCAGAAATGTCCACTTGCTGAGCTTGAGCCTCCTTCACAATGGACAAAAAAAAAAGTCAGTCGGGACGCCTGGCAAATGTGAAACATCGAAATTATTTTGTACACGTATTTATGCATAAAAGAACAGATTACGACAAGAACTAATATGGCATAAAATATTAATAAAATATTACGATATTTTTCCAAAAAATTATGATTTTTATTTAATAAACATTTATTTTCATTAAATACAGGTATTAACAATTCAAAAATATTTCAAATTGTGACAACTCAATTAATTTAATCAGTGATTTCTGTAATAAAATAATATAATAGTTATATTTGATGTTGCCTCTGACGATATTACTGTGACAAATGGTCTGAACCGCACTTACTATCATATAGCGTGGCGAGGCCTCGCCACGCCATGTATCACTTTACGCCACGGCCTGTTTACGTGACGCCAATGATTACGTTTATCCTCGCCTATAGATGTTTAACATCAATAAATAACATTCAAAAATAATACAACTATTTGTTGGCACAAAAAAAAAAAGTTTTCATGGGGATCGAAGGTAACACAAATAAATAAGAGTACGGTATTTAAATTACTTAGTCAACTGTAAAATTATGTATTTTAAGTACGTAGAGGTTATTTAGAGGCACGCTCCAAGGCGATATGTTTCATACATAGATGGATGACCGTCTCATTATCCGGCCCTTTATGAGGGCAATTCTATAGGGATCATATCATATGCTCCATTACACTAACTCTTTGCTATCTCTAATGTTGTAAAAGGGCTGGATGGTATACATATGCAATGAATGCAAATTAAATGGCTGACCACTTTGAAACGGAATGGCTCTTTTCTTCTTTACATATATATATTTGTCTACATATGAAAAAGTGAGCCGTCGCTCAGGACGCCTGGCAGATGTGAAACATCGAAAGATTACGGTAGGAACAAATATGACATAATGTGTAAATAAAATATTACGATCTTTTGCCAGAAGATGTTAATTTAAATTGAATAATAATTATTTTCATTACATACAAGAATTAAAAATTCAAAAATATTTCAACTTGTGACAATTCAATTCTTTTAATCAGTGATTTGTGTAATAATATAATAGTTATATTCGATGTCTCTGACGATATTACTGTGACAATTGGTCGGAACTATAGTTATTATTATATAGCGTGGCGATTTCTCGCCACAGCATGCGTCAGTTTACGCCACGCAACGATCAGGTTTACTCTTACACATTCCGTCATGTAGCATGGCGTTGCATTGCCGCGGTCTGTTTACGCCACGCCAATGATCTGGTTTACCCTCGCCTGTAGATGTTTCACAAGAGCAACTTTCGTATGGTGACGGAGGAAGAATACAATTCACCACCCCCTTTCCTGCCCGTGGGTGTCATAAAAGACGATTAAGGTAATACCCTGTCGGTAATAAACGACGATTCTATGCTAACCTATCTGATTAGCGTGGTCAATTTCTTTTCCATTGTGAAGCAGGCTTGAGTCAAGCGATAGGACATATAGGGAGGATGGGAGCCATGAGAGACTAAAAAAAAAATTATACAAACACTACCAGTTCTTACGTCGCTCGTGGGTATCGTAAAAGACGACTATAAAGCTATACATAGATCAGGGCCAACTCCACCTGATGCCTTCTGATTAACAGTTATGTTCCCAGGGTTGATGTCAGACGGGCGGCCAGTCGTAGAGCTGTTTTAAAATATATATAATGGCAGAACAGTAGATATTGTATCGCCCATTGGAATAAGAGTAGATAATGACTTTGTGAATTCTCATGTGGTGATGGATTAAGAATGCATTATATTCATCATCTCAGCCCATATACGTCCCACTGTTGGGCTCGGGACTCCTTCACAATGGGAAGAAAATTGACCTACTGTGTACCACGCTGGTCAGACGTGTTGGTATAGTTTTGTTTAGAGTTTACCTGCTCCTGCATAAATTTTTATAATAGCATATTGCATATTAAATCTCATAGTCGTCTTTTACGACATCCACGGGCAAGACAGGGGGTGGTGAATTGTATTCTTACTCTGTCACCACACAGATAAATAGATGCAATATATTACTACCCCTTTATTTGACTATGGGGTTGGAAAATTCCTAAATTTACATTTTTATGTGAAAGTATCATTTTTCGCACTTCGCACAAGAGTGTCATTTGTTATTCGCATGGACTCACCCTTGACATAATAATCAGGGTGTAATATTTTAACCCTAACTAATGTTATAAATGCAAATGTGGATTTTCTTTAAGTTTTCATATTTTAACTACTGAATCATAGTAAAATAATCCCAACACCTCTTTCGGGATACAGAAATAAAAAGTGTGCCATCGCTCAGGACGCTTGGCAGATGTGAATCATCGAAATTATTTTGCACAAGTATTAATGCATAAAAGAACAAATTGCGAGAGGAACTAATATGGGATAAAGTATTAATAAAATATTCCTTTTTTTCCCAGATAATGATGATTTTTATTTATATAGGTAGGTTTTATATATATATAGGTATGTGTTTAGGATAATAATTTATCGCCAACGATCAGATACACCCTCGTCTATAGTCGTCTATATATATCTATATCAAATGAAAGAGGATATTTCTTCCTTAAAAAAACACCTACTGTACCAAATTCACAGAAAGAAAAAAAACGTATACCATGGATACAGCTACTATAAAATAATATCTAATTCATTTTCGTTTGATGAAAGCGTAAGACAATTCACCACCCGATCTGCCGAACGCTCAGTTTGGGTTTAGGAGGTGTCATTCGACGATCGCGGCCCTGTTGCGCCCGAGGGCCGTGGCGACTGAGGCCGTCACCGGCGGGGGAGGGAGCCGCTCCTCTGTCGCCCCGGATGGAATGGAGCGAGGAGTGCGCCGACCGTAACACACCCCCCAAAAAAAAGACAATTCGCCACCCTTTTTCTTGCCCTTGGATGTCGCACAACACGACTAAGGGATTATCATTTACAGATACCATTTAAACATGAGAATGAAAACTTTAAACCCTGTATCAAGCAATTTGACTAGCGTGGTACAGCAGCTTAATTCCCCACTCATTTTGGAAGAGGCTCGAGCCCAGCAGTGGGACCTAGATGAACTGTGAAGTTGATGATAGATATCCATTTCATCATCATCATTTCGCCTCATGTAAGTCCTACTGTTGGGCTCGAGCCTCATACACAATAGGACAGCAGTTTACCCACTACACCACGCTGTTCAGACAAGTTAGTAAACGGTGTTGCTTCGAATTTTTCTTCTCTTGCATAGATTTTATCATTATCATCATCTTGCTCTTATCCCAAACACTTGGGGTCGACGCAATATGTCATCTGTTTTGACATATTGCAAAAAGTTTCGGCAATGACTTTTATGACCGGCCGCCTGCCTGACGTCAACCCTCCTTGGGAATGTAATCGTTGACCCAAATGGTACCAGATGGAGTTGGTCCGGGTCAATCTAGGGCTCTTAGTCGTCTTTTACGACACCCACGAGCAAAGCAAGGGTTGGTAGTATTCGAAGCCGCTACCACACAGCATGCATCTTGCATAGATTTTATATGCATATTAAATTCCTTAGTCGTCTTTTACGATACCCACGGGCAAGATAGGTGGTGATGAATTGTATTCTTACTCGGTAACCATACGGAGAGGATATCCAATTAAAACTCTTAAATGATTTCTTAACTTTATTCACTAGTTTCAATGCTCCATCCACCATCTGAGTCATCCATCCTCATCACTGGAGGAGGTACTGGGCTGGTCTCCGTAGTCTCTTCTGTCGCAGTAGCAGTTTCCACCACTGGTGTGGTCGTTTCGGTGATCACGGTTGTGGTCGTTGGTTCTGTGGTCATAATCGGCACTAACTTAGGCCTAGCCGTCTCCTTGTGCTCCAGACGTGGGTTTCGCCACGTGACGAAGAAGTCGTTCAGCAAGGATTCGGGCGTCGTGGTGGTCGGCACTCGACCTTGATAGTACGATGGCATCTGAAATGTACATTTCAATAAAGTATTACCCTAAAAAGTATTTTAATTCTTGACTACAGTTCTTCTTCCACGTGTGATTCAAGAATATAATGGTTAACCTTTTACTTTTGCGAGTAAGTCGTAAAAAATACCTGACAATTCAAAGAACAGGTCTTTGCAGGGAGTCAAGTGGGTCTAGCTGATATTTGGGCGCGCTTCTCCAGAAATGTGAGCAGTACTCACATAAAGACGAACTTGTGCTTTGTAAAGCACAAGACCCCGTGTAATTTGAAGAGTTACTGCTTGGTACTGAGGTGCCATGACAAAAAAGGTCCTTCTTTGCAGTGAGCGCGCAAACTTGTGTCTTTGTGGAATAGAACTGAAATAAGTTCCATTCTTCTATTCCGTGTGATGACGGAGTAAGAATACAATTCACCACCCCCTATTTTACCCGTGGGTGATCGTACGAGACGACTAAGGGATATGAAACGCATATAACATCTATGCGAGAGAAGGAAAACTCGCAATAAAACCAACACGTCTGACCAGCGTGGTATAGTAGGTCAATTACCCTTCCATTATGGAGGAGGCCCGAGCCCAACAGTGGGACGTATATGGGCTGAGATGATGATGAGATGATGAAGTTCCATTCATCCTATTTCGAGGACCATCCAAGCGCGCTTGATAAACTGGAAAACTTACAACGAAAACTACAATTACCGCCTTCTATTCGTAATGATTATGGGATTATGGACACTTCAGATATCCAACAACTCTTTTTTACTTGTATAGGTGATATTAAATTCGAAAGTGACATTTTCGCATCGAAGTAAATAGTAGACGACTATCATTTCATCATGCAACTCTTTGCCATACACTACTGGACGTCGTCTTCCGCACACATGAAGGGATACTGCCGTGATCACAGCAGACGGATTTGCAATCACTGTAAACTGTTGTATAATTCGTAGGAAAGAGCTGTTTCCCTCTCCTTTGGTGAACGTTTAGGTGATTCACGAGGTCGCAGCAAGAGATGGCGACAATTATGTTCCTAACCCGTCGATTATCCTACAAAAGTTTGCCATTAAAACATTTAAAATAGATGCTATAAAAACTAAAATATAACTTTGCTCCCGTCGTTTTTCTATAGATGTTGCTAACGACAGATAAACGTCGAGTATACACATAATACCTCTATTATTGTCGCCAGTTGTCACTTACAATACTCTTTAGTATCTTGTGAACATAACTCAATAATACAAGTAGATAATTTCTATTTGCATATTTTTGAATAACAATGTCAACTTGTGAGCCGATTCCTCGTCATTTGTTTTATTATTTAAAATCTGCGACTGAGTTTTACTGAATAGTCTCAGAGGCTTATGGTGAGGCTGGTATGAGTGAAAGAACAACTCTTTAATGGTTCTAATACTTCAAGTGCGGTGATTACTGAAGACATAAACGGAAAGGACTTTTTTATGGCACTGGTAATGAAAAAACGCCGGAAGCAAACGTGTATCATCTCAGCCCATATACGTCTCGTGGGAAGGAATTTGGACTGCTCTGTACAGATGTGTCGACGTTGGATTTTAATTCGAATTTTCCTTCTCTTCATGGATATTATCTGCATATTTTACCTCTTACAATTAGCCGTCTTTTAAGTTCTCCACGAACAAGGTGAACTGTATTCTTCTTCTGTTATCACACAGAAAAAAATGGTATACTTATGTGAAATCATAAGGTTCACTCGATTAATAAACCCTAAATAATTTGGTGCTATAAAGACAAATAATCCATCATGGAATCCGTTGTCATCCGCATAATTTGGTGCTATAAAGACAAATAATCCATCATGGAATCCGTTGTCATCCGCATAATTTGGTGCTATAAAGATAAATAATCCATCATGGAATCCGTTCTCATCCGCATAATTTGGTGCTATAAAGACAAATAATCTATCATGGAATCCGTTCTCATCCGCAGTAGACCCTTAAGACTCGAGACTTTACCATCACTAATTATAATTATTAATTGCATATACATGGCTACCAATCAGACAAAGACGAAGCTTGCGAACTGTTTCTTTACTGTACTCTATTCTAAACTCCCCTAATGCTCCTCCCAAATAGGGAGAAAACATCACTTTCAATTTCTTTGCTCCACCCATGACCGTAATCTTCGTTCCTTCAAAAATCTTCTTCTTCACTGTCCTCCTCACTCCTCTAATCTTGTACACTCTTCTTTTTAAATCCAAGCCGTAATAGTTTTAAGGCTATGGTGAAAGGTTTATACCTGGATCTTCTGACGGAATTAACTCTTCAGTGATGAATCACCTCTACTGTTTATAAAATTTATATATATGTAATTTGTGTATGTATATATATATATATATATATATATATATATGTGTGTATTTATGTATGTATATATGTACTAGGTATAAGTCTATTTAAATTTGCTATGTTTGGATAACCAAATTTCTGAATTCATTGCTCGAATTGCATTGCACCTGCCTAATTCATTTCTGCTCCACCCCAGGTTGACTGGTAGAAGATGCCTAAGGCATTAAGTCCGCCTTGTACCTATTTTTGTGTGCAGAAGTTTTAAATAATATTTACGCGAATATTACACATTTAAAATAAAACTGTTTTTACTAATTTTATCGCGTTTGTATTTGATTTATGATTGCCCGAAGTTTCGAACACTTTACAGTGTTCATGTTCAGTTAGTCCTGCAATCCACGATAAAATCCCTTAAAACAATTTTATTTCACATAATCACATACTTATCCCAGGCACTCATAAAGTAGACGAGGCGTGGCCGTTAGACCGACCCTCGGCATCGCATACCCGAAAGGCGACCTCTTGGCATCCCAAAATAGACGAGGAAGTGGTACCGCTGCTGATTTTTAGTGGGTATTCCGACACACCATCCTATGTCGGCGAGTCCTACATAATCCCCTACTATACATGCAGTGGAAATACATAAAAGGATTTTCCACAGAGTTAGAATGATGTAAATATTTTTCTAAAAATTGTACTTACACTTTGATTGACACTTTCTAGCCAGTCTGAGAATGCACCAACTAATGTGAACACGGTGGGAGTGTTAGGTGCACCACATAGAGCCGGACCAAACGAGATGACTCCTACCAGCCGCCCTGATAGTATTGCGGGACCTCCTGCGTCGTGCTGGTGAAATATAATAATAACCATCATCATCTCACTCCACATAAATTCCACTGGTAAATTCGGGGTTCTTTCCTAATGGGAAAAAATTGACCTACTGTACCCCACTGGTCAGACGTGTTGGTATAGCGTGTTATGTCGAGTTTTACTTCTTTTGCATAGATATTATCTGCATATAATATCCCTTAGTCGTCTTATACGATACCCATGGGTAAGAACGGTGATGAATCTGGGGGCACGGTAGTGCCCCCGCCAAGTCGAGCAAAAAAAAGAAGTTGGGCAAAACTCAACACTGCCGTAAGATACTTTTCTCGAAGCAATTCAGGCCATTTTCGACACCCTATAACTTCGTTGTGAATAAAACTAGAAGTCTGAATTTTTAGTAACCCAGCAGGCATTATATACACATTGTGTATTTCAAATTTCATTCAATTTGAACCAATAGTTTAAGAATTATAATTAGTCAAAATTTTGTATTTTTGTCACTCACTGACTGACTGACCGATCATCAATATTAAAGAGGCACTTCTAGCAGACATAGAAGCTTTAAATTTAGAATACAATTAGTGTTTAGTATATAAATGAAGGAAAAATTATGATACATTGTAATTTTCGTCCAGTTGCCGAGATACATTAACTGCATAAATAATTTTGTAAGCCCATATAAATATATAGGATTACAAAGTTACATTTGCAGTTAATGAAATGTATCTTTGTAAAAAATAAGAATACATTTGTCGCCATCATTGCTTCCCTATGGGAATCGTAAAAACTGGCCAAAGACTGCGCAGATGGCGTAGTAATTAAGATACCAACGTACCGTGCCAGTGTCCCGGGTTCGAATCCCATGCAAGACAACACCTTGTACGATCCACAAATTGTTATTCCGAGTTTGAATGTAATTTGTGTCAGTTAATTATATGTTCATTCCGTGTGGTGACGAAGTAAGTATACAATTCACCACTCTCTATCTTGCCCGTGGATGTCGTATAAGACGACTATGGGATGTAATATGCACATACCATCTGTGCAAGAGAAGGAAAACTCGAAATGTAACCCTATATCTACATATCTGACCAGCATGGTATAGTGGGTCAAATTCCCTCCCATTGTGGAGGAGGCCCGAGCACAACAGTGGGACGTATGAGGGCTGTGATGATGATGCGATGATGAATTATATGTTTCTAAAGTCCCCCACAATATAAGGATTATTATTCCCTTAGTGCAAGGCGTTGTCATTTAAAAAAAAAGATTCAACAGGCCACACTGGGCAGCAGCTCTTGTCGGGGAAATGATTGATATCAACCCGCCTACCAAAGGTGGCATTGCCAAGTCATTCTGTTTATTTAAGACATAAAAGATCTTTAATATTGATATAGTCAGTATAAAAAGTTATTAGGTTAGCTATTTACGTAATAACTTAAGAAGAAAGGTCCCTTAAGCAGGGACTGAATGAGTTAACTGACTTGGTATAACGTGGATCTCAAAACTTTTTATGGTAGAAGAATTCATTTGCGAGGCTTGGCTTTTTTTTTTACAAGTTTTGTTTTTGATGGTATTACATTCTTACTCCGTCATCACACGAAAATATTTCAGACCTGTCTATATAAATTTTGTATTTTCACATTTTTGTGATACAAATTATACAAAAAAGTCACGCTATTAATACAAAAAAATATAAAAAATCACCTCAATTATACAAAAATACAAAAGAAAATCACATCAATATAGTCCACTCAATTGAAATAGAAATCCTAATATAAATATATTTATTTCTTTAAGAGAGAACACTCTCTTCACCATATTTGTTTGTCTGTCACAATCATCATCAGCCTATCAAACATCAACTGTTAAACATTTTTTCTCAAACATGCTTGGCAATTTGAGCATTATTTTGACAACCTTCTTTGAGATAAATCGAAGTTACAATACGGCACTAGGTGACCAGCAGAATGTATGAAAATCCATATCTTTCGTGTTTCAGCGGCCAAATGAATCTTAATATATATACATTACGTGTCACGTTGTTTGTCCGCGATGGACTCCTAAACTACTGAACCGATTTTAATCAAATTTGCGCACCGTATGCAGTTTGATCCAACTTGAAAGATAGGATAGCTTACTGTTTAATTTATAGTTGCAATATTATTTTATTGCAAATTATTTGACATTTACAATTATCTGTTAACTCCAAACGATTTTAACAGATGGCGATATCTGTTGACTGGGTTTAATACATTAAAAATAAAGTTATTGTTAATTATTACAAAATTAAATATTTACGTAATCGGAAAATATAATTGACAATATGTTTATGGTAAACATCCTTGTCCGTGGTGTGTCGCTAGTTGCGCTTGCGTTGACAAGCAAAACTGTAATGGCGGCTGAATGTTATTGATTTGTACCAATACGGTTTGTGTTTTTAATTGTTACGGCTAAAGTGATGTTGTGCTGTTATTATGGTGTTATTACTAAGTGTACCGGGGCTGCCGCCACAGAGTAATTAATTAATAGATGGCGCTGCTATGCCAAACCTACAAACGTGTCATATACGATTTTAACTTGCTTTTTTACATAGATGCCATTTGTAAAAAAATATGACGACCTCCATGACAGATGTTCTCCTACAGTTCCACTTAAATAGTTTAATAAAATGTAATATAACAAAAACATTAGCCACAGCAACGCGTGGCCGGGTCTGCTAGTATATATATGTAAATTCATATCTGTCGTGTATTTTAAAAATGAAACGATTTGTTACTCCAACACTTGGCAACCAAGGAGGCAACTTATCAGTTTTATTTAAATTTCGAACTCGCTTAAAACAAAACTATCCTTTATCATGCTTTATCATCTTTATCAGCCTTTATCACCCTTTATCATCCTTTATCATCCTTTATCATCTTTTATCATCCTTTATCACCCTTTATCATCCTTTATCACCCTTTATCACCCTTTATCACCTTTATTATCCTTTATCACCCTTTATCATCCTTTATCATCCTTTATCATCCTTTATCACCCTTTATCATCCTTTATCACCCTTTATCATCCTTTATCATCCTTTGTCATCCTTTATCACCCTTTATCATCCTTTAGCTCAATCTCTCGCCGGCTGAATCCTATACATTTACGTATTTATGTCTCTATGGACTCGCTTTATCGTTTCATCGGGTTTGAAATCATAACGATTCTAAAGAAGTTTCACTTCAAAACTTCTACTTAGTACTACTTAGTTTTAATTACCGCGCATTATTATACAAGCCTGGGCCACAACTAGGCATTGATGGACTTACGTATGTGTGCCTCGGCTTCGGCTCGGCCCACATTCATACGCTCGTCCATCAATGCCTCTTTGCTGCCCGCTGCAGTAATGTACGTACTAATAATTAACAGACAATTTGGTAATGGCATTTTAATAAACTAGTCGTCTTCTGTGTGGTGACGGATTAAGAATACAATTCACCACTCCCTGTCGTGCCCGTGGATGTCGTAAAAGACCACTAAGGGATATAATATGCACATAAGATTTGTGCAAAAGAAGGAAAACTCGAAATGAAACCCGAAGCATGTCTTCGGGTCAGGGACGTCGAGAGGTGACGGAATACCCGAAAGGGTATTCCGTCGGGGGCGACAAAATTAACTTGAGCGTCTATTTATATGTAAAATGGCCAATATCAAATTTCTCTCATAAAAATTTACAATTCAATAAGTTTGTTAGGCAAGTAGTTTTTCCAATTCTGATGGTATTTACTGAATCAGTTTCTATGGCTCTCATCCGACAATACATTGTATTTACATGAACATTATACTAAATATTGTTTCAATATGTAGTTTAACACTTACGTCACAAGCACCCTCTCCCGTAGTGAAAGTGCCCGCACAAAACATTTGATTGGTTATAAAGTTACTGAAAAATAAATGTATATAATATTATTTTATATAGTCATACCATTATCCCTAAGAGGGTAAATAAAGATGTAAACACAATTGCATTTCGTTAAACAATCTTTAAAATAAAAGTTTTTGTCCTCCCGCTGTACAGTGTAACGCTGTAAAGTGTTCGAAACATCGAGAAATCAAAAATCTAATATAAACTCGATAAAATCCACAGAAATAGTTTTATTTCAAATATGTAAAACTAGCGTAAACGTCGGAATTCGAACGACAGAAATTTGTTGTACATATGTGGCTATGCGTTGGGGTTGTCGAAGAATGCATATCATCAGACGATCTTTCTGGCAGCCACTAAAAGCGCGGCAGGGTCCGCTGTGATTTTAGTGGGTATTTCGGTCGCGAATGTGGACAGTGTCTGCCATTCGAAGCCCAAAGTGGCTATTTAGTCCACTATCACATAGTAGTCGTCACACTATAATAATCACTGGCCAGGGATAGTGTATAAATGCATTTCCATGGCGTGAACAAAATGAGGCAAATTGCGTTGACCAAAGATAATTGGGATTTTTTTTTTGGGGTGGGCTGCTGTCAACGCATCCGTCGCTCGGCTCCGTCCGGGGCGATAGAGGGGCGCATGCACGCATACCCGTAACCCACTCATGACACGTCGCCTTTATCGTTAGGCCGATCACCAGTGCTGGGTGACTTGTCTTCATTGGTCGGCCCGACAGAATACCCCTTGAGAAGTACCCTCTGCTCGAGCGACTTGCCCCCGCTGTTCGGGAACGTTGGTCGTCGTCGCGCGATCGGCCTCTTGGCGTGTGACGGATTAACTCCCCGGTCCGGTCATCCGATAGATAATTGGGATAAGAATGGAATAATAGTAATGTTGTAATACATTGCTTCTGTTTTATCATTAAGCGGCTGTTAACATTTATCACCAGGCAGACAGCTGGTCCACCTCAGAGTACAATAAAAACCATTTACCTGCCATATATTTCTTTACAAAATGTATTCGGATACACCGGTAAGTTCTTCTTTTGTAAAAATATTGGCTCTAAGGACAATTTCTGCGTCATCTGTGAAAATATGTTTTTCTTTTTCTTTTAAACAGACAAAAATCAAAATTAAGAAAATAATCCTTTTAATGCGAGGGATTTCATAATCATAGAATGCACAGATAGTGGTTAAGATAAGAAGATGGTATAGATAGAGGTGCTGTGTGGTAGCGGCTTCGAATACTACCAACCCTTGCTTTGCTCGTGGGTGTCGTAAAAGACGAGTAAGAGCCCTAGATTGACCCGGACCAACTCCATCTGGTACCATTTGGGTCAACGATTACATTCCCAAGGAGGGTTGACGTCAGGCAGGCGGCCGGTCATAAAAGTCATTGCCGAAACTTTTTGCAATATGTCAAAACAGATGACATATTGCGTCGACCCCAAGTAATTGGGATAAGAGCAAGATGATGATGATGATGAGTGGTTAAGATACAGAACTACAATACCAGTGTCGTGGGTTCGAATTCCTCGCAGCAAAACATTATGTGCGATCCATAAATTGTTGTTATGATTCTGGATGTAATTTATGTCCATTAATTTATGTGTTTTTCTAAAGCCTCCCGAAATATAAGATTTTTTTCCAAAAAATAAAATAACACAAATTCATCAATAGTGTAAAATTTGTGTATCACATAAGTATTCATTACGTACGAATCGAACCTGCACCACTTGATACTGTGCCTTGATATCTTAACCGGTACACTATTTGTTTAATTAGTATATTTAACGGGCAAGATTTTAGACTATAATAGAAGAGAAATAATGTATGAAAATGTTATCAAATCGGACAAAATATGGTAACACCGTTGTCATTTTAACTGTTGTGATAACAAAAATGTTAATTGCTGTATTGTGTTTGTTGGTATTATTATTAATGTGACGAGACGGCGAGGGTATCCAAATAAAATAATAACATTAAATATTTAGTTATATGGTCCACGGAAACGAAGCTGCTGACAAAACTAGTATTAATATACTTCTAGACCTGTGTTTCGCACAGTTAGTAGAGGTATTATTACGTTTATAAAATGCACTTTTTTCAAATGAAACCATTAATTTAAAGGTTTTCACTTATGCTTGGCTCGAGCCTCCTCCACAACGGGAGGCAAATTGATCTACTATACCATGCTGATCAGACGGGTTGGTATAGGGTTTTATTTCAAGTGTTCCTTCTCTGGCATAGATGTTATCTGCATATTATATCCCTTAGACGTCTTTTATGATACCCACGGACAATAGAGGGGGTGGAGAAATTATATTCTTACTCCGTCACCACACGGAAAATTTATCAGGTTTAAGCTAAGTTACAAGTTACCTTTGTGACTCCCCAACCCAGCACTGTTATATCAGCGGTCGCAGGTATTGAGGTGGGTATGTCAGAAATCGCGATGATCTTCGGCACTCTGTGATACGAGAATGCGAGGTGTCTACGTAGGCGTACTACTGCCAAGTTATTGCGCAGTGTCCTTGGGTTATAGCTGGGGTGGAAGTATACCTGTAAAGAATAACCTTGTACATTTTACGAAATTGAAGGTATATGCATGGAAGATAACAGAATTTAATACATTTTTTCAATTTATTAAATCTAGACAAATAAACAAAATTGAAGATTCTGTTTGTAGTGTCAAAAATAATACATTTTACCTAAAATATCTGGTTGACCGAGCTTCGCTTGGTATATTTTTTTTTTTGTATTTTTGCCGAACTTATTTAGATATAAATATTAATAAAAAATAAAATGATAAAATAATGAAAAAAAATAGCAAAAATTACAAAAAGAGAATAATAATAACACCGAGATTCGATGCCACGCTGTTTGAATGCCAAAAAAAAAACTAGACAACTTCCCAACCAAGCTATTGTCATTATTGACGGGGACAGCGAAATTAGAATACTTATTCTTTTAAAATTTAATGTCATTGTATTGTTTTGCTAAAAACACCGACAAAACAACATTTTCTATAAATAAAACCTAGCTAGATCGATTTTTTGGCCCCGAAACCTTTAGTATGCCAAATTTCATCAAAATCGTTGGAGCCGTTTCCGAGATCCTGAATATACAAGAATTGTTCGTTTAAAGATATAAGATACCAACATGTTTGACAAGCGTGGTACAGTAGATGAATCCTTCCCTTGTGGAGCAGGCCCGAGCCCAACAGTGGGGCTTATACGGACTAAGATAGTCATTGGTCATGATGATATTGATTCAAATACTCACTGTCCTTTCAACAAACTTCGCACTATAATATATTATCAACCCATTTACATCCTCCATTGACCTAATACAACACGTCCATGGTTGCTATAGTGTTTTATTTAGGGTTTTCCTTCTTTAGGATGTGTCGATATATCCACTCGTATTTTACGACAGCCAGGAGAAGAAGTAAATTGTATTCCTACATCTTTTTTTCTCAACTCCTTTTTTTTCTATTCTAATTAAATTTTGCGGGTTCCAGGACAATTAAAAGCATTGCCCGAGACATTCTGTCTTATACGAAATCCATTGTGGATCCTAGCTTAAAGTGCTAGGAATATGTGCGTGGTGGGATAAATCCCATTTTAAAAAGTTAGTTGATTCATACCTCCAAGACATCGACAACCTCCCCTCCTATTCGGCTGTGATTACTGCCCAGCCTCACTTGTAAAACCTTTGGATTCTCGCGGAAAAACCGGTTATTATACAACCTGGGAAGAACAAAGTGTGTGTATGTGTATATTTAGGCACGCAGTTTGAAATTATATACTACTCTTTGGCGTAACAAGATAAAAATCTTTATATAAGTTTTATCCTTCGCGTTTTTCTACAGACGTAGAAACGTCTGTAGAAAAAGGTATATTTAATACATTGAACGTTTTATTATAACGCATTATCTAGTTAACATTTGTAACGGTGTGCACGTACGACGTAACTAATGTTGACTAGCTAACTTCAGGGCGTCGGTTTTTCGTGACGATGCATTAAAACTTTAATAATAAATGTGATTTGCATACAATTTATGACGGAAAATATTCCCGTAACAGCTTCTACAACTACAACTTCTTTAAAGACTCATCTAGAGGGCAAACGTTATATGTCATTGGATCACGCCGTCGACAAATCAACATCTAAATAATTCAAATTCAAATTATTTATTATGCATAAACTCCGAGAGGGCACTTACTTATGATGAATGAATGATGATGATGACCACCGGATCGGAACGCGACCGCTACTGAGAAGATCCGGCAAGAAACTCAGCGGGCTTGTCTATTATTTTTAATTTTTTTTTCTTCTTACTAGATATACAATTGTGTACATGTTTTGTAAAAACTAGCTCCAGTGTGATGCCCTTCGAACCGCAAGACAATATCACATAAATATTAATACTTATTAATTTTTCTGTGCTTAATATAATTCAAACGGTTATGGCTGGAGCAGATCCCACAAGCGGCACCCGATCACGAATTAACTACTAGATCAGCCATCACTCCCCTCAACCACTATGGAGGGAAGGGAGAGACCCGCTCCACGCAGCTACCGCAAGTAGATCCTTCTGTGAGCATGACCAACACCACAATATGTTACAAACGGTGAAAATACAAAATTTCGTTAGGCAAAACACGCTACACTTTACAATAAAAGTTAAAAGTACATTTACAAACAGTATATTTAAAATAACAAGGAAATTGCTGAATGAGGAGCTGCTCACAACCAATCTGTATTATCATCTATATAATCCGAGATTTTATAATAAGCTTTTTTACAAAGTCTATTCTTGATGGTATTTTTTAACTTTTTCATAGGCAGTTCTCGTATATCTTTAGGTAATCTATTGTAAAAGCGTATACATTGCCCCATGAATGATTTGCTAACTTTTTGGAGACGAGTAGTGTGTACAATTAATCTTATTACGAGTATTCATTTTATGAACGTCACAATATCTCTTAAAGTTAGCGATATTTTTTTTTGACATATAATATATTTTCGTATATATATTGTGATACAGATAATAGTAACAATTTGTTGCTGTACTTCCTTTTGTGAGCGAGAAATGTGTCTTTACGACACTCTGTTTATTTTTTTATATATAACTAGCAACCCGCCCTCGCTTCGCTTCGGTTTCAGTCACTTAAACCTGCGTAGTTCCTGTTCCCGTGGGAATACCGGGAGAAAATGTAGCCTATGTTACTCCCTAATATTATAGCTTTCCATTGGTGAAAGAATTTTTGAAATCGGTTCGGTGGTTTAAGCGTGAAAACGTTACAAACAAACATCCTTACTTTCATATTTATAATATTAGTATGGACGGACTTCTTTATAAGAATTATTATATTAATAACTTACAATTGCAAACAAGCCGCTGATGTTATAACCAAGTCACTCCAATATAAGGCACCTCCACACCAGAATCTGCCCATTATATGTAGAGATACCATAAACGGATAGTCTCTAATAGAAGTTTTAACACCTTTGAAGATACGTCTCGCGTCATGCTTCGACTCGTAATATTCTTTCAAATGTTCTAGTTCACCTTGAGGATCTAGAAGTATAAGAATGAAAGTTGATTTCTGATGTTTACATGTGTTGCATATTATAAATAATATTATTTTTACGAATTTCATCTCGTCCGTATTTTTTTGGTCCGATGCTTTGAATACATTACAGCGTTCATGATCCGTCCGTATCTATCAACGGCCTTAGTCGATCCGTGTCCATGAACTGTTCGAAGCATCAGGCAATAAAAAATCAAACTCAAACGCGATAAAAGCCGTAAAGTAGTTTTATTTACAAAGAACGACAGTTTTTAATATCCAAATAGAATCAATCTTCCTCTCCTATTATCTTCTCTCTCTCTATCTCCTATTATCTTCATTATCAACTGCTTTTACTCTAATAACTTAGGGTCGACGCAATATGTACTCTTTTGTCATTGCAAATATTGCAAAAGTTTTGACAATACTTTTCATTGTCAGCCTTCCTTGAGAATGAGGTTGTTGAGCAGATACCATAAGATGGTGAAGGCCCAGGGCTATGTTAGGATCTTTATCGAAATTTTACAACCACCAAACAAAAAGATTTCTATTGCTATAATGCCCAAAATTTTTTCATCAAATATAAATTCATTTAGACATTTTGTCTTTAAATTAAAATCAAAAATTTATGGGTAGTGTGAGTGATCAAATGATGATGATTTTCAAACTTATGTACTGATTTCATCCTTGCTGTGTGGTATATGTGGATTTCATGCTGTGTGGTAGCGGCTTCGAATACTACCAACCCTTGCTTTGCTCGTGGGTGTCGTAAAAGACGACTAAGAGCCCTAGATTGACCCGGACCAACTCCATCTGGTACCATTTGGGTCAACGATTACATTCCCAAGGAGGGTTGACGTCAGGCAGGCGGCCGGTCATAAAAGTCATTGCCGAAACTTTTTGCAATATGTTAAAACAGATGACATATTGCGTCGACCCCAAGTAATTGGGATAAGAGCAAGATGATGATGATGTACTGATTTCATCCCATTAGTTTATAGACGCCCACTGTCGAATATAACCTTCCTAAAGGCTGGAATCATGAGCCAAGTTAGATGGGTTAGTGATCACCCATTCTCTTGGTGATTATTTCATATGGTCCCTAAATATGGGGCTTATAATCAAGCTCAAAGTCGTTCAGCGTGCTATGGAATGGGCTATGCTCGAGGGTTCTTTACAAGATGGAATCGAAAAGACAGAAATCCGTAGAAGAATAGCTGTAACCGACATAATACGAAGAATTAGAACGCTGAAATGGCAATGGGCAGGCCACATCGCTCGACGTACCGACAACCGCTGGGGTGGAAAAGTTCTGAAGTGGCAAGTTTGTCTAGCATATCAAATGCTGACGCATGCATGCATTTCAGCTTGTATACACCCCACTACAAGACTTTAGCCTGCTTCATAATATGAGAGTAATTGATCTGCTATGCCACGCTGGTCAGACAAGCTGGTATAGCGTTTGACCTTCTCTTGTATAGATGTTATACTACTACGGGGTATAATACCTATGTATTATACCCCGTAGTAGATTTTTACGACACCCATGTTCAAGGTGGTGGATTATATGGATTCTTACTCTATCACCACACAGAAAATCTAATGCCTAATTTCAGTAATTTAAAAATTAACTCTTATCTAATTTTATTTATAATTTTTCAAAATTGCCGAACACAGGAATTATTTAACTTGTAAATTCCTAATAAATATTATATATCCGTACCCCAGTAAATACTTTCTTCTGCTTTGGACTTGTGGTTATCACGAGGTATCTCGCTTAGTAGTTTATCAACCACATCGTTCATTCTCTCATCATTGCGTGTTTCAGGAATAGCATTTTTAAGCATCTTTCTCGCTGACTTCATAATTTTACTCTTTTCACTTTGAACAGCTAGTAACTTTAAAATGTTGTCTCTGTTCATTTTCGATTTTAGTTTCAAATAAAGGTTATTAGAATTATTATTAGTTAAAAATCTAAAATGATCATTCTCTTTCAAGGCTTCATAAAAATTGGTTTTATTTAATTCCGTTTCTCTCGTTACGTTACTTAAAATTTCTTCATATTTATCATTGTTAATATCAAAGTTGTTTATTTGGACCAGCTTTTCTTTCAATTGTTTGATTCGTCCATAATCATCTTTTACATCAAATATATCAAGAATCTTATCTGAAATATCGTTGACTGTCATATTATGTGTAAAATATTCATTTTTAACTACACCTATATGTATAAATATTGTTGAATATAATAAAAGATACATTACATTCACAGGTTTAAGCCTGTTTATCGTTTCAAATTTACTGCCAAACATATAAGTATTTTATGTAAATCGAATAAATTTACGAGTACTTACATTTTTATCACGTGCTGTTATATTGGATTTAATATAACGCTGCGTGAAAGTAATATCAACTGGTTTGACACTAAAATTTGTCAAGTGTTATTTCTATTAATATTCTTTATTGTAAATGTTTAGAGCTGGTGTGGTCGAGTTATATAAGTGCCTTCTTAGACATGTTTTATGTTTTGATTATAAGTTTTCTGTGTATTCATCATCATTATCTGTATTTTAATACGTGAAGCAAAAACTTTGTATCCCTTTTTACGAAAATTACGTTGATGGACATGTACGAAATTTGGCACAGTTGAAGTATATAATGAGAAGAATTGCATAAAAATTGAATGAATATAAAATTTCATATAATAATGGATTAGAAATACATTAAATTCATTAAAAAAGGCATTACGCACACTACAACACAATCGCTATACACACACACACCAGCAATTATACACTTATGTTTACGGTTAAAATCTCTGGTCGAACTGAATGTCAAACAATCATAATTATGATGACAATGTCTAATAGACATTTGTACTTATATAGCAAGTATTAGTGAAATACAGCATGCTCAATATACAACATAAATAGAATTAAAAGAAAATTGTGTAGCAGAAAAAATAATTTAAATGAATTATGGGCGAATTTCGACCATTCGGCGACTACTAGTATTAGTAAATACGTCCTATCGCTGGGCTCAAGCCTCTTCTACGATAGGAGGGACCTACTATACCATGCTCTTCCGTGTGGTGACGGATTAAGAATACAATTCACTACTCCCAACCTTTCCCGTGGATGTCGTAAAAGACGACTAAGAAATATAATATGCACATAACATCTGTGCAAGAGAAGAAAAACTTGAAATGAAACCCTATAGCAACATATCTGACCAGCATGGTATAGTAGGTAAAATCCCTTCCCATTGTGGAGGAGGCCCGAGCCCGACAGTGGGAAGTATGAGGGCTGTGATAATGATGATTATGATATAGGTTTTTTTTTATAGGATATAGGTTTTATTTTGAGTTTTCCATTTCTTGTAAACATGTTACATCTTACATATCCCTTAGCCGACTTTTACGATACCTTCGGGCAAGATTGGACTAATTGTATTCCTACTCCGCCCCCATACGGTAAATTATATATAGGTATTAGAAAAATGACCAAATATGTCCTAAATGACCAGACACCAGATACATTTTTAAAGAGTTTTCTGTAACTTATAGCGGTGTTTTGTAAGGTAACCGGTTAATACAGTATTCCCCCATATTCTATTTTCACGCAAGAATAGTAAAATCGCTAAGGACATTGACAACGGTACTCTTTTGGAAAAAAGCATAACACCATCTATCAAGCCGAATGCCGAGCGATGCAGATGTAGCATTATGGCCGCTTGAAGTCTTATGTACTACAGTGGACGACAATTTGGAACAGAAAATCGTATGGTGACGAAGTAGGAATAGAATTCACCACCCCATTTTTTACCCGTGGGTGTCGTAAAAGACGACTAAGGGATTATAATATATATACAACGTCTATGCAAGAGAAGAAAAACTCGATATAAAAATACACACGTCTGACTAGCATGGTATAGTAGATTAATTTCTTTTTCCTATTGTGGAGGAGGCTTGAGCCCAACAGTGGGACGACGTACATAAGCTGTGATGATGATGGAATAGGAAATCGTGCATTTCCTACTCAATATTGTTTAAGTTTTAATATTTAAAATTTAGTGTTTTATAGTTTTTCAAATATGGCGTTATTCCTACCGATAGGGAGGTCTATGTCCGAGAGTGAACCTCATAACTCATGAGTAATTCTTGTAGTTCGACTATTTGTTAAATATAATAATAGTTAAATATAGAATAAATAACAATATAGAATTATTCCTAATTTTATTGAATTAAAAAAAAATATTCAAAAGATTCAAGTAACAACATTAACAATTACAATTTTTTACAATTACATCCTTTTATTACGATGGTACTTAACAAACATATAAATTAACAAACATAAATTACATACAAACTTAGAACAACAATTTGTTAATCGTATAAAGTGTTGTCATGCATGGAAATCGAAGCTACGATGCTGGCATTGTAGACCGGTATTAACCACTACGCCATCCGTGCAATTAAGAAAGATTCTCGAGTTAACTCAAAAAGTCAGAATCATAGTTAAATACAAATCAAATAGTAGCGTACCTGAACCAAAATGCCCGAATAGAACTGGATCATTTTTTTTTTATTATAGTCTTTTTTTGGGGGGGGTCTTTTTTATTTACGATCGGCGCACTTCTCGCTCCACTCCGTAAGGAGCGACAGAGAGGCGTGAGCACGCACACCCGTGGCCGTAACCCACCTGTGACAAGTCGCCTTCGTCGTTGGACTGATCAACCGGAGCAAGGTGACTTTTTATTATAGTCTGGAGTAACACATTATACAGAAGAATTAATGGTTTCCGTGGAATAGATTTAATTTGGCAAAATATATATTAACGAATGAGCATAAGGTAATGCATTCGTTACAGTTCTGCCTGTCCCATAACGTAAAAACGTAAAACTATAAAAAAAATCCTGTTTCTAAATGTTTATCTTATCTTTTGTATCTGAAATTACTTTTTTCGTTGAACTAATTACGGGAGTCTGCCCTTAAATTGAGTTTCGAAATACAAAGACTTGAATATTTATTTTGTCTAAAAATAAAAGAGTCCACTTTGTACAATGTTTTTGTTAACTTAAAGTAAAAGTAAATTGTTAAAAAGCTTTAAGCTACAATAGAAAACTGAGCTAAAATAATTTTATTATACCTTACTCAACTTTTTACAGTTCATCATCATCATCATCATCTTGCTCTTATCCCAATTACTTAGGGTCGACGCAATATGTGATCTGTTTTGACATATTGCAAAAAGTTTCGGCAATGACTTTTATGACCGGCCGCCTGCCTGACGTCAACCCTCCTTGGGAACGTAATCGTTGACCCAAATGGTACCAGATGGAGTTGGTTCGGGTCAATCTAGGGCTCTTAGTCGTCTTTTACGACACCCACGAGCAAAGCAAGGGTTGGTAGTATTCGAAGCCGCTACCACACAGCATTTTTTACAGTTATTTGGTTTAAATATCTTTCGTCACAGATATACATTGACATATCTAGAGATATAGTGTTATAGTTAACACGTCATGTGACCATGTCGATTACGACTCACCCATACTTGTCTATAGAAGTATGCACACAAAAAAGTAAGCATCCCTTTTCCGGTCCTGAGTCATGACATACCTCTAAAAAAAGTACCGTATACATTTAAATAATCTTTTTGTACTTGTGTGATTCAACTCTTCCTAAATAGCTGGACCGATTCTGATGATGTTTTGGGTGTGTTTAGATGAATATGAATTATTAAGGTTGTCAGTTGGTCCCAGTAGGATTTTTATTTTGTTTAATCATATAACGAACAGCGTCTGTTTGATAAGCCGTTACCATAGCATCACTTACTGCCTTCATACGCATCTTCTCATTCACACAATCCATCTATCTCTTTTTGGAAATATTTTTTCTACCTATTAACGTTCAATGATGGATATAGATTCCACGAAAAGATAATAAAATATCCCAATCGCACGCTTGGCAGACAGTTCCGCAGAGTTCCCGTTATAAATTTCCTAAGAGAATCCCGTTTCCCAATCTACTGATCTTTAGTCAATTTTTACGACTTCCTCGGCTGAGTACATATGTATTGGAGGCATCACACTGGAGCTATTAATAGGCATGTTGCTGTACCAAATTTTAATTAAAAGAAATTAGTAAATAAATAAAAAATGGACAAATCCGCTAAGTTTTTTGCGATCATGTTCGGATCCGGTGGTAATTCAATGTAAAATGTAAAAAAATACAATATGTAATCCCTCGCGGGATTTATGCACAGTCATCATAATCTGCGAGATAGTATCCTGAAATACGGAAATACATAGAAGAACGGATGTAACCAACATAGGAAGAAGAATTAGCACGCAGAAGTGGCAATCGCCAGGACACATCGACCGACAACCGTTGGTGAAGAAAGGTTCTCAAGTGGAGACCATGCATCGGACAAATCATAATGATGACAGGTGGTGACAGATTCTATACCAACCCATTACGTTAAAGTATTCATTGCGATGTCTGCTATCACTTCAGTAATAAATCATATAGGATTACAGTTGGGGGCCGCACTCGAGATAAGCCCTCAGGGGAAATCAGAAAATCAAACCAGACATATTTCTAAGAAAGGGCTTAACTAATAAAATATTCGAATAAAACATCAGCGACACATTTGATAACTTAGTTTAACTGTCTCTATACAATCAGTTTATTTTACTTCAGGTCTTCAGCATACCGAAACCATGAATTTGTGGTAAATTCAAATTTAAATAGTTTAATACTGTATGGTGACGGAGTAGGAATACAATTCACCACTCTCTATCTTCCCCGTGGATAGTGTTGCCCAAATGCAAGACCAAGACGAGACTTGGACCGGTCTTGGTCTTGGTCTTGCAACATCACACCTGGTCTCGTCTTGGTCTTGGTCTTGCGCACCCGAGTCTAGGTCTTGGTCTTGCGCACCCGAGTCTTGGTATTGCAGCAAGAGTCTCGCAAAGTCTTGCAGTTAGAATAACGTAACAGTAATTTATCATGGCAATGAAAAATCCAACTAAATTAATCAAATATCCTATCCTACCTATCCATCTGCTAGCCTATAGTTCACTATTGAATACAATACTTACCACTGGAGAAAATTACTCTTCTATTCCCCTGGTGTTCCATTAGACAGCGTTACTACTCTTGTGACAGGACTTTCGACCCTATTTTCTTAAGACGTCACCACACGAGGCAGTTGATAGAATAAATTTTATGTCATTTTATAATCAATGCGATATTTTACCATTAATGCGATTGTTTATATTCTCCTTCAAGTTAAGTGGTATGTATCTATTGTATTTCCTGTTTAGTTACTGATAGGTACTCTGGATACTTGAAAAAACCTGTTGCTCTATTGCCTATATAAATACTTTGACCGCTGGATCCATGTAGCTCTTAATATACTATTTATTCAAGAATATATAAAACTGATTTAAAATTTTATGGTTTTAATACTTGTAAAATGTATGATATTCGTCGTCATCGTCACAGCTCATAAAAGTGCCACTGCTGGGCTTAAGCTTCCTTCCAGTAAAAGGAAAATTGATCTCCTATACCACGCTGGTCAGACATGTTGGTACAGGGTTTTCTTTCTAGTTTCACTTCTCTTGCACATATATACACAGGGTGTATCAGGTTATGGGACAACTGTTCATGTATGTTGTAGTTCAACAGTCATAGATTATAATTAGAATGTATATTATTATATTGCAAAAACAATATAATGTAAAAGTTATAGTGATTACAAAAATGTGTGTCTAAGAGTTTATGCATTAAATTTTATGCATTATGTAGGTATGTACAGACAGGATATATGTAAGCATGTAAAATTTCGACAGTATAAATAGGTATTAGATTTGCGCGAACCTTTCAATGGTTACGTAGGTACAAAGGCGACTCATCAACGGTCATCGGCCGATCAGCTGATTTATGTTAAAGCGAAGTTTGTCTTGCTTATGCAAACGTAATCATTGATTTATTCAAATTCTAATGAACATTTAACAAAATACGAATATGTTGTAGATTAAGTATCATTCCTTTATACATTTTAATCAATTTACACGAAAAAACGATGACAAAATTGAGAACTTACATGTCTCTCAATTCATTAACGAATCGATATTTTTATTTCAATTTTTTTTCATGGGTTCCTAACACCATTGCCTGATCCGATTTGATACGACATCCACGGGTAAGAGAGTGGTGAATTATATTCGTAGGTACTCTGTCTTTTTTTTTTGTGTGTGTATAGCTGTTGGTCGCAGATGACCTTGACAGCTTAACGCGGTCAATGGGTGAGCGCTGATGGCTCTCTACCCGGTAAGTAAGTTAAGCGAACATCGCCCGAGGGCTCCCCCCTGTGGGGAACGGACCTCGGCTCGGGGCGTCGCTGAGAGCAAAGTGGGCGTGGCCAAGTTTAGGTTAATGACTTTTACGCGGCGCGGTTTTCGACCTCGACGGCGAGGCCGATACCGCGGAGTTTTAACTGTTATCGCTGCGCGAGCTGTGTAGGTCCTTTCTTGGGCGATCATAATAGCGTCATCTTCTTCTTCAAGAAGATGACGAGGACGTCGGACCGCGGATATTTTTGAGGGGACGTAGTTTACCGCCCCAACCACTAGTGGATTGGGGTGAGTCGTGGCAAAGGCAAAATAGCGCTGGGAGCAACGCTTCATGTACTGCCTGATGGTGATCGTACTCTGTCCCTACATGGACATTTATATAGATTAATTGTAGGCATATTTCTATGTCCAACAGTGAACGTCGTTGGGCTAATGAAAAAACGGATATATAAATATGTATAATGGGCAAGAGCACTCTCGTGATTACGGTATTTTTGTCCTTAAGCCTTTCCGAAGAGTAATTCTGAAAAGCCAACACCAACATTGGGAATCGATTGGCCAATAGATGGATATCTCAAGACTGATTTGACTTGCCGTGTGGTGACGGAGTAAGAATATAATTCATCACCCCCTATTTTACCCGTGACTGCGAACCCACGACTAAGGGCTATAATATATAACATCGGTGCAAGAGAAGGAAAACTTGACATGTATGACCTGTAACAACACGGCCGATCACCGTGGCGATTCCCCTCCGGCCACGGCCGATTCTCCTCCTGTTATGTAGAAGACACGAGCTCAACCGTATATAAGCTGAAATGGTGATTTGAATTAAATGCAAGACCGCGAGACTCTTGCAGGCCCAGTCTTGGTCTTGCTCAAGTCTTGCAGGGCCAGTCTTGGTCTTGGTCTTGCAAAAATTAAGCGGTCTTGGTCTCGGTCTCGCATTTCTCGCAAGACCAAGACCAAGACCGCAAGACCAAGACTTTTTTGGGCAACACTACCCGTGGATGTCGTAAAAGACGACTAAGGGATATAATATGCACATAACATCTGTGCAAGAGAAGGAAAACTTGAAATGTAACCCTATACCAACATGTCTGATCAGCATGGTATACTAGGTCAAATTCCCTCCCATTGTAGAGGAGGTTCGAGCCCAACAGTGGGATGTATGTGGGCTGCGATGATGATGAATGCTGGATATAACAGCTTAATTAATCATCCTTGTGTATTTTATTGATGTCAATAAAATTACTTTGCTTCCAGTAAAAAATGCATTCAATATGTAAGGAAGACAGTCGGAGGGAGTGGCGTAACTACAGGATGGCAAGTCGGCAAAATATCACGGGCCCTCAGCCTGAAGGGACCCCCGGTCAAAGGAGAAGCCCAACTCCCAACATAAATACTATTATTTTTGTCTCAGTGTCCTTATATATTTGGCGAGTCTAATGAATTTGCCACGGACCTCGACCGGTATAGTTACGCCTTTGGTCGGAGGCTTAAACTTTACGATAGTCAGCCATCTAGCTGTGATGTATGTGTGTGTTTACCTGATATGCAAGGCTTCTATTACTGGTAGTTATCTCTTATTATCAAGAGGACGGGTTTCTCTTCTGCCACCAAACGCAATATACAAAAAGAATCGAAGTCAATCTTAGCAAATAATAGATAAACGTGGAAGTCAATATGGACAATAAAAATATTTAAACAATATACCCAAAGAAGTTCAGCTAAATACCTATTGTTAAATGATTCGCTTATTTTATATTTTAAAATTATCAGTGTTTGACGTTTCATTTAAACAATAGGCATGTATGTATAATTCTAAGATATAAAAATATTTATTACAGCGCCATCTAGTAACAAGTAGCAATATTAGTAGTATATTTAAATTTCAACAGAATAATCTAGTTTTCATAACTATGTATAGATGTCATGTTAAGGAAATGAATGCAATATTTTGTTTTGGATTAATATTAATGGCTGTGAGATAAGTCGATCGTCCACCTAAATGTTATAATTGCTATTTATAAACATTAATAATAAAGGATTACGTGGCATTGTGTACTACGAGCAATGTTCTTTGAAAATCCATTTAAAAAATTATTTGTGAAGGTCTTTCCAGATTTCTTTATATGGGAGAAAACATAGCCGAAAGCGTATTATTCTCTGTTTGCAGAGTTTATAGATGAATATTAATACAGTTTCCAATAAAACAGTGACGAAAAGGTTGTTTTTTGTACTATAATTTGAATAGACTGAACTCTTCGGTATTAAGTAATATTTTGTAGTTAAAGAAATGAAAATACAAAACCTCATTCATACCTAATTAAAGTTTAATTGGAAATAAAAAGACTAAATGATGCATTGCAAGTGATGTTGTTGTTTTAATTAATAGATACTTATTTTATCACTTTTAAATATATAGAAAATTAAAGGCGGCTGCTAAGTAATTAAATTCCCCAAACAATTTGTTTGAAGCAGTAGCCATAGAACAATTTAATCCACTTCACAATTAAATTGAAAAGACTGCGATTACCGTGTTAAAATAATGGCTACAGAGGCGGCCATTTCTAATGAAATATTCGCTAATTCAATTCCACAGTATAATACTGTTGGGGCCCGTAAACGAGCGAAGCGGCTCAGTAATTCAGTTACGTTATTACAGGAACGTGCTATCATGAGTATATGTCAGTATAAACAACACTAGATGGCGCTGATACATAAATATTTGAAAGCTTTTCTGTGTCATCCGATTTGTTACATTTCTAAGGTAAATTCGCAATAACTGCTACAAAATAAAAATATCTAAAATCCGCCAAATTGATATTATATTAGAATAAATGCATAATATTTCGTTCATACGACTGAATTATATTATGCCGTGAGATGGCGATTACAAATACTGGCTACTACTACTACAACTTATACCAAGTAGCTTGGACGAGTTGGTATGAGGTTTCATTTTAAAATTTTCCGGGTTGAGAGCCTTCCGCTCGCCCATTGCCCGCGTTAAGCTGTCAAGGTCATCTGCGACCAACAGCTAAACACACAAAAAAAAAAAAAAAAAAAAAAATTGGACGAGTTGGTATGAGGTTTCATTTTAAAATTTTCCGGGTTGAGAGCCTTCCGCTCGCCCATTGCCCGCGTTAAGCTGTCAAGGTCATCTGCGACCAACAGCTAAACACACAAAAAAAAAAAAAAAAAAAAAAATTGGACGAGTTGGTATGAGGTTTCATTTTAAAATTTTCCGGGTTGAGAGCCTTCCGCTCGCCCATTGCCCGGGTTAAGCTGTCAAGGTCATCTGCGACCAACAGCTAAACACACACAAAAAAAAAAAAAAATATTGGACGAGTTGGTATGAGGTTTCATTTTAAAATTTTCCATAGATGCTATATGCATATTATATCATATATTATCATTTAATAATGGTAGGACCACACTGTTGACAGTTGTTTGTCTACAGCCGCGGGCTGGTTGGTCCGAGGTAGTAAGTACCACATTGAGCAGAAAATCGACGTCCGAGTAGTAGCAATTTGTTACTGCGCTTCGTTCGGTCAGTGAGAGAGCTGGCAGCCCAACTTTCTGAGGGTGTTTGCGTGTGGTGGGTTTTAGTGATGCTTTTAATATCACCGAACCTCATTGCATGCATTCAAATTCTCTTCACTTTCTTCGCGGTCGACAGTGGCATGAGCAGCAGCAACACTTACCATCAGGTGTACTCTATGCTCGTTTGCCATCGTTTACAATAAAAAAAAACATATATAGCTACAATTTCGACACACTGAAGCTAATACCATATTTAGAAGATTTAAAAAAATTACAAGTTGCCGCTGAGTTTCTTGCTGGATCTTCTCAACTTGTGGCCGCGTCTCGATTCGGTCGTAGATTATTGTATTGTTTCTAACTATGTATAAATTTGAAAATATGTAAGTACCCTTAAGGGGCTTATGCAGAATAAATGATTTGATTTAATTATAGCTTTTTTTTTTTTTTGTGGTTGGGCTGCGGTCGGCGCGCCTCCGTAACACTCCGTCCGGGGCGACAGAGGGGCTTAAGCACGCAACTCCCGCGACCCACCCAAAAACCACGTCGCCTTCGTCGTTGGGCCGACCACTGGAGCAGCGTTAACTTGTCGTCAGTGGTCGGCCCGACGGAATACCCACTATTGGGGTACCCTCCCATCGACCGACGTCCCCCCCTCGGGGAGGACGTCGGTCTTTCCTCACGCGGTCGGCCTCTCGGCGGGTGACGGACTAATCCCCGGTCACGTCACCCGCGGCCTCGGCTAGGGCGGCATGAGGCGCAGATAGTTGCGCCTACGCCGCCCCAGTCGCCGGCGGCGGATCTCCTCATCGAGGCTGCGCTCCTCGCGCAGGCGATCCGCCGCCTCCTTCCGCGAGATCACTGTCTCGCAGAAGGCTGCGACCGCGTCCCAATTCCCGACGCTGTCGTCCATCGCCCTAGCGATAGCCGGCAGCGTCAGGTCCGTACCGATGATTGCGACGAGTTCACAGCGCTGCACTGCCCAAGCCCCGCAGGCCTCGAGCGTATGGCGCGCCGTGTCCTCGTCGCAATCGCAGTGGTGGCAGGACGGTGTACTCTCCCTCCTAACGACCTTGTGCAGGTATTTGGCGAAGCACCCATGCCCCGTCAAAACCTGCACCAGTCGGAAGGAGAGCACCCCGTGCTGCCTTTCCAACCACTGCATCAGCACCGGCCAGAAGGCCTCCACGGTTCGCACCCCGAACCGAGGCCACTCCAGCCGGACTGCCCAACGGGCAATGACGTCTCGGCGGGATTTAATTATGGCTTAGTCGCTTTTACGACGACCACGGATACGATGTAGAGGGAGTGCTAAATTGAATATTTACTTCTTTACCTTACAGAAACGCTATACTATTATGAATGAGACGCTAGACGCTATACTATTCGCGTCATGCCGCCTTAGCCGAGGCCGCGGGTGACGTGACCGGAGAATTAGTCCGTCACCCGCCGAGAGGCCGACCGCGTGAGGAAAGACCGACGTCCTCCCTGAGGAGGGGACGTCGGTCGATGGGAGAGTACCCCATTAGGGGGTGTTCCGTAGGGCCGAACACTGATGACAAGTAACCCTGCTCCGGTGGTCGGTCCAACGACGAAGGCGACGTGGTGCTCGGGTGGGTTGCGGGTGTGCGTGCTTACGCCCCTCTGGCACCCCAGACGGAGTGGTGCGAGGAGTGCGCCGACCGCGAACCACCCCAAGAAAAAAAGACGCTATACTATTAAGAAAAGCTATGAATTTATTTACGAAATAAAATCGGAAATACTGAAATTTTTAGAACAGGTGTCAAATGTCATAGGTCGACAAATTAGCACAATATAAGTCGCAATAGGAGTCCACTTCGCTCGTCGAATCCACAACTGTAGGAGGCAAGAAAGGTTCTTCAATGAGCATCAAGCTGGTGAACAAAACGCCGCAGATTAACTCACAACATCTTCATATAAAAGCCGCAATAACTGTCGAAAGTAGTTAACATAGGACCGATCTCAGTATCATTGGCGTATCTACTACAAAACGGACGCGAACTATGACAGAACGACCCTCGTTTCTTATTTTGATATTTAAGCTACGAAATAATATGTAATTTTTGTTCTCAGAAAAACCCTATAAAATTTTTGCAGTGGTTTGAAACGCAGAAAAGGCGAGTCGCCATTAAAAACTAGGTATGGACATAAATAGCTCGGCTATAGATAATTATTTGATTTCAATATTTGTATGAAGTTTCATAGGTGTACAGCCTAGTATTTCGAATCGGCAACCTAACACCCTAGGGTGGACGCTAGATCATACTGGAGGGGGCACCTAATCCTCTTTTTAACACGCTTTTATTAGTTTCACCTGTATGTACTTAGGCTTGTAATCAAACTCTTTGAGCTTGATTTTGCCCTACTTTGAGCGATCAGATTTTCTTTAAACTTTGCACACCTATAAAAGACCGATGACAATGCAATAATCCGCTTTTTTTGGGGTTGGTGTTTAGGAGATGGGATATCGATGTACCGACAAATCTAATACCTACGCATACTAATTACATTCCGGTGGCTGTTCACTCAAAAGTGAAAATAAATATAGTTTAAAAAAACTAAAAAATACGCTTTCAACTAAAAAGTGTAAAATAATTTTCAATATAGGCAGAAAATAATAATGAACGAAATATATTAATATTATTGTGAAATAAGCGTGGAGCGCTTTGTGCTACATTTTCGTAAATCGAGCACCCCACACTTTTTAGTTGAAAGCGTGTTTTTTTTTAAACTATATTATATACGGATAATTGGCGTAGTGGATAAGATACCGACCTGCCGTGTCAGTGTCGTGGGTCGAATCCTACGCGGGACAACACTTTGTGCGATTCAAAAGTTATTGTTCTGAGTCTGGATGTAATTTGTGTCCGTTAGTTACATATTTGCAAAACAAGGATTATTTCTTAGAGCAAGGTGTTCTATTTAAAAACAATGTATCGTCGGAGTCCTAAGTCTAATGTGGACTGAAATCTCTAGGCGTAAACTACTTGTGGGATGAATTACTATTTTTTAGGGTAAAGTAATAATTCCGAAATTCAACTAACAAAGTTTCAATTCGCAGCTTACGTCGTGGCTTCGTTTTAACTTTACAGGTATCTACGTTCATTTGGTGTCGCAAATTAAACGATTCAATGCTAATTTTATTAAAATTATTCGTTACGTGCAACATTTATAGCGACAGTTGTCGTTAATTACATTCGTAGATTTTCATGTTGATAATGACTCACATGATCATTAACTTTTTAATACGCTTTTCAGCTTCAGACGTATGTATGTTAGTATGTAATGGAATATTTGAACATGATTTTGACCCCCTTCAAAACGTCGGAATAACTCGAAATTTGGCATACTTATTAAGGACCGATGACAATTCAATATTTTAAACAGTTTCACCCGTTATCCTTACTAGGATAATCAGGATTAGCGAAAGTTCAACTAAAAAATGAAAAATAAATAATAGTTCAAAAACACTAAAAATAACCGCTTCTAAAGAAAATCCAACTAAAAAATAGAAAATAAATTTTTAAAAATTTGAATTAAGAGTAGTGTATATAAGAGAAAAATATTTTTTATTGTAAAAAAAGCGTGGGGTGCTTTTTAAGATATTATCAAAATGATAATCCTTCTACTCATATCTGTCAATAAAATATTTATAACTATTAACAACATGTACCCCACGCTTTTTTTACAATAAAAATAATTTTTTTCTTATTTACACTATTTAAATCCAATTTTTAAAAAATTATTTTCTATTTTTTAGTTGGATTTTTTTTTTAAAGCGTATTTTTTTAGTTTCTTTGAACTATTATTTATTTTAAAGATATTAAGGCATTATCACTGGTATTGCGGGGGACGTTCATCATCATAATCTCAGCTCATACATCTCCCACTGCGTTCGTTGGCTCAAGCCTCTTTTACAGTGGAAGGGAATTTGATCTACTATACTACGATTTTTTTTTGTGTGTGTAGGTATAACTGTTAGTCTTTCACAGCTTAGCCCGGACTATGGGTGAGCGCTGAGGGCTCTCAACCCGGTACTATAATACGCTCGCCACGGATTTCTATAGCGTTTAATATCAAGTTTTTCTTCTCTTGCATTAATATTATATGCATATTTAATCCCTTAGTCTTCTTTTACGACACCCACGGGCAAGAGAGTGGGGTTGTAAATTGTATTCTTACTCCGTCACCACACGGAAAGAATATAGATTAAATAGCATAGTTTATGTTTATCATTCATTTATTTAACTAAATTTACGTGCACAAGAAGAGCGAATCTCTCTTCTCCGATACCTAAAGGTAAAGAAGACATTCCTTCCACTCTGCTCGGTATAGTGTTTACTTTATTACTTTTTGTTAAACAAAAAATATTGCTCCTCAGAATTTCAAAGTCCTTTCATAAAACATTTCATAAGTGGCATTATGTTATAGTACCTATCTTTAGCAATAGCTTTGTTCATCCTCTCTCAATCACGAGGCTAGCATTAGGGATAAAGTTGTCAAGCTCAAGATGCACGAGCTTCAGATAAGAAGCGTGGGGCGCTTACATTAGTTATCGAGGGATAACATATCTACAATATATTTATTGGGTAAGTGGATACATGTCCTGTTTTTGGTCCGTATTCAATAAGATCTTGTTAAATACGGATTGTAACTGAATTTTCTTTCGTAAGAAATACATAAAAATGAAATTGCTATCCAATTTTGTGCCATGGAGGAGAGGTTGAGATAGTAAAGAAAGAAAACGCTATGAATGCCGTATTGCCGCGTATAGTGTGAGTATAATTAACTATAACAATCATAGTCAGACAAAAAAAATGTGTGTTTGAATATGCCAAGCCCACAGGCGAGGCAGTAATGGTTCGCAAACAACGCATCCAATATCTCGGACAGTGTGTTCGATAATTATGTGGTTTCTTTGCAGATAAATAAGACTATCTTCACAGATTTATCGCGTTTTTAATTGTTTTATGCAAGGCTGGAGAGTGAGACGGAGAAAGAATACAATTCATCACCCTATCTATCACATCACCTATCTTGCCTGTGGGTGTTTTAAAAGTTAACTAAGGGATATATTATACAGATAACATCTATTCAGGAGAGGGCAAATTGAATATAAAACTCTATATCAACACGTTTGACCAGCGTGGTATAGTAGGGCAACTTCCGTCCCGTTGTGGAGGAGATCTGAGCCCAACAGTATGAGTTACGTGAGCTGAGATGACGAGTTGAAGTGGTTTATAATTACCCGACGTTTCGATCAATTTTAGCGTTCATAATTACGGGAAGACAGTCTTTCTTTTTCCATTTTTATTTCATAATTAAGTGTAATACTTGAGTCAATAACAAAAATTATTATTTTTTACACATAATTTCGAAGTTTAAGCAAATTGATTGACAATCTTAATATTAACAGCAAAAAGCTTAACGTAGGAAATCTATGTGGAGATAGTTTATGAAAATATTGTATCATAAACTGATTGGCGATCGTTCTGAAAAAGATCGATTCTTGAATCCATTTGAATTGTTATCCAAAGAATCGATTCTCAAGAAAAACGAGGTCTGAAGGATCGATTTCCGATTAATCAATCTATCGACTTTTTCTGCGGGAGCTTTTTTTTTTTAGGACATTTGGAGAGTAAATATGTGATGAACTTTTTCTTTTATGAAATTTGAAAGTGTTATTAATCTTATAATCTTATATATATAAAAATGAATCTGCGAAATGTATGTACGCGCATAACTTCAGAACAGCTGGACCGATATTGCTAATTTCTTTTAGAATATTCCTTGAAGAATAAGGATGGTTCTTACGCAGAGAACATTTCAAAAACTGCCTAAAAGGTCTAAAAACAACACCTTTCTAAACTCCCATACAAACGATGTCAATTTGAAATTTAATACCATACAATAAAATTCAAGTGTTGGTGGAGAGGTTCCGGGAAGGTTAAACAATTGAGTGACGTTAGTATCGTAGATATATTGATGTCAAACACAAAATTTTAGATGTTTTATATTTTTTTATTTTTTGACATAATGTAATTGATGACTTATTAACTCTCTTTTGCCTGTTTTTATCTTGCTAGGTGACTCAGCGTCCCAAATAACAGAATAAGTATTAAAAACTAAAAAATTAAAGAATCGACTGTTAGTCGGTATGAAGTGGCAGATGGACGGACCGGGGAATAGTCAGTCACCCGCAGAGAGCCCGACCGCGTGAGGGTGACGCACTGGTCGGCAACACTGCAATGTTGCCGGGGCGTCAAAGGGGATGGTACCCGAAAAGATAAACCGCCGCCGGGCCGGCCACGGATGTCAATGTCGATGTCGATGGCCGGTTACAGTGTATTATGGGGTCGCGCACCGCTCATCAGTCGCTCCAGACCGCGGGGTGTGTCCAAACAATAGCGTGCCAAAAAAAAAATACAATAAAAAGGCGATACGGAGTTCGTGTCGGCTAGTATATAAATATACTAGCAACCCGCCCTCGCTTCGCTTCGGTTATAGGTTATAGTCGTGTTACCCGCGTAGTTCCCGTTCCCGTGGGAATACCGGGATATAATATAGCCTAGTTTACGCCCTGATATTATAGCTTTCCATTTGTGAAAGAATTTTTGAAATCGGTCCAGCCGTTTTGAAGATTACCCGGAACAAACAGACAGACAGACAAAAATTTTTTAATTGCTATTTTAGGCATAGGTGTCGTGCAAATAACCGTGTGAGCATGAAAAAAGCCTATGATTTTGACATTACAAACAGACACTCCAATTTTATTTATTGGTATAGATGCGCATAAACTAACTTGAACACTTTCATCATGATATTAGTTCAAATGATAAGCGCTCAAATCTAATTATTTTTGTAGTAAACACAATTACACATGTATTGTTTAAGTAAATTTTAAGGGCAAGAAATACTTAAATAAAATTACGGAGCTGTGTGAATACCGTAGCAATAAGGTGGTTACATTATTTATTCCTAAAAGTCATAATATTATCACAGAGATTAAAGACGTAACGCGTTAACATTAATTTATCTTCAAAACTGCTCAAAATTATTTTAATCGAATGTTTTCCACTTATGTCCTTTTCCCACGAAGAGTATTCTATACTAATATATAAAGCGGAAAAGTTTATTTGTTTAAACGCGCCAACTTCGTGAACTACTGGTCCGATTTGAAAAATTCTTTCAGTGTTAGATAGCCCATTTATCGAGGAAGGCTATATATCATCACGCTAAGACCAATAGGAGTGGAGCAACAATGAGAAATGTTTCAGAATCAGTTTTTTTTTCTTTTGAGAGCTTCTGGTGCGTGCACTACATAAACGGTTAGGTTTCGCAAACATCACCTTCAATGTACGTGAAAGTACGTGAAAAAATTAACGTTTGTAAAAGTGCTATTCTGAGTCAAATCAAATCATTTATTCTTTGTCAAATTTACACATCGTTTGAAACAATATAATAATCTAACTAGGATCGTAACGCGGTCACAAATTGAGATGATCCAGAAAGAAACTCGGCGATCTGTTATTTTTTTAAATATTTTTTTATAGAAATTGTATCTATCCAACATAATAGTTCTAGCTCCAGTGTGATGCCTTTCGAAATAGGATATATGTGATTTTTTTCAAAATATAATACATTTAGAAATTATCGATCGTATGGCTGGACCAGATAAGATAATTACAAGAGCAGCCATTACTCCCCTCGACCACATTGAAGTGAAGGGAGCGACCCCCTGAACCTAGCTACCGTAACCTTATTTAGTGAGCATGACCAAACCATGACAGTACTAAGCCAACCACCAGCAGCAGTAGCAGGATGAAGACGGCTCAAATTCAAATTCAAATCATTTATCATGCATAAACCCCGAGGGGGCACTTACATATTGTCAAGTTTACAAAATTAAATTAAATTATCCAAAAAAAATAAACTACCACCGGATCGGCACGCGACCACTATTGAAGAGATCCGGCGAAACTCAGCGGGCTTATCTATTATTTTTAATTATTTTCTTTTTCTTCTTACTAGATATAAAATTGTGTATAATATGTTTTGTAAGAACTAGTTCCAGTGTGATGCCCTTCGAACCACAAGATACGTAATATAATTCAAATTATTATGGCTGGACTCAGATCCCACGAACAGTAGTACAGTAATAACATACAAACAGTAATAACATTTACAATATGTAATTATAATTGTGTACAAATTACTTTATACTCGAACTGATTATCACCTTTTCCGTGTGGTGACAGAGTAAGAATACAATTCATCACGCCCTTTCTTGCACATGGGTATCATAAAGACTAAGGGACTATGCATCTTATATCTTTAAACGAGCAATTCTTGTATATATATATATATATATATATATATATATATATATTTATTTTATTTATTTATTTATTTATTCGTATTAGTACATCAAGTGCTTAAATTCTACTAAAAGGTGTAGTCAAAAACCAGTTTAGGTTTATCTGTACACCTAGGAAACGTCGACAATATTTACAAGAATACTTATACATAACGGCGGCAAGCAGTGAGCCCGCACATCTTCACAGATATACCCTCAAGTTATTACATATCAATATTAATGTGACACAGATACACCATGTTTCCTTTTCTATTTATTAAATATATGTTGATTAGTGAGTATTATTTCTTCAATGTAATGTTTTTTTAATTTGTGAGTTAAGTTTTTTGGTGTAACTGTTTTTTATAAATTCCGGTGGTAATTTATTAATTAGTACCGGTATGATATGACTAAGACACATTTGACCAAAAAAGTTTTTAAATGTGGGTATTATTAGTTTTGTAAAAGTATTACGTAGTGTCATATTAGGTTTAGTGTTGTATTTCTTAAGACAATCATTAAAATAATTTTCAGAAAGTAGTGCTAGTTTTACTTTTTCATGTATCGGAATGAGTTTACAATGAGAGAAAAGTTGCGCATAGTCTGACTTATATTGATTTTTTATCTTTAGCGGCACAATTTGCTTTAATATTTGGATTTGAATGTGATATATTAGATTAAGGTGAGTTTTATAAGTGCGACCGTAGCTACTAAGTCCATAAGATATTACCGATTCACCTAGAGCTTTGTAGAGTAGAAGTCGGATGTCATAGGGTATTTTGTTTCTGACAAGCGTGAGTTTAGCAAGGATAGCGCGCAATTTGTCACATACATAATTTATATGACTTGACCATTTCATGCGGCTGTCTATGATAAGACCTAAGTACATATGTTCAGATACCACGTCTATAGATTTACAATTACATTTACATTTACAATTATATATATATATATATATATATTCAGGATCTCGGAAACGGCTCCAACAATTTTGTTGAAACTTGGCATACTAGAGGATTCGGGTCCAAAAAATCGATCTAGCTAGGTTTTATTTATAGAAAATGTTCTTTTGTCGGTGTTTTTAGCATAACAATAAATGACATTAAAATTTAAAAGAATATGAATTCAAATTTCGTTGTAAATGTCAAGAGACACGGCAGCTCATTTGGGAGAAGGCTGGTTTTAATTTTGAGTTTTGTAGCATCCAGACAGCGTCGGTTCGAATCTCGGTGTTATTATTATTCTCTTTTTGTAATTTTTTTATATAATTTTTATTTTTTATTAATATATATCTAAATAAATTCTACAAAAATATTCCGAGCGAAGCTCGGTCAACCTGATATTATTGTTATATGTGCAAGAGAAAGAAAACTCCAAAACCTTTAGCAACATTTTTGACTAGCATGATGGTCAATTTTCCTTCATATTCTGGAGGAGACTTAAGTCCAGCAGTGAGATTTAAGTTGAGATAATGAGATGAGACGAGACGAGACGTTCATCGCGTGTATCATACTCTAAAATGTTTTTTAGTTGACGAGATTGGCGATGAACGATATTAGAAAAACATTGATGTTGACATCGATGTCATAATCGAAAGCCCAACATCGATGTTCGATATTTATTGAAAACTGAACATCGATGTTGGATAACATCGATGATTTTTGCATTAATAATTGACAAAGAAATAAAATACAGTGAAATCGTTACGTTTTACCTCGTTTTATTGAATAATCAACAGGTGGAGATAGCCTACGGCCTACCCGCCTGAGGGCGTAACAGCGTTCATAGAAGACATAATTTGTTTCGTTGCATTGGTCGTGCATGAGGCTGTGAGTCAACATCGATGATCAATTCCGTTAACATCGATGTTACGATATGTTTCATATAGCAACATCGATGTTAAAACATAACCGATAACCGTTGAGCAAGAAAGGTTCTTGAGTGGCGACCACGAGTCGGACTGACGACATTCTCAAAGTCGCAGAAAACCGTTGGATGCAAGTGGCGCAGGACCGTTCCGAGTGCCATTCTTGTGGGGAGGCCTATGTCCAGCAGTGGACGTCCGTAGGCTGATGGATGGATGGATGGATGTTAAAACATCGATGTTTTTGCTTTCAACAAAACATCCCTAGACGAGAATCTCATTCGATAGCCAGAAAATAAAGTGAACTGCGCACCTAAAGTAGATTTCACTACGAAAAGGAATATTAAAGAAGAAGTTAAAGAAAGAGAAAGTTAAATCCGTTAAGAGAATTATATAAAACGTTGCAGGTAGCTAATTATATATTTGAAGACTTGATATTAGATTCAACATAATTTAAACTTTTGTCGTCAAAAGTTAAATAGAATGTGTTGTGTGTTCGCATCGCTTGAGGCAAAACAATATGGCCATCGTTTGCGATTCATCTCAGTTATATATTTTATCTCTGCATCGTTAAAGCTGTTTACAAAATTATATATTTAAAAACTTTTTCGATTGACGACATACTTTGGAAAATATATGATGCGTTTCAGATTCACAATTTATTAATTTAATATTTTAAGTTAATGCATAAGTTTTCTTAGTTCTTTGACTTTTATCTGGTCCCCGTATAAGAACAAATGTGAAATAACAGTAATTACAAACAATAAAAAAGCAAGCAATATATTAAATATGTATCAAAAATAACCATGTACTACATAAATCGGTCAAGCTAGCGTGGTATAGTGAAGTAAAATCGTTTTCAGTAGTGAATTTGAAGGAACTAGGACGTAAACTTGCGCTTGCGTAGCTCCTAAAATAATAGACCGACTATGATGCATCTTTGTTTGAAAAAAATGATGCGTATTTACTTAATTTTCAAACCAATGTAATCTAATATTTAATACTTTAAGCATTTGCCAAATTTAGTACCAAAAAAGCAAACAATACATTAAACTTATTTGTAAGTGAAATTATTTTGAGTGAAATTCTTCTATAAGTGAAATTATGGTATTAGTAAATTATTCTATACTAGCGACCCGCCCCGGCTTCGCACGGGTCCAATGCTGATACTAAATATACTACAGAATGTCTTTATATACAACGTTCATATCTTATTTGTCATTAGACAATACCAACATATTTTTTTTAGAGATTACTCTTGAAAAAGCGACATATTATCCATGTACATACATATAAACCTTCCTCTTGTATTACTCTATCTATTAAAAAACCGCATAAATATCCGTTGCGTAGTTTTAAAGATCTAAGCATACATAAGGACAGACAGACAGACAGCGGGCAGCGACTTTGTTTTAAATAATGTAGTGAAATGAAATTATTCCATAAGCGAAATAATTTCATAAATGAAATTATTGTATAGGATAAATTTATGTATGTTATAAATTATTGTATAAACTAAATTATTTTATAAGTTATATAAATGAACGTATTCCAATCGCTTTCAGTGTAAATTACCAAATATATTTGCGATGTAAATTAAAGGGTGCTTTGCAATTATTTATGCGAGTGCTCTCATTTCATGATAACAATTGTTGGCTCATAGAACATTGTTATTACGCTCTCGTTGAACCAATAGTCTTGTGTCATTTGTTAGCTTTGATATTAAAGTCACGTTAAATTTAGCTTTATGAAGATAGAATCTATGTATTAGTTAATATGGGATTAAAAATTTTAGATTTATTGTCAAGATAATTGGCATCATAAAATAGTGCGAGATTTAGCGAAATTCAAGATTGAAAAGCTGTTTTTGCTCAGTAGGCAGGGATTAAGCTGTGTAACCCTGGTGTAGCTGGCAGTAACTGCTTATAATTAAGTGAGCGGCTTGCTCTGATTGAAATAAAATAACACAAAATTCTAACAAAAGTAAAGATGTGTAACAGTCTTTGATGACTGTCGATAGAAGTGAAAACTAAGCAACTGAGTCGTGCGCGCGAGATTATTATTTTTAATTATTATTGCTTCGTAAAGAACTGTTAATGAATAATTCAAAATTTAGTCCTTGATAATAAACACTTCTTTATAAAACCACAAATAATTTGAAAATAATAATCTAAATTAATAGGTTATAGCTAAAATTTATTAGAAAAGGTGTAGTGCAATATTTTCAACAAAAGTTAATAGTATAGGATCCCGCTATACAACGACCTTCACCGATATGCTTATTTGATGTAACTTATTTTTTATGTAATTTAATATGTCAATAAATATATTGCATACCTATGGGTTGCCTAACAAATTTTACAAATTTTTGATCAGGTCACGGGTCCTGGCGTGAGTTAAACACTTTTTATCCATCCAAAAAAAGTGCACAACGCCGCTAAGGAAGCTTTCACTTCTAAAAATCATCTTTAAATTGGTATAGTGAACGAAATATGCATTTTCGGTCACGTATTGATAAAAATTATATGAGACCACATCGGCCACGATCATATCAAAATCGCGCTAGAATCATCACACAAGAATCATCACACAAGAATCATCACACAAGAATCATCAAAATCAGAGAAAAAGTTCTGAAGTAGCACACATATCTAATATATGCATAAAAGAACAGATTACGACAGGAACTAATATGGCATAAAGTATTTATAAAATATTATGTTTTTTTTTTCAGAAAATGATGATTTTTATTTAATAAACATTTATTTTAATTAGTATACACTATAGGTGTGTGTTTAGATTAATGATTTATTTTGAGCTCAATTTATGGCGGTGTAAAAAATTTTAAAACAGGTAATGGTTTCGTTACACAAATGTACATATTCAAGGGTGGCGTTAACGCCATGCTAACGATCAGATTCACGCTCGCCTATAGATGTTTCACATCAAAAAAACAAAACAGTCACGAGGACTGCTGATAGAAGTGATAACTTAAAACCATGAACAAACTGTTGTTATTTTTGGATTAATTTGATTAATTGTCTGATCTTGAATTAAAATTTGTATATTAAATGCCATCATTTTCTTGTTGCTGTTGGTGGTGAACGAGGAAACAGCTCTCCTGGTAAGTGATACTGTCACTCATTGGCTAGGTTGCTGTCTACAGTGAAGAAAGTGAAGGGAGTGTGAATGCGTGCAATGCGGTTCTGTGATACTAAAGGCATCACCATAACCCTCAGAAAGTTGGGCTTCCAAGACACTCCCTCACCGAATTTAATGCAGTATTAAATTAGCAATTTACTACTACTTGGACATCGATTTTCTGCGAAAGTGAGGTACTATCCCGGATCAATCGGCTCGCGGCTATGGACAGCGGTTCTTCCCCATAATCACCACTAACGCCAGTATTGGCTACACTTAGGTGAATTGGCGACCGTATTTGATGTAATAAATTTCTCAGAGGAATTAAAAGTTAAAACCCCCTTACCCTCCCTACTCGTTAATCATTCCTTTTCTCAATTACATTAACTATTAATCAATTATATTATCTACATCTTTCTTTGCTAATTATGAAGATTTGTTAAAAAATAATAATTAAAAAAATATTATTTTTAACACCATATTTTTCTTTTTTAAACATCTTGTGAAATATATTCCAGCTGCTTAGCTCCACCGTTAGTCTATGAAACTCGACTAAGCAAGTAGGTATATTATATTTCATTTTGCTGACATTACAAATATTAACATTAGGAGGAAGTGACAATTACTGTACAAACTTCGACATTGATATTTGTTCAAACACCATTACCAGCCTTGACCTTCAAAAGTTAGGCCATTGAATTAGCGGTCTACTTCCCGCTAGTTCCTCGAGAGAGATATTAAAAATAGAAGCAATTATTACTGCAAAACCCAAAGTCACGATGGATGCTAGATTTTTTTATTGGGTCCAATTCCACCATACATTCCCAGCATTGTAACTCCTGCCACGATCCACAATGAACTTTAGAGATGAAACCAAGGTTTGACCCTTAGATAGTCCTGGGTAGTAATTTTAATTGTCTTGGGAACTCCAACAAATTTTATTAGAAATTTTAAACAGGAGGAGTTAGAAGAGGTTGATTCCTCCTACCAGACGCTAAGTATTACTTACTATGTCAATAAGAACGCTCCATGCATGAAATGCAAAGATGTTGTTCGGTGACAGAATAAGCTAGCGGACATAGTGGCATACTTTTCAATAGAAGTATTTTGCTTGATATTTTTCCACCACGGTTGTATTATAAAACGGGGTTCTGGATTCCTTTGTAGGCTCCTTTGATATAAAAGTTTTGTTAAGATAAGTAATTGTTAAGGTAAGTAAAATAATATTTCGTATGGGAACAGCTTTCAAGTCTAAATAGCATTACAAAAATTTTCTAATAGATTCATTTTCATCTAAATTCTAAGTCATATAATTCAAACAGATATACATATTTTGGATGCAGCCAGCACAGGACCGCACTCTGTGACATAACATGAGGGAGGCCTACGTCCAGCAGTGGACGGCGATAGGCTGAAATGATGATGATGTATTTTGAGGTTTAAAAAAAAGTACAGAATGTAAGGTGTAATATTGATTGTCTTAAATTCATCTATACCAATAAATAAAATTGGAGTGTCTGTTTGTAATGTCAAAATAATAGGCTTTTTTCATGCTCACACGATTATTTGCACGACACATATGCCTAAAAATCACTTTATATTTTTTTCTGTCTATCTGTTTGTTCCGGGTATCTTCAAAACGGCTGGACCGATTTCAAAAATTCTTTCACCAAGGGAAAGCTATAATATCAGGGAGTAATATAGGCTATATTTTATCGCGGTATTCCCACGGGATTGGGAACCACACGGGTAAGGCGACTGAAACCGAAGAGAAGCGAGGGCGGGTTGCTAGTTATAAATAAATCAGGACAGACGGGTCTTCCTTTGCAAAAATGCAATATTACTTAAATGACGTACCTCAGTAGAAAATTCTATACCGAGTATCGGCAAGGCAAATATTATTACAAAACACTTAGTATTTCTTAGATTTTTTGCATTAGAACGATTTTGCATTAGACGAAAAGAAATAATTCTTTAAAAAAAAACTCTTGACAATAAAATCGCGTGTTTACTGGGCTGATTTGAGGAGCGCTTAGCAGAATGATACAACAGAGCCCGCTAAAAGCATTTAGGCCGTGAATGATGGTTCGGTGTTTTTATTTATTTTGCCCTTATAAGAGATTTGTGTTTATACATAATTTTAACATTATAAGAGCTTTTCTGAATTATATATTCTTGAAATAATCACATATTTTTTTACATAGTACCTCTATTCACGAATTAGTAGTATTTTTTTCTTAAATCAATTTGGAAAAAAGAAATTACCACAAGACTTAATCCTAAAGCCGTCCCAACTGCATTACCATCTAACGTTATTACGATCGATTTTTCGTTCACATTCTTTGTTCTGAAATGTAACTTTTTAACCGGAACAATATTTTAAATCACCAAAAAATAATATAAATTGTTCCACAACTGGGCTGGAGCCTTTTCCACATTAAGATGGAAAGTAACCTACTATACCACGCTGGTCAGGCGGGTTGGTATAGGGTTTTATTTCGAGTTTATCTTCTCTTCCATAGTTGTTATATGCACGAGATATCCCTTAGTCTTCTATTACGACATCAGCGGGCAAGAGAGAGGGAGGAATATAATTCATCATCCCCTATCTTGCCCGTGGGTGTCGTAAAAGACGACTAAGAGATATAATAAGCAAACCACAGCTCTTGCTGTAAGAGAAAGAAATCTCTAAATAAAACCCTAACCAACTCGCCTGATCAAAGTGGTAGTAATTCAAATTCCCTCCTATTATGGTGGAAGCTTAGAATAATAATGTGTAGAAAGATAGTGTCGATACTTAAGTGATCAAAAACATGAAGACATACGTGCAAGCGATTACACACGTATACACTACCACTATACAAATTATGAAATCAAATTTTGTTTTTATTAATTATAAATCGTCGAAATACTTTTAAAAGTAATGTTAATACACTTGTTATGTATTTCAAATGTGTTGTGACATCTTCCAGTGCAGTTCACCACTGCACTGGAAGATGTCTTCAAGCTCTTAGACTGGACCGGACTCGGCATTAACATCAACGGCGAATACATCACTCACCTTCGATTTGCAGACGATATCGTCGTTATGGCAGAATCCACGGAGGACCTTGGCACCATGCTCAACGACCTCAGCAGGGTATCTCAACTTAGGGTTTACGAATGAACATGATGACGAAAGTCATGTCAAATGCCCATGTTATTCCTGTACCAGTCCTAGTTGGCAATGCGATTCTCGAAGTTGTCGATCATTATGTTTACCTAGGACAAACAGTCCAGTTAGGTAGATCCAATTTCGAGAAAGAGATTAGCCGACGAATCCAACTCGGTTGGGCAGCGTTCGGGAAACTTAAGAGGATCTTCTCGTCCAACATACCTCAGTGCCTGAAAACACAGGTGTACGACCAGTGTGTGTTACCAGTGATGACTTACGGCACAGAAACGTGGTCCCTAAATGTAGGCCTCATAACAAGGCTCAAAGTCGCTCAGCGTGCTATGGAACGGGTTATGCTCGCGATTTCTATGCGAGATAGAATCCGAAATACGGAAATCCGCAGAAGAACGGGTGTAACCGACATAGCACGAAGAATTAGCACGCTGAAGTGGCAATGGGCAGGCCACATCGCTCGACGAACCAACAACCGCTGGGGAAGAAAGGTTCTCGAGTGGCAACCACGTATTGGACTTTGTGGCTTAATATGAGGGAGGCCTACGTCCAGCAGTGGACGGCGATAGGCTGAAATGATGACGATGATGTCACACCATTTGAATGCACAAACCGTCATAATTGCCTCTTTATTTTTTAAGAGTTGTGTATGTACGTGCAGTACAGAACCTTGTACACTATGGAACGGTTCCGGCGTAAGCTCCATTAAGCTCCAATTTAAATGCTTCATTTTTTGTGCGCGTACTTACCTTCTATACGTTATTATTCTAAGGAGTTTCCATAATGATTATGATCAAAATGCTCACCTATAGCGAAGGAAATTGGCCTACTATGCTACACAGGCGAGAGGGGTACTTACAATTTTATTTCTTACTAGCAACCCGCCCTCGCTTCGCTTCGGTTATAGGTTATAGTCGTTTTACCCGCGTAGTTCCCGTTTCCGTGGGAATACCGGGATAAAATATAGCCTAGTTTACGCCCTGATATTATAGCTTTCCATTGGTGAAAGAATTTTTGAAATCGGTCCAGCCGTTTTGAAGATTACCCGGAACAAACAGACAGACAGACAGACAGACAGACAGACAAAAATTTTTTAATTTGTATTTTAAGCATAGGTGTCGTGCAAATAACCGTGTGAGCATGAAAAAAGCCTATTATTTTGACATTACAAACAGACACTCCAATTTTATTTATTGGTATAGATATATGAATACTTGTTTACAACTATTATTTCTATCGAAGCCATTACAGGAAAGAAAATGGTGACATAGATTGTAACATAATATGCATATTTGGCGCGTAAAGTGTTACATTACAAAGCATTACGTTTGTGTTGTAAATAACATAAAAGCACGTTAGCGTTATATTCGCGCGCAGGCCGCCATATTTGCTGCCACAGACTATAAAACGTGTATGAGCTATGAAATAAGTGTTGGATACATGCGATATGTAGAATGCATTCTCAGATATACTTTTATATTATAAACTAGTAACCCGCCCTCGCTTCGCTTCGGTTTCAGTCGTCTTTCCTGCGTAGTTCCTGTTAAAATATAGCCTAGGTTACGCCCTGATATTATAGCTTTCCATTGGTGAAAGAATTTTTGAAATAGGTCCAGCCGTTTTGAAGATTACCCGGAACAAGCAGACAGACAGACAGACAAAAAAAATGTGTATTTTAGGCATATGTATAGTGCAAATAACCGTGTGAGCATGAAAAAAGCCTATTATTTTGACATTACAAACAGACACTCCAATTTTATTTATTGATATAGATTATGCTTTGGTATAATATTTTGTTCGTTTATCTTTATAAACATCATAACTATGGTGTTTTTATTTTTTTACTAGCAACCCGCCCTCGCTTCACTTCGGTTATAGGTTATAGTCGTTTTACCCGCGTAGTTCCCGTTCCCGTGGGAATACCGAGAAAAAATATAGCCTAGTTTACGCCCTGATATTATAGCTTTACACTGGTGAAAGAATTTTTGCAATCGGTCTAGCCGTTTTGAAGATTACCCGGCACAAACAGACAGACAAAAATTTTTTAATTGCTATTTTAGGCATAGGTGTCGTGCAAATAACCGTGTGAGCATGAAAAAAGCCTATTATTTTGACATTACAAACAGACACTCCAATTTTATTTATTGGTATAGATATAGATGTAATCATCAAAAATATGTAGGGTTGTGACATAGCCATATTTCGCCATTTTTTTTTTTTTTTTTAATTTCATATCAGGCTTGGCACCATCTCCATCCATCAGCATGTTAATGTCTATTTGTAGTCTACATTGGTAGTCAGGTTAGGAATTTCATGACTTACTATTCTACTGCCCACTTCACAGGTACTACCATGGTCAGTTATTACGACTCCTTTGGGAAGTAAGAGATGAGGATATAATGTGTTCTTAACCTGTGACCGGATGGAATTACCAAATAAGATTCTACTTAACATATATTCAGGTTTCATTGTCACACAGCTGACACGACCCGCTAATAGGCTTGAGTCTTCACCATAATGAGAGGAATATTGACCTAGTTATACCACGCTGGTCAAATGGGTCGGCATAGGGTTTTACTTCAAGCTTTCTCTCCCTTAAATAAATATTTTCTCCATATTAAAATTCCTTAGTCGTCGTTTAGGATATCCACGGACATGATCTGAATTGTATTCTTACGCCGTCCCTAAACGGAAAGGGTTTTTAAAAATTTATTACCGAAAAATCGCAATAATATCCTTTACTTATTCAAATTCAAATCATTTATTATGTATAAACCCCGCGGGGGCACTTACATATTGTCATTTTTTTTTACAATTTTCTTATAGTTATAATTACCGCCGGATCGGAACGCGACCGCACTGAGAAGATCCAGTATGAAACTCAGCGAGAAGGTCTATTTTTTTTTTTTTAATTTCTTTTAAATAAAATTACATCTTACAACATGCTTATTAATAGTTCCAGTGTAATGCCATTCAAAATATTATATAATATAGTTCACAAATATAATAATAATCACAAATGTAATAAAAAAACTATGGTTGGATCAGATCCCGCAAGCGGCACCCGATCACGAGTTAACTACTAGAGCAGCCATCACTCCCCTCAACCATAATGGAGGGAAGGGAGTGACCCGCTCCTCACAGCTACCGCTAGCAGACCCTTCAGTGAGCATGACCAATGCCATTTGCCAGAAACATTATATAAGTTAGGTTATATATTCTTTACTTATATAAGTTAGGATTGTGATGAGTGATGTTATATTATTTTAGCTTTGCCGTGTGGTGATGGAGTAAGAATACAATTCACCACCCACTCTACAGCTGTTGTCGTAAAAGACGACTAGGCAAGAGAAAAAAAAAGTATAATGAAACACTTTTGTTTTTTGGGGGGTGGGTTGCGGTCGGCGCGCTCCTCGCAGCACTCCATCCGGGGCGACAGAGGGGCGTAAGCACGCACACCCGTTACCCACCCACGATGCACGTCGCCTTCCTCGTTGGGCCGACCACCGGAGCAGGGTGACTTGATATCAGTGGCCGACCCGACGGAATACCCTCTATTTGGGGTACCCTCCCATCGCGCGCAGTTCCTCACGCGGTTGGCCTCTCAGCGGGTGACGGACTAATTGCCCGGTCACGTCCTCGCGGCCTCGGCTAGTTCGGCATGAGGCGCAAGTATTCGCGCATAATGAAACCGTATACCAACGCGTCTGACTAGCGTGATATAGTAGGTCAATTTCCATCCCATAGTTGAGGTGGCTCGAGCCCAGCAGTGGGACGTATATGAGCCATGATGATTGTGATAATGAAATTAATGGGATCATAGCATATTGTAATTTTAGTTCGCTTTATAACTAAATATTATATTGTAATATATCAAATCGCAAATATATTATGGCCATTAACGGCTGGTACATCCAGCAGAATGAAGAGCTTTTTACGTTTAATCTTCTGAAATAAAGATATTTTTATTCATTTTATCGCTCTCTTCTCCTCCCGGACATTTTGGCCGTAATCATAAACGTTAAAAAGCGGAACGTTCTTTTTAACCCTGAAGCGTGGGGCAATTAAAAAACGAAGCCGTCGCTCATGACGACTGCCGGATGTGAAACATCTAAATTATTTTGTACAAGTATATAAGAATAAAAGATTACGACAGGAAGTAATATGGCATAAAGTATTAATAAAATATTACTACTTTTTCCAAAAAATTATGATTTTTATTCAATAAACATTTAGGTATAGGTACACTATAGGTATGTGTTTAGGTTAGTGGCCGGGACTCCCCCGTGGGACCTGGAGGCGGAAATGCTTGCCGGATTGTATCGGCGGGTGACGGGGGTGCGAGCGGAGGGCGGTGTGATCTCGTTAAGGGACCTCACCGCCTGGCGCGTCGACGCCCGCCGAGACGTCATTGCCCGTTGGACAGTCCGGCTGGAGAGGCCTCAGTTCGGGGTGCGAACCGTGGAGGCCTTCCGGCCGGTGTTGATGCAGTGGTTGGAGAGGCGGCACAGGGTGCTCTCCTTCCGACTGGTGCAGGTTTTGACGGGGCATGGGTGCTTCGCCAAATACCTGCACAAGGTCGTTAGGAGGGAGAGTACACCGTCCTGACACCACTGCGATTGCGAAGAGGACACGGCACGCCATACGCTCGAGGCCTGCGCGGCTTGGGCAGTGCAGCGCTGTGAACTCGTCGCAATCATCGGTACAGACCTGACGCTGCCGGCTATCGCTAGGACGATGGTCGACAGCGTCGGGAATTGAGACGCGGTCGCAGCCTTCTGCGAGACAGTGATCTCGCGGAAGGAGGCGGCGGATCACCTGCACGAGGAGCGCAGCCTCGATGAGGAGATCCGCCGCCGGCGACTGGGGCGGCGTAGGCGCAACTACCTGCGCCTCATGCCGCCCTAGCCGAGGCCGCCGGTGACGTGACCGGGGATTAGTCCGTCACCCGCCGAGAGGCCGACCACGTGAGGAAAGACCGACGTCCTCCCCGAGGGGGAGACATCGGTCGATGGGAGGGTACCCCAATAGGAGGTATTCCGTCGGGCCGACCACTGATGTCAAGTGACCCTGCTCCGGTGGTCGGCCCAACGACGAAGGCGAAGTGGTTTTCAGGTGGGTTGCGGGAATTGCGTGCTTAAGCCCCTCTGTCGCCCCGGACGGAGTGGTGTGGAGGCTCGCCGACCGCAGCCCACCCACAAAAAAAAAAAGGTATGTGTTTAGGTTAATAATTTATTTTGAGCTCACTAGATGGCGTTGTACAAAATTCTAAAACACGTTATAGTTTTATTACAGGAACGTACTAATCCAGGCATGGCGTTAACGCCACGCCAACGATCAAGTTCACCCGCCGCCTATAGATGTTTCACACAAAAATCAAGCACAAATACAATAACAGCCGTAAAATTAGTTTTATTTGAAATGTGTAATACTCGCGTAAACATTAGATACCTATCATTATTTAATCTTCTGTCACAGAATGATTATAATGATATTGTTGTCATCGTTGTTTCAACCCACATAATTCCTACTGCTGGGGTCGGGCCAGGACGGAAATTGAATTAACATATAGGTCATACGGTTAGGCATACGATTTTAGAGTTTTCCTTCTCTTGCATCGATGTTATGTCATCATTCATCATTATTTCGCCTCATGCAAATCCCACTATTGGGCTCGAGCCTCCTCTACGACAGAAGGGAAATTGACCTTACCATATCATGCTGGTCAGACAGGTCGTTATAGAGTTTTATTTCGAAATAGCAACCCGCCCTCGCTTCGCTTCGGTTTCAATCTTTCCTGCGTAGTTTCCGTTCCCGTGGGAATACCGGGATAAAATATAGCCTAGTTTACTCCCTGATATTGTAGCTTTCCATTGGTGAAAGAATTTTTGAAATCGGTCCAGTCGTTTTGAAGATTACCCGGAACAAACAGATAGACAGACAGATAGATAGACAAAAAAATATAAAGTGTATTTTAGGCATATGTATAGTGCAAATAACCGTGTGTGCATGAAAAGAGCCTATTATTTTGACATTACAAACAGACACTCCAATTTTATTTATTGATATAGATTGTCCTTCTCTTGCATAAATTATTATGTTATATGTGTATTATATCTCTTAAATGTCTTTTATGACACCCACGGACAAGATTCCATATCCAGATCCCATTTTTATTACAAACGGTGGCAAACGAGCAAACAGTATACCTGATGGTAAGTATTGCTGCCGCTCATAGACCTTTGCTAGGCCGCTGCCTATCATTAAGAAAGTGATGGGAGTGTGAAGCCTGCAATGAGGTTCGGTGACACTTACTAAAGACATTACCAAAACCCACCACACGCAAACAAACTCAGAAAGTTCGGCTGCCGGCTCTCTCGCTCACCGAACGAAGCGCAGTTACAAATTGCTACTACTCGGATGTCAATTTTCTGCTCAGTGTGGTACCACCCCGGACGGACCAGCCCGCGGCTGAAGACAGACAACTGTCAACAGCAGCACCTACCACTATCAAAACTTCACTTTCAAAATGTTACTTTAATACAAAAAAAAAAATCTAAATTAGTCGTCATAAAAAAGAAAGAAAAAATAACTCGGGCAAAGATTATGTCATATTTGTTGTATATATGTAGATATAGGTGCCAGAATAAGGCGTTAGCTTTAGGCGGAAAGGGCGGCCTCATTGTTGACGGTAATGACGTATTTCCGGCGAGACGGAAGTTCGTTTAGACGCTGATTTAGACTTTACCTTTAGTGTTTTGGAGGGAACGTGAAAATGTCACGAAGTAACTATGCATATAAAATAATATTAAATAATTTTGTGGTTTCTACATAAATAAGTAATAATATGATATATTTCTGTGATATGATTTTGGTAAACGAATGAGACGAGGATTAGAGAAGAATCGCTACTCATTGTAATCGTAATTGGGTAAGTTAATTATTCAGGATGATCAGGGGTACTCTTGATATTCCCTTAGTCTTATTTATATGATTTTCACAATGAAATAAGCATTGTCTCACCATCTCAGTTCAAGCCTCCTTCACGAAAGAATGGAAATTAACCTACTATACCACGCTGGTCAGACGTATTGGTATAGGGCTTAGATAAGTAAGCTGGGATTATGTAATTTATTCTTAACTCCATCACCATAAGAGAAAATATTTAATTTTGTGAGAAATAAATTTTATTCAAGCAAAACTGAATTATGAAACACTCCCCGGACAACAACAATAAAATAAGCTTCTAATTAGTAGAACTGAAAATTAATCTGTGATATTGAATGACTTTGATAGCACTGATGACGTAGTGGTTAAGATATCAGCCTACAGTGCTAACGGTTCGATTCTCACGCAAAACAAAACTTTATGTGAACCGCTAATTATTGTTCTGATTCTGGGTTTAATTTATGTCAGCTAATTATTTATTGTCCGTGTGGTGACGGAGCAAGAATACAATTCATCACTCGCTATCTTGCACGTGGATGTCGTAAAAGACGACTATGGAATATAATAAGCATATAACATATATGCAAGCGAGAAAAAAATCGAAACAAAACCCTATTCCAACACAACGCAGCGTGGAATAATAGGTTAATTCCCCCCTCACTTTATGGCGGAGGCTTGAGCCCGACGTGGGACATTTATAGGCTGAGGTGATGATAGTGAACTATATGTTTAAGAGAAGGAAAATGCGAAATAAAACCCTATACCAAACTGTTTGAGAAACGTGGTGTACTGTACCACGTTTCTCAAACAAATGCCCTCAAATGCCCTCCCATCATCGAGAATGTTCGAGCCCAATAGTGGGACGTATAAGATAATGTAATGTTCGTAAGTAAAACACAGCGTTGCAAAGCACAGATATATTACGAATGAATGCGAATGACAATTTTATTCTTAAACTACCTACTGACTACCGTAGTACTAATACATTTATTCATTATTTATCTACCTACACTACACTCCTCCCTACTAAATTAATACATAAAAACTTAACTCTAACTTAATTCTAAGACTTATAATTAGGTACTTTAATCCTACATGCTCTAACCGGGCGCGGAGGTTTTGGGGGCGGTTGCACCGGAGTGGACACAACCTGATCACCAGTTCCAGTTTGAGTTTCTATTGTTTGTTCAATGGCCGACTGGCTGGTCGACTCTATTGGCATTGAACCAGTGTGCGGAGACGACTCTTTTAGTGACGTCTCCTCATGAGCCAATTTATCCCACTCCCTGTGCTCTTTAGCTGCAATCTGAGAATCTGTGTCTGATTGTTCCGTAATACTAGGACCACTAGAAAGTAATGATGTTCTACCTCCTGTTCTCCTACGTAATTGATCAATATGTCTATGCACAGTTTCCCCGCTTTGACCTTGAACTCTGTAGTTGCTGGGACCTAGACAATCTACTATACGCCCTGGGACCCATTTCTCTCCTTTCAAATATTGTCGATACCATACCTCATTTCCTTCTTCCCCCATACATCTAGTAGTCCCCCCGACCGATACCACCTGCTGTTTTTGGGCTTTCCGTACTTTAGTTTCCCTATCGGGCTTGATAACGTCCAGCCTAGTGCGTATGCGTCTACCTAACATTATCATTGCGGGGCTTTCCCCTTTTGTAGAATGTTCTACATTCCTATAATGAAGTAAATACGTCCATATTGCTATATCTATATTTTTTTTTTCCACCATGGCTTTCTTAATTACTCTTTTTACGAGTTTCACCGCATTTTCGGCCAAACCATTTGATGCGGGATGGTAAGGCGCTATGAAAATGTGTTCAATACCATTAGAATTTGTGAATTCTTGAAACTCTTTAGAAGCGAATTGTGTACCGTTATCACTAACTATCTGTTTGGGTAAACCCCACCTACTGCATAATTCCATTAACTTGTTGATGAGACTAATTGCTGACATGCTTGTGACGTTAAACACTTCTAACCATTTGGATGTAGCATCCACTATAACTAAATATGTTTTACCACCTATAGGCCCCAAATAATCAATATGTATCCGACTCCACGGTCGACCTGGCCAAGTCCACATGCGCGGCGATTGCCGAGGTGGTGCATCTGCTTGGGCTGCACAAACTTCGCACGCCCGACACATAATTTCTACTGCCTCATCGACCCCGGGCCACCATACATAGCTTCGTGCTAACGCTTTTGATTTTACTATACCCATATGGGGTTCATGTAACATCAATAATATTTTATTCCTACAGGCCCCAGGTACAACTAGTCTATGGCCCCACATTATACACCCTAATTCTTCATAAAGCTCCTGTTTCCTATTAAAATACGGTTTTAAATTGCTAAGTTCACATACATCAGGCCAGCCGTCTCTTACATAGCTTAATATCTTCGATAATTCTTCATCGCATAGCGTTTGACTTTTAATATCATTATAGTTTAATAATAATGACTGTTGCACAAAGTGTAAATGAGTTTGTTCCGGCTGTCCCGACGTATTAATTCCCTGCACACTCGAAATTATCGGTAACCTCGAAAAAGCGTCGGCAACGTTTTGATCGGTGCGTACGTACTCAATAGTAAATGAGTAAGCTGATAGGATAATCGCCCATCTTTGCATTCGACTTGCTACCATTGTCGGTATTCCCATGTTAGGGCCAAATATTGACACTAAAGGCTTATGATCCGTACGTAATGTGAAATCACGCCCATATAAATATTGATGAAATTTATTGACACAAAATATAATAGCTAAAGCCTCACGATGTATCTGCGAGTAATTTTTTTCCGCTTCACTAAGTGTACGTGACGCGTACGCTATCGGGCGCTCGCCCCGCGCGCTCGGCTGTGACAGTACGCCACCGACACCGCGTACACTCGCATCGCATGTTAAAATCAATGGTTTCCCAGGTTCATAGTGCGCTAATACCTGGGCCCCCGCTAAAACCCTTTTAATGTTAACAAAAGATTTTTCACATTGCGCTGACCAATACCATTGTTTACCTTTCTGTAATAACTCATAAAGTGGCACTAACTTAGTACTCATGTTTCTAACAAATTTACCGTAAAAATTTATTATTCCTAAAAAGGACCGTAACTCTGTTACACTTGATGGACGGGGAATATTCAAAATGGCCTCCACTTTAGCAGGATCCGTTTTAATACCGTCGCTATTAATTATATATCCTAAATACTTTACCTCTTTAACTAGAAACACACATTTATTACTTTTTAATTTTAACCCATGATTGTACAATCTATTAAAAACTTCCTGTAAAGCCTCCAGATGTTCCCGCTCGTTCCGTCCACTAATTATTATGTCATCAAGGAATATTTCCACGTTTGGAATTCCTTTCATTAATTGGCACATAATTCGCTGAAAGATGCCCGGACTCGATGAGAGTCCATAAACTAGTCGATTATACCTATATAGACCCCTATGCGTGTTAACTACTGTATATTTCTTGGAGTCATCCAGTTCAATCTGGTTATAAGCTTGTGATAAATCTATTTTAGAGAAATAAGTAGCCCCGCTAAGTCTAACTATTAAATCCTCAATTTTAGGCAATGGGAAACGATCGGTTAATAAGGCAGGATTCACCGTGACTTTATAATCAGCACAGATCCTCAGCGAGCCATCAGGTTTATTTACCAGCACCAGTGGAGAGGCCCAGTCGGAGCAGTCAACGGGCTCGATGACGCCCTCGCGCAGCATCTCGTCGAGCGCGGCGTCGAGCCGACCGAGTAATGCGTATGGCACCGGCCGCGCGCGGTGATACACAGGCGTAGCATCGTCGCGTACGCGCAGCGTCGCCTTACCCCCCGTGTACCGCCCCATCCCACCGCTGAATAACTCTTTATACCTGTTTAGGAGTTCGTTAATACCATTAGTTATTTTATTATGTTTACTTTCTATTCTATAACAATTGTTAAAAACTGGGATATTTATTTGTAATTCGGTTAACCATTGACGGCCAAGTAATGACGTGGTACCTCCCCCTATTACGAATAATTCCAGGTTTTTACCACAGTTCCCGTACCTCACATATGGTCGGAATACCCCTACGGGTTTAATTTTTGAACCGTCATAAAAATTTATTACAATATCGCTAATTTCCAACTTATGGGTACTAAAATACTTTTTATAAGTTTTTACACTAATACACGATATCGCCGTACCCGTATCAATCTCCATGGGAATTGTAATATTATCAATAATTATATTCAACTTTACCGCACTGTAGTTGCTCAGGCTTAGATGATGTAAATCTTCTTCCAATACCCTCTCCTCGTCCGATAATTCTGCTTGCATTTCTCCATAATTAATCGCCGATCGCCTTATTCCACCTCTGCGAGCCTCGTTCTTTGCCTTATCCGGGCATACACGTCGTAAATGTCCGGGGCGTTTGCAGTGGCTGCAGACGTAGGTACGAAACCGACAACTCGAATATGTATGTTCCGTTGCTCCGCAACCCATACAGTTATATTGCCCGTCCGCCCCGCCATCACCAAAGTTCCTTCGCGAGTTGCTCGTGTTCTCCCGTCGAGCTGTATCCCTCCGCCCGATCCGTGGATTCTTGATGATACCACCCCCGACCCCACAGCTTCGCGTGCTGAGCACGTGTACCGCCTGCTCCGGCAGTGTCCCGTCAGCGCGTGCCTCACCGCCCCTGTTCACCACAAACTTAGACTCCACGGCAGCTGCATCCCTCTCCGCCGCCTCCAACGAGGTTGCTATCCTTACTGCTTCTGCATAGATTATGGTATCGGCCTCCGCAAATAACCGCTGCCGTATAATGTCGCTACGTAACCCGCAGACGAACTGATCTCTCAAATTTTCACTCAATCCTTCTTTAAATTTACAATATCGAGCAAGTTTCTTGAGCTCCGCCACATACGTGGCTACGTTTTCCTCGCTGCCCTGCCTCCGCTGCCTAAATCGATATCGCTCCGCAAGTACCGACGGAGACGGTTCTAGATGCTTATGTAATAATTCGATTGCGTTGTTATATGTCAATGATGCTGGTTTGTCCGGACTAGCAAGATTATATAAAAGTTCGTATGCCTCATCCCCCATAACTGCGATTAAGGTAGGCAATTTCGTGGCCTCTTCTATTTTGTTCACTTTAAAATACATCTCTAGCCTGTCCACGTACACTGACCATGTACCACTCTTTAAATCGAATTCTTTTATTTTACCAATCGACATTATCAGTTTTTGTTTTCACACTCGCGAATCTTATAACAATGATTAACAATAATAGCTAGTTAAACGCTATGATTCCGTTTAATCCTCGTCGCCACTGTAATGTTCGTAAGTAAAACACAGCGTTGCAAAGCACAGATATATTACGAATGAATGCGAATGACAATTTTATTCTTAAACTACCTACTGACTACCGTAGTACTAATACATTTATTCATTATTTATCTACCTACACTACAGATAATGATGCATTCATCATCATCATCATCATTTCAGTCTATTGCCCTCCACTGCTGGATGTAGATCTCCCTTATGTTACGCCACAAAATGCGGCCCTGTGCCGCCTGTATCCAAAGACGCCCAGGAACTTTTACCAGGTCGTCGGTCCACCTAGTTTTCGTCCTACACTGCGTCGTCCGATACGTGGTCGCCACTCGAGAACCTTTCTTCCCTAGCGGTTGTCGGTTCGTCGAGCGATGTGGCCTGCCCATTGCCACTTCAGCGTACTAATTCTTCGTGCTATATCGATTATACCCGTTCTTCTGCGGATTTCCGTATTTTCGTATCATTATTAATGATGGATTGTATGATTGTAATTTCCTCATTTGAGCTCATATAGGTCCTACTAGTGGACTCGAACCTCATCCGCAATAGGACGGAAATTGACCTTACGATACCATTCTAGTCAGACAAGTCGGTATAGGGTTCTTTTCGAATTTTGCTTCTCATGCCTATGCATCTATATGTTACATGCTTATGTTACTTTAGACGTCTTTTACGATATTCACGTGGAAGATAGAGAATGATAAATTGTATTCTTATTCCGTCACCACAAGAAGAAACCAACGATTTAGTGGTAGAATTTATTGCCGAATCCTTTAAAAGCAAATGTGTTTTTTCACACACTTGTTCACAAATACGTAGGGAAATGCGCGGTGTTTGTAGACGCTCTTTCAATGCATGTGCAAATATCTTTTAGTAGATATATTTGCTAAAACATATGTAAGATGTCTATTAATATGTTTGTTTATACTATTGTAAGAGCTATTACGATGAAGAACAGACCGCCTGTTAAAATACTAGAAAAAAAATTACACTAATACATGCCAAGTGGGTGTTTATTGAATGTCTTACAATATTAGTGTTTTCTTTTTCTGAAATAATTCTTGAGGTGTTAGAATCATCTTAGTTAGTTCATATATGTCCCACTGCTGGACTCAAACGTGCTCCACAGTAAGAGCGACAATTGATCTTCTGATTATGAAGTAAAAATATAATTAACTATGTGGGTCTCTTGCCCATGGTTGTCGTAAAAGACTGTTAAGGCAGGTACCATCTATGCATGAAAACTAAAACTCGATGCAAGACCCTATTCCAACACGTCGAACTAGCATGGAACAGTAGGTCGATTCCCTCCTATTGTGGAGGCGGTCTGAGCCTAACAGTGGAACTTTTATAGGTTGAAATGGTGATGATGATAATGTTATCAGACCAGGTGTGGTGATATAGGGTTTTGTTTCAAGTTTTCCTTCTCTTGCGTAGATGTTATATACACATTAAACCGCTAAGTCGTTTTTTACGACGCTCACGAGTAAGAAATGGGGCGGTGAAATTTTATTCTTTCTTCGTCACAAAGAAAAATCTTAGAATATGATGGTGTTACCTCATAAGTCACCAGATTTTATCTGGACTGTTTATTTAATCCTTAGACATTTTCTGCTACAATTTAGGAAATTCCGTTTCCAGCGATGGAACGTAAACACATATATGTGATATCTTTTTAAACTGCGCTGAGTAAATAATTCTTCTATTGTGGAGGACTTTACAAACATTTAATTAAAAACAAATTAAATCCAGATCCAAACACGGCTGATTGTTGCATTATATCTTTTCCTTTGCCTGTTCAAATAGATGAACCGAATTAAAAAAATATATAGTTATTTCCTTAGAATTGCAATTATGTGTTAATATTATTCAATGAATTAAAGTTTTTTAGTAAATAAATAAATTATTAAAATCACTATTTCAATTTTTAAATATCAATTGAAATTTCAAATAATATCTCAATTAAAAAATACAGAAATTACGTTTTGCGTTTTAAAAAGGTAAACATACAAAGTCGCAACCGCGAAAGACAGTTTCATTATATACTACAAATATTTACAGATTAACCTATAAATGATATAATTACATTACACTGTGGCAGAGCTCGCAAGGCAAATAAATCAAGAAAGCTCGGCAATGTCGCATTAGTTGATTAAATTAAACTAAGTCGATATTTCAGAGCCCGCCATATTATTGTAGCTAAATATGTTAATATACTCGACACTACATTTGACAAACGACATTTGATGTAAAACTAATTAGATTGTAGCTTACATATATGTAGCCGGGCAGTGTTGGGAAAACTTAAGCGGATCTTTTCCTCCAATATTCCGCAGTGTCTGAAAACAAAGGTTTATAACCAGTATGTGTTACCAGCGATGACTTACGGCACTGAAACGTGCTTTCTAAAGGTCGGCCACATAAAAAGACTCAAAGACATTCAGCGTGTTATGGAAAGGGGTATGCTCGATATTCCTTTTATCTGGCATACAGCAATTTATAGAAGATCGGATGTAAGCAACATAGCCCGCAGAGCATGTTGAAATGGCAATGGGCAGGCCAGATCACTAGTCAAACTGACAACCGTTCAACCGTTGGGGGGGAAAGCTCCCGAGTGGCGACCACAAATTGGACGTCGCAGGGTAGGGTGACCCGCTGCTAGGTAGACTGAAGATTTTGAAAATTGCAAAGAACCGTTGGATGCAAGTGGCGCAGGACCGTCCCGAGTGGCATTCTCGTGAGGAGGCCTATGTCTAACAGTGGACGTTTATAGGCTGATGGATGGATATGTGGTAACAGAATGTGGGATACTAAAGAACCAAGGGCCGATTTTCAGGGTGCCAAGTTCTATAGGCTACAGCACGTCAACTTATCTAAATCCCTTTACTTGAATACCCAGTTCTTAGAATTTAAAAGAAAATGCAGATGACAGCACGAGTAAGGAGTAATATACCGAGCATTAGAATGGCATCTTCTCCTATCCTGATTTAATCATCATCATCATCACAGCCCACGTGCGTCCCACTGTTGCGTATCCCGCTGGACTGGCCACGGATAACAAGGAACTCGGTACCGGTGGTCGGTCCAATAGCGAAGGGGAGGGAATACGTTGGGTTATGCGGCCGCACGTCACCCTTTCGTCACCCCGGACGGAGCAAACGTCATGTACGCTGATTTTAGTCCACCCAAAAAAAAGGGTAATAAAAATGAATAAAAACGTCTTTCTACCTTGTAAAGTAAATTATTTTTACGGATTTTATTGCGTTTGTATTTAATTTTTGACTGTCGACGTTTCGAACATTTTACAGCATTCATGATACCGGTTGGGTCTACTTCTACGGGAATAAATGCTATCAATATAAAGACAGGTATAATAGATTTCAGTATATTTATTTACCGAAATATTTTAAGATAATCAGAAGAAATGCATGAACTAATTTTGTTAACCCAAGCTAGGTTCTTATTAACTTTGTAATACAAAATAGTTATACTTTTTGTTTTCTTAAGAGGATTGCGTTATTGCGATGGAACTAAATTGGATTCTGTTGGTTGATACAAAATGGTTGTGTGTGTACATTACGTACGTTTATATCTATCGTCGTGAAATATAACTAAATTTACGAAAATTTTCGTATTTATTTCGAGTTTCTTTTTACAATCTATAAATTACACAATCTATAATTTAATAATCTATAAAACAGAAGAAAATATCCATAAGCTTTTTGGCGGTAATGTCAAAATGTTATGTGACGGTTTTAAAGCATGTTCATGACTAGTGTTTTTAAATGTTATTTGAAGAAATAAGCCAAATAAAGAGGCAAGGAGGAGGGTAGACATCAGCACTCTTCTTGGAAACTCGTCTTACAATCAGCTCCGATCGTCAATCCATCTGCCAAGTGTAACGATTATTATATGATTATCTTAATACATATAGTCTACAGACGTCCATTGATGGACATAGGCCTCCCCATGAGAATGCCGCTCGGAACGGTTCTGTGACACGTGCATCCAACGGTGCCCTGCTATTTATTGCTCAAGATGTCGCCAGTCCCTCTAGTAAATGGCCTATATAAGGTTATTTTTATTAAACTACCAATTATCATAACTTTCATCTATCTAGCTATTTGCTTGCGTTAATCTTTGAAAAGACTGAACCAAATTAAACGGAAACTTTAGTGGCGGATAGTTAATGTCTTAAGGTAATATAGGTTATATTTCAAAAAAGAATGCGAATTTCACGAAAAAATAACAAAAAGCAGTCATGAGGACTGTCGAAAGAAATGAAAACTCAAAATTATATAGAAATTGTTATTATTTTTGAATATTCGAGTCGTCTGATAAGATCAATTAATTAAAATACGTAATTTAAAACTTTTCCATTTTTTGGTTTTTGACATCTATCGTCACAGATATAGTGACATTGACATAGTTATAGATATAGTGTTAGTGGTACTACGTCACGTGACTATGTCAATGACGACTTACATGAATTTACTCCTCAACCAAACTGTTCTAAAAAAAATTTACTTCAACAAAACCCTTTCTAATTTAGGGACGCAACTACTATGGATATTACATTTTTTATAAAAAGCAATGAATACAAAGTTTATTTTAGGAGTTTCTAAACGAAATAGAACATAAATAGTCATAAAATTGGTAATAAGTGAGCGGAAATAATACGTTAGTTATAATTGTAAACCTAAAAGGTAGTTAAATGTTGTCAATTTGACTGCACAGATGACGTAGCGGTTAAGATACCGACCTACAGTGCCAGGGTTCGAATTCCACGCAGGATAACATTGTGCGATCTACAAATTATTGTTCTACCTAATTGTTTCTTTACTGTCCAGACATTTTAAACATTTTTTAATAAAAATCTATAAAAAATGTTATATTTTAAAATGTAGGTTAGTATACATCAAAAGCATTTCTTCAATTTAAAATATCAAACATACAATTATCTCCTAGTCCCCGCGAGCAATAGCGCCAGATTTTAATTTTGTATTTGAACGGCACAGTGGTTAGCACTGTTAAGCAGTTTAGATATTAGGACACTTACTGACTGAACGACTACAAGATGACAAGGACATTGAGCGGGAGCGGAGGGCCCTTGCTGTCAGAGGCAACATGCTCGCTCGCCGATTTTCGAAATGCAGCCAAGACGTAAACGTAACATTGTTCAAGGCGTATTGTTTGGGCATGTATACGTGTCAATTATAGATAACGTTCACGCAGAAGGCAATGGGCAGAATAAGAGAAACTACCATGGCACTACAGTGCGTCGGGCATGTTCGCTGACGCAGGGTCCCCAATTTTTTCGCTGTAATTAGGTCACGCGTTGCCTCTTATTGAGATAGACGGTGCTGCTCATCCAATAGGATACTTGTAGCTATCTTTGACGACATAGGAAGCCCATTGTTTAAGCGATGGATTTCTGTTCACATGGACCAAAACAGAAAGTGACGCAGCATAATATGTGCGATGGAGATATTTATTATTATTATATATATATATATATATATATATATATACCTATATCTAGATTTTAGACCCCCCTTTACAGTGTATTTGTAGTGTAATTTTAATTAATTTTATAAGATACCTTTCATGTGATTATTGTATTGACTATTGTATATGGGTTTTTATACCTGAAAAACGATTATTATTATTTAACTTGTCCATCAATGCGTCTAAATTAAAGAAAATTGTGAGTAATGAACTGTGCTCTGTTATATTATTTTTCTGAAATGTATCAGTAAGTATGTAATTCTCTGTGCTAACGGAGTAATAATACAATTCACCACCACCTCTGTTGCCCGTGGGTGTCGTAAAAGACGAGTATAAATATAAACATTCCTACAAAAAAAGAAAACTCGAGTAAAAACCCTTATACCATCCCGTCTAAGCAGCGTTGTAGTTCCATATCCCTCCTATTGGGGAGGAGGTTAAAGTAATGACACTTAAATGATTTATTTATTAGTATAAACAGCCACAAAACATTAAATAAACAGACAACTTTTTATCATCATCAGTCATTCAGTCTTTCATCGTTCATTGCTGGATGTAGATTCCCAATTAGAATACCGCATTGCGCAGCCACACTTTGGTAGGATTCCCATCATCATCACGTTCGTCAACTGGGTTGGCGTACGCAGTAAGCTATTGTACGTTTCCCAGGAGAACATCACAACTCCTTTTCCTAGTGAATCCGCCGCTGATTTTTGCGACTCCTATGGACTTTAGATTTTAAATCATCACAAATTGTATACGTCCCACTACTGGGCTTGAGTCTCCTCCATATTGAGAGGACAATTGACGCAGTATACCACGCTAATCAGGCGGGTTATTATAGGGTTTTACTTCAAATTTGCCTTCTCCTTTTATCACCTTTTACGACACCCAATAGAAGGATTGTATTTTTACTCCGTCACTACACGGACTAATACCAAACCATATCGTTATCAAATACCATTACATATCTTTATCATTGTAACTATTAGAGGCTAGCTTTCACAATTATTGCCATTGACGTCTCCAAGTCTCTGAACTTGATAAGCTCCGATAAGTGCCTCATATTGTCTTGGGAGCTTGTTAATTTACTCAAAGTGAATTTGAATAGTTTGCTATTAAATGTTGGTTACTCGACTAATCGAGGTACTGAGGAATATTAAATTAAATTTGCTTGCTAAGTGTAAATTACCTTGAGTATTTGAAAGGTGTTTAAGTCCGGTACCCGCAGGGAGGCCGATTGCATGAGGGTTACGTCTCGCCACTTGGAAGCAGAGTTGTGGAAGGTTCAAACATCAGGTGTATCACTGATTTGGAGCTGACGCGAAGATGTACGTCAGTCTTTATTGGTGGGTGTTGGCGATGTTTTTGAGAGCCATTTATGTTTCGGTCCCGTGAGTTAGCCTCACGTCTGACGATGCGATGCTCGCTGGTATGTCATTGCCCGTTGGGCAGTCCGGTTGGAGAAGCCTTGGTTCGGTGTTCGGACCATCGAGGCCGGTGCTGATAGTTTGGTGCAGGTCCTATTGAGGTATGGTTGCTTCGGTAAGTACCTGCATAAGGTCACGGGGTGAGAGAGGACACCATCCTGCTACCACTGCGTTTACAACAAAAACACGGTGTAGCACACGCTAGAGGTCTCCGTGGTCTAGGCGAATCTGGGCCGTGAACTGGTCGTAATCGGTGCCTACTAAAGATTGCAACCCGGTATGTTTCTCAACCCGGCCGGGCCCGGCTGCAATTGTCGCCACCCCGGCCCGGGCCCGGTGGACCCGGCCGGGTTGTATTAGCGATGAAAGTATTTTACGAAAATTTTCTATATATGAATGGAAAAAGACAATGGCTCAAGGTCAATAATTATTTTAAACTGGCTTATGAACAGTTATCACAATAATCAGTCTCACTCAAGTCTCAAAATCATACTTAATATATAATTGATTACTTTTACTTATGGACGGCAAAGTAACATTAGTATTAGTAATTATTCATTTTTATAAGTTTAAACAAGTAATTCTTTCTCTTTACTCCTTATAGTATCTATTTGAAAACATAGTATTAAAATAAGAAACTAATAACACAGCTTAAAGTACGTAAACGTGTCATAACAACTTAGATAAACTGTGGTAGCTTTCGTATAAACAAAACGAATTCTTATCTGCTAAAAGTAAAGTATTATCTTTTCTTAAACTTTGGTTATTAAGACTAACTAGTCTTAATATAACACTAAAACTACTATTAGTAACACTAACTAGTGTTACTAATTGAGCAAATAGCGAAATCTTATAGGCTAGGCTGTATGTAACTGTAAACAACCAAACTTGTATAGTCTCAACTAACGAAATGTAACGTAAAATTGGTTACGTTACGTAGGCTTTAAGAGTATATTCAATCAAACAATCAATTAAATCATTTATTTTGCAAAATATGGGTATAAAATATTAGTAGTTGCGGGTAGACAATGTATCACCATCATTGACCATAAGCATTGCCAATTCTACGAATTAATGGCTTCATAACAAATACATATATTTAGCCAATAGCAAATAAATTAATTTACTTGTTAAATGATTTTAGTTAAACACTTACAATATTAAAAGAAACAAAAAGTATATTCTAACTTGCATAAGGCAAAACAATTATTTTTCAGTCTAAAAGAATGATCTTAAAAAGCTGGCCATTCTTACCGCGTCCGGTGACCGGGCCCGGTAAGAATGACCGGGCCCAGTTTGCAATCTCTAGTCGTCTTGTACGACATCTACGGGCAAGATAGGGAGTGGTAAATTGTATTCTTACTCCGTCACCACACGGAAAGCGAGTTGCAGTCAAAATAAAACTATTCTAACAGATTTTACATATGAATTTGATTTTTTGATTCTGTAATGGGTAGACATAAATCTCTGTAATAACAATGACTTGTTTAACCTTAGTACTCCTGTAACCACGAACGACGTTTCAAACTTTTTTTTTAAGACAACCCCCTGCACTAAGCAAATAATCCTTATAAAAATTAGATAGGCATATGTATAGTGCAAAAAATCGTGTGAACATGAAAAAGGCCTATTATTTTGACATTACAAACAGACACTCCAATTTTATTTATTTGTATAGATAAGCATTGTTTATAGTTTGAAATATTTGTGATATTGTTATTTATTGTTATTAGAAATTATACGTATATTTGCCATATAACATAGAAAGTAATATTCTATAACCAAATAAAGGCAATGAACTAATAAATCTTTATTTAATATATAATGTCGAGCTAAATTTAATATTATTGTTTGAACGACGATGCAAAAACAAAACGTATTACTGAAATAAACTACAAACAGCGGCCATGTTGGTTTGCTGTAGGCGAAATTCGCTTTTAATATCAAATATAAAATTATTCGGGTTTAAAGGATAATTGTAAAATATTTAAATACATCATTATATTGTTTATTTTCTCAAAAGATGTAAGTGCGCTTAAAAGCAGGTAATAAAAGTAATAAATATTATTCGTTTTGTCACTTTTGTGTTGGTTTTTCATAAATAATTATTTCTTAGAGACGTTGAGGTTTATAGAGCAGAGTTAAAAGTTTGTGATAATTTTCTATTTGCAGAGTTATTGCCGGCATTACTTACACATTTATTTACATGATCCTTCGTTTAAAAAACGAGGTGAAACACTCGTTTAATTTGCTCTTCTGTTGCCTGTGAACTATTTAAGTCTATGTTATAAATGTAATGTCATAAGCTTAGAATAATAACGTATAGAAGGATAGTGTCCCTCCCTACTTCGAACATTCCAAAAATGAATCTAAAAATACTTATGGCGCGCAGACGATTACACACGTACACACGCACACCCCTATACAAATAATGAAATCAAATTTTGTTTTTATTAATATAAATCGTCGAAATACTTTTAAAAGTAATGTTAAAAACCTTTTTACGTTTTTCAAATATGTTATTACACCATTTGAATGCACAAACTGTTATAATTACCTTTTAATTTTTTAAGAGTTGCGTACGTACCTATAATACAGTGACATTGACATTAAGGAACGGTTCCGGCGTAAGCTCCATTAGGCTCCAATTGAAATGCTTCACTTTTTGTGCGCGAACTCACCTTCTATACGTTATTATTCTAAGGTCATAAGAATTTAGTTTTAATACAGTTAATTGTTTTTTCATTGTTGTTGGTGGGAAACGAGCAAACAGCATGCCTGATGGTAAGTTATACTGCCACTTCATGGACCTTTACCAGCTGTCGCTGCCTACCGCGGAGAAAGTGAAGGGTGTGTGAATGCATGCAATGAGGTTCAGTGATACTAAACTCACCTAACGCAAACATCCTCAGAAAGTTGGGCTTCAGCTCTCTCCTTCACACAATGAAGTGCAGTAACAAATTGAGAGTGATTGAGAGTGGTCTCCAATCGATGGAGCCCCCCTGGAACTGTAGACATAAGACTGTCGACAGTGTTCCTACCAAATAAGTACAAGGGGAAATCTGAAACTGGCATAATAAGACATTAGGAGGCAAAAATTATTTTGGTATGAACTTGTGATGAGTAGGTATGAAAGGCATGTGACAAGGAGGGTTACCAATATGAATGCACGTAAGATTCGTGGCCAACCTAAAAAGAGCAGGATGGGTTATGTGAATGAGGATATCGCTATGAAAAGATTGATTATACATATGGCTGAGGTCACACTACGGTTTTTATTCGCGAGCGGTTAACCGCTGTAACCGCGAAACCGCTCGAAACGCACACACTACGATTTGAAATCGCAAAACTACCCACAATTTACACAGTTTAAAGATGGATTTCAAACGAGCAGCATGTATTGTCGCTCGTTGTGTACTAAGAAATAGAAAGAAAAACGTCAACAAAAAATTCGCAAATATTGGGTCCATTCATTCACTAGCCGTAGATCTCAGAAAGGTTTCTTTTTCAGAAAAAATATAAAATTTTAAGAGAATATCTAGAGAAATTTTTCAACTATTATCGAATTCAGTCAGTAGCCAGCTTCCATAAAAAATTTGCATAATGTGCGTTCATACATCACCTTCATAAATAGAAAATATAATTAATTCAATTGCAATGGAACGACAACACAACTATTTTTCGCGGCGGTAGGCCGAATACTAGCCAAAAAACCGCCCGCTGTTAACGTATAGTGCGTGTGCGTCCACTTAGTTCTTTAGATTACAAATTTTGCTACTGTTTTTTTACCGCGACAATTTTGTAACATTTCGCGGTTTTAAAATCAGTCGCGGGTATAAACCGCAAGTCCAGCCGCTTGTATTCGCTTTCCTGTTTCACAAACTCACGCAGTTAAAAATCGCCGCGGTTTCACCGTAGTGAAAGTTCACCGCGTCCTCAGCCTATGACGGTTAATAGAAGGATATAGAGGGTAACAATTTATGTACTTAGCTAATGTTGATAATGGTATAGTTACAAACACTACACTAGTGTTACCAGTGATAACTTATGGCACGAACACGTCATTTCTTAAATGTAGGCTTCATAACTAAGCTCTAAATTGCTCTGTGTGCTATGAAACGGGCTATGCTCGGACTTTCTCTGCGACATAGAATCCGAAATATGGAAAATCCATAGAGATCCATAAAGAACACATGTAACCGATCTATCACAAAGGATAAGCGCATTGAAATGGCAATGTGTAGGACACACATCTCAGGCTCAAAGTCGCTTAGCGTGCTATGGAACGGGCTGTGCTCGGGATTTCTCTGCGAGATAGAATCTGAAATACAAAAATCCGCAGAAGAACAGGTGTAACCGACATAGCACGAAGAATTAGCACGCTGAAGTGGCAATGGGCAGGCCACATCGCTTAACGAACTGACAACCGCTGGAGAAGAAAAGTATTTAAGTGGCGACCACGTGTCAGACAATGCAGTGAAACACTCCCTCACACTAGTTGGAACAACGACCTGGTGAAATTTACTGGTCGTCGATGAATGCAAGCGGCACAGGACCGCAATTTGTAGCAAAACATGAAGGACGCCTATGTCTAGTAGTGCACGGCAATAGGCTGAATAATGATGATGAATATACTATAATTAAAATACAATAAAGAGCGTAATTTTCTATGCGATAGTTCTTCATAATTTATATCTTAGTTGAAGACACAAGCACAAAGTTTGTAGATAAGGAAGCATTCAAGTACTTATAAGATTTGACGGCTTATAAAATGTAATATTAGCTAACTCCACAAAGTAATGGGTTGAAGCATAAAACCTTACATTGTAACATAATGTAAACTAAATTGATGTTCGTTATAAAATTATTTCATTACATAAGAATATTATCCGTGTGGTGAAGAATACAATGCAACACCCCCTCATTAAGCGTGTAGGTCTCGTAAAATACGACAAAGGGATATAATTCTTATCTTAATATATATAAATTACGTGTCACACATGAGGCCTTAGGTGTTTTCTGTGATTTATCCAAGGCATTTGATTGTGTACAACATGAAACACTCATCAGAAAACTATACCACTATGGGATCAGGAATAACGCTCTTGAACTTGTAACTTCTTATTTAAGCAACAGAATCCAGAGGGTTGATGTTAATGGTGCACGATCATCTGGTTCTATTATAAAAATGGGCGTTCCACAAGGGTCCATTCTGGGGCCATTTCTGTTTCTTGTATATATTAATGACCTACCCCACCATATAGGGGACAATCTGGACATTGTGTTGTTCGCAGATGACACTTCTTTGTTATTTAAAATTAAAAGACAAATGTTTAATTATGACGATGTGAACAATGCACTGTCTAACGTTGTTCATTGGTTTAACACTAATAATTTGGTTCTCAATGAGAAAAAAACTAAATGTATCAAATTTACTACTCCTAATGTGAGGCAAGTGGAAACCAATGTCCAAATGAATGGTGTGGCTCTAGACCTTGTGGAGTCAACAGTCTTTTTAGGTATCACCATAGATGCTAAACTTCAGTGGGGACCTCATATTGAAAAGTTGTCGAGTAGGCTTAGCTCAGCGGCTTATGCAGTAAAAAAAATAAGAATGTTAACAGATACTGAAACAGCTAGAATGGTTTATTTCGCTTATTTCCATAGTCTTATGTCTTACGGTATATTACTGTGGGGATACTCCGCGGACTTTAATAGAATCTTTGTTCTCCAAAAAAGGGCTGTCCGTGCAATTTATAATCTAGGCCCAAGAATCTCAGACAGACGAGTAGTGTGTACAACTAGTACACACTACTCGTCTCCAAAAAGTTAACAAATCATTCATGGGGCAATGTATACGCTTTTACAATAGATTACCTAAAGATATCCGAGACCAGCCTATGAAAAAGTTTAAAAAAGCCATCAAGAATAGACTTTGTGAAAAAGCTTATTATAAAATCTCGGATTATGTAGATGATAATACAGATTGGTTGTGAGCAGCTCCTCATTCAGCAATTTCCTTGTTATTTTAAATATACTGTTTGTAAATGTACTTTTAACTTTTATTGTAAAGTGTAGCATGTTTTGCCTAACGAATTTTTGTATTTTCAGCGTTTGTAACATATTGTGGTGTTGGTCATGCTCACATAGGGATCTACTTGCGGTAGCTGCGTGGAGCGGGTCTCTCCTTTCCCTCCATAGTGGTTGAGGGGAGTGATGGCTGCTCTAGTAGTTAACTCGTGATCGGGTGCCGCTTGTGGGATCTGGTCCAGCCATAATCGTTTAAATTATATTAAGTTTCTTGCGGTTCGAAGGGCATCACACTGGAGCTTGTTCTTACAAAACATGTACACAATTGTATAACTAGTAAGAAGAAAAAAAAAAATTAAAAATAATGACAAGCCCGCTGAGTTTCTTGCCGGATCTTCTCAGTAGCGGTCGCGTTCCGATCCGGTGGTAGTATATTTTTTTTGGAAATTGTAAACCTGACAATATGTAAGTGCCCTCTCAGGGTTTATGCATAATAAAATAATTTGAATTTGAATTTGAATTTGTCACGTTGTTTGTCCGCGATGGACTCCTAAACTACTTAACCGATTTTAATCAAATTTGCACACTGTGTGCAGTTTGATCCAACTTGAAAGATAGGATAGCTTACATCTTAATTTATAGTCGCAATATTATTTTATTGCAAATTATTTGTCTATTACTTGACATTCACAATTATCTGTTAACTTCAAACTATTTTAACAGATGGCGATATCTGTTGACTGGATTGAGTAATTAATTAATAGATGGCGCTGCTATGCCAAACCTACAAACGTGTCATATACGATTTTAACTTGCTTTTTTACATAGATGCCATTTGTAAAAAAATATGACGATCTCCATGACAGATGTTCTCCTACAGTTCCACTTAAATAGTTTAATGAAATGTAATAAACTCATTTGCAAAAAAAACGGGTGGTTTTGATTTTCATTCATATTTAAAAAGATACAATACCAAAAAGGTTTCAATCGTTTGTACACGTTACTGGCCGGTTTTAAAAATGCTGTGGTATTTAAAAAAGTACGTTCTAAATTCAATTTTTCATTTGATGTTCATTTTTACAGAAAACCCCTTTTTATCCTACATTTTTGGCGCGAAGTTCCAGAAGTTAACATCGACTTTCATAACTTTTATTCAATTTTTATCGATTAATTTCATATCCTTGACTGTCAAAGCTTTATTTAATGCTGTTTGGCTGTATCAAAAATGGTAGATAAAGTGGTAAAAGCTACCAAAATTATCGCGCTGCTTGAAGAGGGTTGCAGCCAATGTTTCGTGGCTAGGAGGCTAAATGTTAGTCGCTCGACAGTCCAAAGGACCTGGCAGCGATATCAGGAGACTGGTTCCGTCGAGAGAAGGCCTGGTTCTGGAAGAAAACCATGTACCCAACCACGGGATGATCGTTTTCTTGTGAGTCGCGCATTGAGAAATCGCAAATCTTCGTATGTGGATCTTAAGAACAACCTCCAAGAAGTAAGAAATGTGCATATTAGTCTATGGACGGTCAGGAGGAGGCTTCTCGCTGCCAATATACGCAGTCACCGCCCGGCCCGCGGCCCCAAATTACTCCGTGAGCACAGAGTTCACAGGCTTAGGTTCGCTAGAAATTGTGAATCATGGACTCAAGACGATTGGAATAGGGTTTTGTTCTCTGATGAAGCCAGGATATCTCTGTTCGGTGAAGATCGACGTCGGCGAGTGCTAAGAAGACAAGGAGAACGCTTTGCAGAGGCATGTTTCGAAGAAATCACACCTTATGGTGGGGGCTCTGTTATGTTTTGGGCAGGAATAAATTCAATGGATCGTACAGAGTTAGTCTTCATTGAAAACGGCTCACTGACTGGGCATCGATACATAACGGAAGTTCTAATTTCTCATGCACAACCCGCATTGGCCGCTCTAGGTGAAGACTCGATTTTTATGGACGACAATGCTCGCGCCCACCGATCCCGCGATGTTAATGCGTATGTGCAAGAGGTCGGCATTCGTCGTTTGGATTGGCCAGCTCGAAGTCCCGACCTCAATCCCATAGAGCATGTCTGGGACGTTCTGAAACGGCGTGTGAGATCAGTACACCCGGCTCCGCAGACCATCAGAGAGCTGAAGAATGTGATTACTGCGGAGTGGGAACGTATTCCGCAAGCAAGTATCCGGGATATACTCGCTAGCATGCCCAGACGAATTCAAGCTGTGATTTTAGCTAGAGGGGGTCACACTCGATACTAAACATTTATCTGCTTTTACTTTATTAAAGAAAAACAAACAAAAAAACTTTTTTATTTTTACTTCATGAGCATATGCACTACTAGCGAATATACACTACTAGCGAGGTTTAGCATTATTTCCCATAAATTGTATCTAAATTTTATGAAATACTGATGAAAACGATTATTTTCTTATTAATTTAGCAAATTGTGTGGATAAAACTACCTATAATTATCAAACAAAGAAATATTAACATTTGAAATGGTTCATTGCTTAGGTGCCCGTTTTTTTTGCAAATGAGTGTATAACAAAAACATTAGCCACAGCAACGCGTGGCCGGGTCTGCTAGTATATATATATATATATATTTCTTGTGTTCACGTGTATGTCACGAAACTGCTGCTATACGGCTGGACCGATGCTCATGAAAATTTTTGTGCATATTCAAGGGGATTCGAGAATGGTTTAGATTCACAATGGGATCCAATAGGTGGCGCTGATTTTATACTATGTTTTTTAGATTGAAACAGAACAACGTCTGTTGGGTCAACTATTAGGTATATAATATTTATGAAAGAGAAGGAAAACTTGAAATAAAACCCTATACCAACACGTCTGACCAGCGTGGTATTATAGGTCCGTTTCCCTCCCATAGTGAGGGAGGCCCGAGCCCAACAGTATGTGTATGGTCTGAGATGACGTAATAGGAAAGACGTACTTTTTTTTTTGGGGTGGGCTGCGGTCGGCGCGCTCCTCGCACCACTCCGTCCGGGGCGACAGAGGGGCGTAAGCACGCCACACCCGCAACCCACTCGAAAACCACGTCGCCTTCGTCGTTGGGCCAACCACCGGAGCAGGGTTACTTGACATCAGTGGTCGGCCCGACGGAATACCCCCTACTTGGGGTACCCTCCCATCGACCGACGTCTCCCCCTCGGGGAGGACGTCAGTCTTTCCTCACGCGGTCGGCCTCTCGGCGGGTGACTCTCTAATTCCCCGGTCACGTCACCCGCGGCCTCAGGAAAGACGTACTAATAGCTGCTTGTAGTTTGCTGAAGCAGTAGTTAATGGCCTCAGCTGTGCTTATAACGAGGATGACAAAAATGTCGCTAATATTTTTCATGATTATCATAGCTCATATGTCTCATTACTGGTCTCGAGCCACCTCCATAACGGGAGGGAAATCAAGCTAATATACCACGCCAGTTAGACGAGTTGATATAGGGTTCTCTTGCATAGATGTCATCAGCATATTATAATCCCTTAGTCGCCTTTTACGACACCCACGGACAAGACAGGAAGTGGTGAATTGTATTTTACGCCTTCACCCCATGGGTGTCGTAGAAGACGACAAAGGAATATAATATGCATTTAACATCTATGCAAGGGAAGGAGAATTGAAATGAAACCCTATTCCAACACATCTGACCAGCGTGGTATAGTAGGTAAATTTCCGTTCCATTGTATATGCTCAAGTTCTCGACTATAGCGGTTCAAATTCATGCAATATTGCATATATTATACTTAATTCTTAATTTATTTTTTATAAATTACAATTATTCTATTTTTTTGGTTTAATCTATTAGTAGTTTTACCTAAACAAAATCTTAGGTTAAAGTAAGCATTAGCCCAAAGTATATAAGACGATTGTTTGTAAATATGTTTTTCAATTATTCTATTCATCTTGCTGGTTACCATATATGTTAATAAATTGTATTCTTAGTTCTTTCATACGGATAATAGTTCCTGAGGTTATCGAGTCCAAACTAATAATTACTCTGACTTTTTACTATACATTTATTTCGTATATTTGACCTTTTTACGAGCGAATAGGTCTAGTCACGTAGTGAGGTTTCGAAATAACTCAATTTGGCAACCACTGTTGTAAACTGCCTGTTTTATACACCTAGGGACCTGGCGCCACAGTTTGCTTACGAATACTGCGATAATTATGCGTTTTTATTGTCTTCATTTTGATCACTACGTTCTCTGACTTCTTTAAATAGTATAAAACAGAGCCGCTTTTCATGTTTGTCGATTCCTCAATATACATCTTAATAATTAATCTCATCTCAGCTTAAATACGTCCCACTGCTGGGCTCGAGCCTCTACGATAGGAGTAAATTTGACATATTTGACACACCACCCCGATCAGATGGGTTCGCATTTTTCGCGGCTATGGTAAGCGCACACGTGGTCCATTCCGCCGGGGCGACGAAAGGACGGCGCGTGGGCCCATAACCCACCCGTACCGACGTCGTCTTCGTCATTGGGCCGACCACCGGAGCAGGATGACTTGTCGTCAGTGGTCGGATCGACGGCATACCCTTTCGGGTACCCTCACTTCTCGACTTCCCTGTCCCGTGACGTCGGTCGCCGTCGCGCGGTCAGCCTCTCTGCAGATGGATTCGCATAGGGTTTATTGTGCATATTATCTTCTTCTTCTGGCTAGACCTTGTCCCATTTTTTGAGGTCGGCCTTCCTTATCCTTATCTTCCATTTAGCATAATCATATGCTTCGTCAGCGTTTAGTCTAGTGTCGTTCAGGCTTAGAATAATAACGTATAGAAGAATAGTGTCAGTACTTCGAACTTTAAAAATTTGAATCTAAAAATACTAATGGCGGGCAGACGATTACACACATACACACGGAAACCACTATACAAATTATGAAATCAAATTTTGTTTTTATTAACATAAATTATCGAAATACTTTTAAAAGTAATGTTAAAAACCTTTTTATGTTTTTCAAAAGTGTTGTGGCACCATTTGAATGCACAAGCCGTCATAATTACCTATTTATTTTTTAAGAGTTGCGTACGTTCGTGCAGTGCAATGACTTGTACATTACGGGACTGTTCCGACGTAAGCTCCATTAGGCTCCGATTGAAATGCCTTACTTTTTGTGCGTGGACTTACCTTCTATATGTTATTATTCTAAGCGTTCAGGTCTTTTTAGATCATTATCTGCCGTGTGGCGGATGGGCATGTACGTTTCGTTGTAGACAAATCCAGGGCCAGCTTCACCATATGGTTGCCAGGGCGTCTTTTTATGTGGCCGTACCACCGCAAACACTTTTATTTGATTTTATGTATTTCGAATTATGTCCAACGGCGTGATACTCCCTGACCAACATAATATGCGAATTACTGTGGAGTATAGTTTTTCGTTTGTTGCCCAACATTCTGAATCATACATAATAGCAGATCTAATAACTGTCTAATACAGATGCTGTTTAAGACTAAGAGAAAGTTTCCTATCACACATTATCTGTATATTATAAGGACTATAATAGTTAGTCATCCTTTACGGCATTCAAGGGCAAGAATGAAGGTGGTGATTTATATTATTTTTCTATTAACACACGAAAAAAATATAATATATGTAAAATCAAAGTGCTTGTGTGGATTAAAATAGCAAATTAAACTTTAAAACAAAAAGTAATGACAAATAACGTTTATGTATCTATTCTTTTGTTTCGTCAAATGTCAAGAATATCTGAACCGATTTTTACGTGAATTTAACTGGCTAGTAGTTTCAGTTACATTATTTTTCAACTGAAATTAATTGTCATCATCGCAAACCACATACGTCTCACTCTTGGGCTCAGGTCTCCTTCACAATGGAAGGAAATTTGACCTACTATACCATGCTGATCAGAGATGTTGATATAGGGTTTCATTTCGAGTTTTCCTTCTCTTGCACAGATGTTATGTGTATATTATATTCCATAGTCGTCTTTTACGACATCCACGGACAAGATAGGGAGTGGTGAATTGTATTCTTACTCCGTCACCATACGGAAAATTAGTTGTCAAGGCAAAAAAAAAATCTTAGTTTTCTAATGGCGGTTTCCATGTAGATGGAACGGCCCCAGGACTGTAGCTAGAGTCGAATTTGAGGTAGGGCAGCATTGGATACAGGTAGGGCGGAAGTAAAAAAAATATCACGGTCCTCGAAGCACGAGCTCCTAAATCAATCATTATGTATATCACTGACCTCTAGGTTAGTGATGTGCATTCCACAACTACTCGTAGACAAATAATTTCTGTGACAGTGCATGGATCTAAGAACTATTAAATGCGGAAGAACAAGCGCACAAGATAGTTGAACTTAAAGATTTAAATGTAGAGATCCACATCTGAGTGAGAGTGAGGTTGGGTGAGTCATTGTTGGGTGGGGTAAGACGAGTAAATAGTTACGACTAAAAATACCATTTCGATTATATTATTTCTGCAAACTTATTATAATAATTAACATAATAATAATCTCACCATTAGACTAACGCAAACCTCGGAGGAACATTATATGGCTCTCGAAATTCTTTTGATATAAAAGAAAAAATGTATCACAAGATTTATATATAGGAAAGCCAATAAACCGCAGGGTAGCTTGTGGCGTGCTGAATGTGAGTGGCGACACTGCGGTCCTGAGTGCCTTAGAGAGTCGGCCAGGGCCTCGTATCCAGCTGGCCTTTATTGGCTGGCTGGAGTGGAAACCGAAGAGTGCCCGCAGGATTCTCAACTCTGGCTTGCCTTAAACGGCTGGTCAGAGAGAGGTCGCCAGAGCTATATGCTCGGGGGTGGAAGTGTCATTTTCAAGGGCATAACTACGGGGAAACCACTGCGTTGGTGAAACCGACGCCGCACCGCTCGACACCCCAAGTCACTTGCACCAATGTTGCCCCCCTGTTGCCCGTATGGCCTGAGTGTCTGTGGCGACCGTTTGGGAGGGCCCATTCAGTGAGTTGGCGAGTCACCGTCTGCCAAAGTTCAAGACGATAAAGGTATTGAAGGCAGACGACAGTTTTTAATCAATAGTTTTTAGTTACTCAGTACATCAAACCTCCAACCCCATAAACAGTTATTAGATACCATCATCACACAATAGTTTACTCCTACCGTTGACAGTCCACGTGTGTTATGTGCAGGCGTGGAGTGTCATCGGTAGACGTCCCATCCCATTTTTACATTAAATTTCTCCAAAGGCCTCTGCGTGTTGGATCCATATCCCCATGTAAGCCTTTCAAAGGACCGGATATCTTCTCTTGGGAGATAGCCGTGAATCGGAGAAACATAATAATAACGAGAACATAACAGAACATATAGATCCCGCGAACGAGGAGAAACATAATAAGAAAAAATATTTAAAACAGCTGAATTATTTGTAACCGCCAAATGTCCAGACCAGTGTTATTCGAGGAGTCGACCAATCCTTTTACCACTATATAAGGCTTCCACCTGTTTTGAGCAATGAGGTTCTTCGTGGTTAATTTGCTCTTATATCCATCGCGAAACAATGACACTTCAATGTATGGCAATAAAAGTAACAATTCTGTCGATTTTCGACTAAAACACTCTTTACCGTTCACTTCACTTTACCAAACCACCACCAAACTACAAACAATTAGGGCTGTTGATAAAATATCGGTATATATTATTATTTAAATTATTATTTATATATTATTATTTAAAAATATCGATACATAATACTGTAATTTTTTTTGGACGATATATCCATACTAAAAAGAAATATCGAGGGTCGATATTTGTTTGAATAAATTTGTCGTTTTATGATTTTTTTGTAAAGTATCTATTCTACAAAACCACCGTAAACTTTAACTAGTGTACAAATGCCGGTATGAAATTGATTGTAAGTTATCACTTACGCTTAGAATTTAGCTAAAAAATCTCATCACGGAATCCCTGCAAAGAACGATATATCGAATTTTTTTTTTCAATATACCGAACTACGATATTGATATATTTAAAAATATCGATATGACGAAATAACGATATTTTAAAAAACATCAACGGCCTTACAAACAATCATAATCAATCTCTAGTTTATGTTTATTTTACTTTAAAAGGGGATTTCCTAAACTATAGACTGCGAAATAGCCCATATTGCAATATATGGTACGGAGAATCCTTTGATCACAGATACTAAAATTAAGTAGACCCATGGCTTCATATGATGGTGCTTCAAACGCCATCTATACACTGAACAAAAAATTATTATAGTATGAAATGAATGTCACAAACTGTGGTATTTTCGGCAAAGTTTAGATACCTAAAGCTACATTATTTTTTATCTCAAACTATGAACAAACAATTGACTTATAATGTTATATTTTAGTTTTTGGTATTTTTAAGGTAGGGCATTGCGATTTCAAGGTAGGGTATTGCCCCACAATGCCCCCCCCTAGCTACGGCCGTGAACGGCCCGCTTCAGTGATACTTAAAATCACGTGACATTTACAAATATTGGGTTGAAGTTCCTTTTATAAGTATAGTCAACCTTCTACTACCTTTCATTTGCTAAAAGGTGTTATTGAGGGACCCTTCAATATCACCTTTTAGCAAATGGAAGGTATTGAAATATGTGCTCCATATTAGTTTACAAAATTTATAATGCTCAACGAGTAAGTAGAGCTTATGGTAAGGGCCAATTTCATTTCATATAAGTTCCACTGTTAAGTGTGAGCCTCCTCGACAATAAGAGGGAAATTGGCCTACTATACTACGCTGGTCAGACAGGTTGGTATACGGTTTTGTTTGAAGTTTTCGTTCGTGCATAGATGTTATATGCATATTTATATCCTTAGACGTCACGACACCCACGGGCTGAAGAGGGGGTAGTGAAAACAGTTTTATCTACACTAATATTATAAAGAGGAAAAATTTGTATTTTTGTGTGTGTGTTTGTAAAGAATAAACTCAAAAACTACTTTGACGAAAATTTTTTCACTAATGGAAAGCTACATCTTTGAATAATATAGACTATATTTTATTCTGGTATTCCCACAGGAACAGGTACTACGCGGTAAAGCGATTGTAACCGAAGTGAAGCGAGGGCGGGTTGTTAGTCTATAATATGTAATACTCGCGTAAGCATTAGAGATCATTGAATAAAATAATGCCAAAATTTGTACATCATCATTTCGGTTTGAATACGTCCCACTGTTGGACTCGAGCCTTCTCCACAACAGGAGGGAAATTGACAAGTCAGATAGATTGGTATATGGTTTTATTTCAAGTTTTCCTTCTTTTGCACAGATCTTATGTGCATATTATATCCCTTAGTCATCTTTTACGGCATCCACGGGTAAGATAGGGAGTGGTAAATTGTATTCCTATTCCTTCACTACACAGAAAATATATAATCCTTACATTTAAGTAAATATTACATAATTTTATAAACGTGTACGATTTAAGATAATAGTTTTTATTAACTCTGTAATGAACACAGTGTAAAATAACACGTTTGACAATTAAAACACGAGATGTGCTACGCACTCGCTACGCCGTAGCAATTACGGCGCGTAGCAGATTATAATGTAGCCATTAGCGTAGCAATACTATAAACGTAGCACGCTATAAATGTATTAATTAAAAATAATAGTAATCAAGTTCCTTCTCCCAAGGTATTTTTTATGTTAAGGCTTTTGCCGTGTGTGACGTATGAAATATATAATTTACCACCCCCTCTTTTGTCTATGGATGACGTAAAAGACGACTAAGGGATATAATATGCCGATAACAGCAACGTAATATACCCTTAATAATTTTAATTATATTTATATTCAATTATGACCCTTAGTTAAACCGGGTCTAATCACCCTGATTTCCCCGTAGTAAAAATTAGCCGAGGAATCGCCAAGAGAATGGACGAGAGCACTCTCCGGAGAAATTAAACCAAAGATAACATGAACCAGTAGTGACCTTTACAAATCAATGATGCCTATTTACCTGACCTTTAGAAATCAATGAGCTAAAGCGTTTTTAATGTTAAAGCACTATACATACATCCTACACCTTTTTAGTTTTTTCTCTTTTTAATTACAAAGTGAACAAATCACGGTTTATTTTTATTATTATTGGTGGCAAACGAGCAAACAGCACACCTGATGCTAAGACTACTACTCATGGACCTTTGCTGGGCTTCCTGCCTTGAAAAAAAATCTGAAAGTATGCAATGATATTCGGTGATACTAAAGGCCAAAACCCACCACATAGAAAGTTGGGCTTTCAGCTCTCTCGCACACCGAAGGAAGTGTAATAACAAGTTGCTTCTAGCAAGACGTTGATTTTCTCCTCATTGTGGTACTACCCCGGATGGATCAGTCCGTGGCTGTAGACAGACAACTATATACAGTGCGGTTCTACCACTATTAAACTTTACTTCGTTTTGGACATTACACGAAATTTTTTGGAAATATTTGTCTGTCGTTATGTTAGTAGCAGCAATTATTTCAACTTAAAATATTTTTTGTTTCTTTGCATAGTAATAATGGGATATAATATGAACATAACATCTGTGCAAGAGAAGGACAACTTGAAATGAAACCCTATACATGTCTGACCGGCATGGTATAGCAGGTCTGCCGAGGCCACGGGTGACCGGACCGGGGATTTTTGTCAGTCACCCGCAGAGAGGCTGACCGCGCGACGGCGACCGACGTCTCGGGACAGGGGCATCGAGAGGTGAGGATAACCGAAAGGGTATTCCGTCGGGCCGACCACTGACAACAAGTCACCCTGCTCCGGTGGTCGGCCCAACGACGAGTGCGACGTGGGTAACCAAATTCTCTTTCGTATTTTTGTCTTTTGTATGATAGTTCTTATCTTACGGGTGTACATGTACATCATTTTTCTATTCGCAAATGAGTTTTTATCTTCTTCTACTTACCTCTATATGTTTTTTTCACTTATGAACTGTGTTCAATTTCCTTCACAATGGTAGGTAGACTTACTCGATCACGCTGATCACAAGGTTTCATACATTTCGAAATGTTATCCGCTACTCGTGCTGTAGAATACCAGGTGTAAAGGAAAGAATCTTAAAATTCTTGTTCTATGTACCTACAGTAAGTTTGTTCCGTGTGGTGACGAAGTAAGAATACAATTTACTACCCCCTATCTTACGCGTGGGTGTCGTAAAAGGTGACTAAGGGATTAATATGCATATAACATTTATGCAAGAAAAGAAAAACTAGAAATTAAACCCTATACCAATATGTCTGACCGGCGTGGTATAGTAGGCCAATTTCCCTCTTATTAGAGGGCCCTCGAGCCCAACACGTACATGAGGTGAAATGATGATGATTTTTTTTTTAATTTAACTTGCATAGGTCGTTACCCTTTTCGCTTTGTTCCGGGACAGTAAGTCCTCTATTTGGAATTATAAGTTATAATTAGAAAATTATATTGTAAAGGTCTTATTTATATATGTATATATGTCAATAAAAATATATAAAACCCAACAATAGCGTACTTTAAATGTACAACAATTCAGCAAGTATCCTTGAAATCCATATTTCGAATACCGCACAGGGTCCCGGACAAAATCTGGCGACTCGTCGAACATCCTTCGCATCTGCAGTGTTGCCGGGACGCTCAGTAACAGACGGGTCGCCGCCCCGGACGCGCGTACCGCACGCTCACTCCCTCTAAAAAAACCTACCCTTCAAAAACCTTCAACTATCATACATTTAAAAATAACATCATAATTATGTTAAATAAAAAAGTCATAACTAAAAAATAATATTAAAATAAAATTATAATCTACAGGTGTCAGTCGAGACGCAATCGAAATCAAACCTTTCCCTTTCATAAATAAAGTTTCAATTTGCTTTTTTTATTATAGACATTTTAATTATAATAATAATTGATGTTGTAACGAATTTAATAATCAATAAATACGTAATTAAAATAAATGTAATCATTTTAAAATATAATTAATATCCATAATGAATTTAAATGTAAAATATCAATGTGTGTGTTTATTAATAATTAATTAAAACTTAATTTTTTTTTTTTTTTGTGAAAACGTTTGTGTATTTAACTGGCCTGAACAATTATACATAGTTATGTTCTGTGATAATAAGTCTCTGTGTGTGGTGTGAAGGAAAAGTTCTACGTTGTGAAGGCAATATATTTTTATTACAAATATTATTATTTTTCATCACAGTCAATGCTTTTGTATGTTGTCTTAGGATAGCTCCGAGAAAAATACAGCCATTATAAGATTTCCTCTCGCTACTAATTGTTTTTACAGGCGTCTTAAGAAATGTTTTCATTAAGCGTAATTGGAGGGATAATACTTAAATCTTAAATTTAATTAATCATTCAGCCTTTATTCCAAATGTTGACGTAGTAAAAATACAATTAACCACCCCCTATCTTGCTCGTGGGTGTCGTAAAAGACGACTTAGGGATATAATATGCATATAACATCTATGAAAATTTGAATTTGAATATGCAAATGAAAACTCGAAAGAAAACCCTATACCAACACGTCTGAACAACGTGGTATAGCCCAGGAGGGTCGAGGAGGATCGATCCCAACAGTGGGACTTAAATGAGTTGTGGTGATGAAGAAAGACCACAAATGAGTTAGTGTTGTAATCACCGCGCTTGGCAGGTGGTTTAGGGATCACAATGATAAAGTGTTACATTTTTATTATGGAATAGTTGCAACCTGCTGCCCTGGTGAGACCCTTATTCAATTATTGCGGCTACCACGGGTATGTAGAGGGAATTCTATTTCCATCACTACACTAGAAATTTAACTATAATATCATTAATTTAATTGACTGATTAATTTACGTGATCAAAATATTAATGAATTCATCCATCCATTATTATCTTCTTCGTTTTCTAAATTTTAATTTCAATCTTCTTTTCGGTTAATATACGTGTTAGGGACTGGTACGAACCTTCTTTGCAAGGAGAAAGAAATTCTCCTATATACCAAAAGCAAGAAGAGGTAGGATAGGAATACATATTTCCTGATTTTTCTTAATGATTTCTGTTCTTTACCTTAAAATGATGTTATATATGTACATATCTTATCTTCTTACAACATGTTATATATAAACTCATTTGCAAAAAAAACGGGCGGTTTTGATTTTCATTCATATTTAAAAAGATACAATACCAAAAAGGTTTCAATCGTTTGTACACGTTACTGGCCGGTTTTAAAAATGCTGTGGTATTTAAAAAAGTACGTTCTAAATTCAATTTTTCATTTGATGTTCATTTTTACAGAAAACCCCTTTTTATCCTACATTTTTGGCGCGAAGTTCCAGAAGTTAACATCGACTTTCATAACTTTTATTCAATTTTTATCGATTAATTTCATATCCTTGACTGTCAAAGCTTTATTTAATGCTGTTTGGCTGTATCAAAAATGGTAGATAAAGTGGTAAAAGCTACCAAAATTATCGCGCTGCTTGAAGAGGGTTGCAGCCAATGTTTCGTGGCTAGGAGGCTAAATGTTAGTCGCTCGACAGTCCAAAGGACCTGGCAGCGATATCAGGAGACTGGTTCCGTCGAGAGAAGGCCTGGTTCTGGAAGAAAACCATGTACCCAACCACGGGATGATCGTTTTCTTGTGAGTCGCGCATTGAGAAATCGCAAATCTTCGTATGTGGATTTTAAGAACAACCTCCAAGAAGTAAGAAATGTGCATATTAGTCTATGGACGGTCAGGAGGAGGCTTCTCGCTGCCAATATACGCAGTCACCGCCCGGCCCGCGGCCCCAAATTACTCCGTGAGCACAGAGTTCACAGGCTTAGGTTCGCTAGAAATTGTGAATCATGGACTGAAGACGATTGGAATAGGGTTTTGTTCTCTGATGAAGCCAGGATATCTCTGTTCGGTGAAGATCGACGTCGGCGAGTGCTAAGAAGACAAGGAGAACGCTTTGCAGAGGCATGTTTCGAAGAAATCACACCTTATGGTGGGGGCTCTGTTATGTTTTGGGCAGGAATAAATTCAATGGATCGTACAGAGTTAGTCTTCATTGAAAACGGCTCACTGACTGGGCATCGATACATAACGGAAGTTCTAATTTCTCATGCACAACCCGCATTGGCCGCTCTAGGTGAAGACTCGATTTTTATGGACGACAATGCTCGCGCTCACCGATCCCGCGATGTTAATGCGTATGTGCAAGAGGTCGGCATTCGTCGTTTGGATTGGCCAGCTCGAAGTCCCGACCTCAATCCCATAGAGCATGTCTGGGACGTTCTGAAACGGCGTGTGAGATCAGTACACCCGGCTCCGCAGACCATCAGAGAGCTGAAGAATGTGATTACTGCGGAGTGGGAACGTATTCCGCAAGCAAGTATCCGGGATATACTCGCTAGCATGCCCAGACGAATAAAGCTGTGATTTTAGCTAGAGGGGGTCACACTCGATACTAAACATTTATCTGCTTTTACTTTATTAAAGAAAAACAAACAAAAAAACTTTTTTATTTTTACTTCATGAGCATATGCACTACTAGCGAATATACACTACTAGCGAGGTTTAGCATTATTTCCCATAAATTGTATCTAAATTTTATGAAATACTGATGAAAACGATTATTTTCTTATTAATTTAGCAAATTGTGTGGATAAAACTACCTATAATTATCAAACAAAGAAATATTAACATTTGAAATGGTTCATTGCTTAGGTGCCCGTTTTTTTTGCAAATGAGTTTATATATATATATATATATATATATTTTTTTTTTTTTTTTATATATTCACGCCTTTTTCCCATAGGGGTAGGCAGAGTCCACTGCCCTCCACCTGCTACGATCTTTGACATATTCAGCGTAGCAAAGCGGTTCTCTGTGGGCCACTTTTCGCCCCCGACGGAAACGAGACGTGACGTGTCGCGAGCCACATCGCCGCCATTCGTACAGTTTTTTAATTTTTTGAAACTCATTGCGTTTCCGCGAGAAATACATACACATATAATTAACGGACACAAATTACATCCAGACTCAGAACAACAATTTGTGGATCGCACAAAGTGTTGTCCTGCGTGGGATTCGAACCCCCGACACTGGCGCTGTAGGTCACTAGCATTAACCACTACGCCATCTGTGCAGCCATATATATATATATATATATATCTTCAACATGTTAGCAGTTAAAAATATAGTAAATATCATATATTCTTACATAAAATAATGGATTCACCTTAGTACATATCCGAGCGAAACTTATCAAAGCTTTCAAAAGGTTCTTACGTATCTGAACGACTAATTAATGTCCGTGTTTCTGTTAACTATCTATATCCTCTAACTACCTATATCCTCCTAAAACACGCAAACCATTTATATATATATATATATATATATATATATATATATATATATATATATATATATATATATATATATATATATATATATATATATATATATATATCTTTTCGTGTGGTGATAAATGTGGATAAAGAATACTATTCATGATCACTTCGTCGTGCCCATGGGATTCGTAAAAGACGACTAAGGGATTAAATATGCATATAACATCTATGCCAGAAGGAAACTAGAAATAAAATTCTATACCAAGAAGTCTGACCAGCGTAGTAGTAGGTAAATTCTCTACTATTATGGAGTCGAGCAGTACGTATATGAGCTAATATGATAATGATTAAATCAAGGTTCATGGGGTGTGGACATCTGAATAGTCTTGTATATTATACATAAGAGATCTTTTATTAAAATACTAGCAACTCACCCCGGCGTCGCACGGGTCCAATGCTGGTACTAAATACACTACAGAATATCTTTATATACAACGTTCACAGCTTTTTTGTCATTAGAGAATACAAACATATTTTCTTTAGAGGTTACTCTTGAAAATGAACCTACCTCTTGAATCACTCTATCTATTCAAAAACAGTTCATAAATAGGACAGACAGACAGCGGGAAGCGATTTTGTTTTATAATATATAGTGACTCTGATTATAATCTGAGGTAGTACTATTTAATAACAAATAATAGATTGGTAGAATCTCTACATATGAAAAATACAATATGTAATTAATTACTTTCCTGTGGGTGTCGTGAAAACAGACTAAAATGTCACCATATAAGTGGGTAGTAGAGTGGGCGACATCGAATATAGATTTATTTTCTTAATTATATAACACAATTAAGCTATAAATTACTATTTTCGTTATTAATAAATCAAAACCAATGTTCTCTATGTAATTTGAGATAGTTTGTTGAAAACTTTTATTAGGTAATTAAACTTAATAGTTTCAATTAACTATGAAACTTTTAAACTAATACCTTTTATAATAACGAAAGCGAAAATGGAAGAAAATAAATAGTGTGATTTATTTCGCCATTATATAGAAAATTCGTGTGGTAAAGGAGATAGAATGCAATTCACCACTCCCTATCTTGCTCGTGGATGTCGTAAAAGACGACTAAGAGATATAAAAAGCAAATAACATCTATGATAAGAAAAATCGAAATAAAACCCTATTTCAACACGCCTAACCCGCGTAGAGTAGTAGGTCAATTTTCCCTCTCATTATCAAGGAGGCCTGACCCTAACTATGGGACATGTATAGACGCAGATGACGATGTAAAAGATTCAAATTGTTGTGCGGTGGCTACTAATACTTCCAACCCTTATATTGCTCACGGGTGTCGTAAAAGATGACTATTAGCGTAAAGACTTGGGCTACCTTCATCTGATGCCTTCTGGTTAATAATTACATTCACAAAGAGGTTTCATGATAGGCACGCGATCAGTCATAAAAAAATTGTCAATAACTAGAGTCATCACTAAATAATTTGAATAACAGCAGAAGGTTGATGAATGTAAAAGAATCTAAAAAACCGGCTAAGTGCGAATCGGAGTCACGCACAAAGGGTTCCGTACCTATATAAAATCGCGTATGTTGTATGAGAGCCTCCCTTAAATATTTATTTTAGTTTTAGTATTTGTTATTATAGTGGCAACAGAAATACATAATTTGTAAAAATTTCAACTGTCTAGCTATCGTGGTTCTTGAGGTACAGCCTGGTGACAGACAGACGGACGTATAGACAGCGAAGTCTTAGTAATAGGGTAGGTAACCGTTTTTACCCTTTGGGTACGAAACCGTAAAAAATACTAAAACTATATTATAAAGAGATAATAGAATTAAAACTTTTGTACTAAAAGGCATTTTAATTGTGTACCACTTTTTCAATGTCAACTCATGATTTTTACTTCTGCTAATCTGTATATTGTTTGTTATTATTTACTGATAGAATACACACATTAGCTGAAGGGTACCGTGAGGTACATCAATAAAAAAATATGACAATGACTGATCATCGGACTAGTCATTGCACATTTATCATATTTCCATTAGTTATCTGATAATATATACTTACCTCAATTTTCATATAGCTTTCCCATAAGGTAAGAAATAATATTTTAATTTTTCATGCCTACTGTCAATCCTTTATTCAAGACCTATTCTTTTGCCAATTTCTCATCTTTATGTTAATAAAAACAATGGTTGCGACGAGGACACGGCGCAGCATACGCACGGGGTCTGTGCCGTTTGGGTAGAGCAGTGCCGTGACCATCGCTAGGGAGATGCTCGGTAGCATCAGGAACTGTGACGCGGTCGCACCCTTCTGCGAGGCAGTTATCTCGCAGAAAGAGGCGGCGGGTCGCGAACGCGAGGAGCACAACCTCGACGAAGCGACCCGCCGCCAGCGACTGGGGCGGCGCAGACGGGATTACCTGCGTGCAATGACGCCCTAGCCGAGGTCGCGGGTGACGTGACCAGGGATTAGTCCGTCACCCGCCGAGAGGCCGACCGCGTGAGGAAAGACCGACGTCCTCCCCGAGGGGGGGACGTCGGTCGATGGGAGGGTACCCCGGGTAGGGGGTATTCCGTCGGGCCGACCACTGATGACAAGTAACCCTGCTCCAGTGGTCGGTCCAACAACGAAGGCGACGTGGTGTTCGGGTGGGTTGCGGGTGTTGCGTACTTAAGCCCCTCTGTCGCCCCGGACGCAGTGGTGTGGAAGCGCGCCGACCACAGCCCAATTAATAAAAAAAAAAAAAACAATGGAACACCGAGTTTTTAACTTTGTACCTAATCATGTTTTTCCGATTCCGATTGATCTGATTTTTCACTTGATTTTTCGCTTAATTAAACATAAACATTACGTTGTATTTTGAGTGCCAGCTCTCCGCTAACAATAAAATATTAATGTTGCTCAAGGAAGCTCTTAAAAATCATCTTAGTAAAAACAATGTTTCGATGTTTGTTCTCTACAAGATGTCTTATTCATTGAATCGATTATAAGAAAGCTTTTATAGTTGCAATTTCCTATTACTATTGCTTTAACTACATACATCTAAGTTTATAAAAGCTTATTCACTGTCGCTAACTCGTAGGGAATACTGCTAAAGATATACATTCTATTTCCTTAGCAGGTCGCATAATAATCGTCGACAGACGACGATTAGTACGCACAGACAGACAAATGAAATGAAACGTCATCTCAGCTCATATACGTCCCACTGCTGGCCTCGAGTCTCCTCCACAATAGGAGGGAATTTGACCTTACTATACCATGCTGGTGAGACTAGGGATGCAAACGATACATCCATGTTTCAGTAAAAAAAATCGATCTCCATTATCACGAAACATCGATGTATCGATGTTATTTTCTACAATGTTTTATCATCGATGTTTTGCCTGACATCTGTTTGAAATGTATGGTCATTTAAGTAAAACTTGCGTGATAGTTTATTTACCAGGGTAAATGACTTACATATGTACGTTTTCGTAAAAACTGTTATTTTTAAACTCTGTTTCTAAATAGGTAACTTGCTGCAGTTAGGCTTATAATAACTTTACTGAATATAGAAATATATATTAAATATAACTTTATTTCCTCAACTCTACATCTCCCTTGTTCGAAAGACTCATCTATTCTATGATAATATTGTTACACATAATAAATATAGCTAGCATTTTAAAATTAAAGTTGTTTGCACGATCGTCAAAAAAACATCGATGTTTCGATACATCGATGTTTTTAGGCCTATGTTTTTTGTACATCGATGTTTGCTCTGAAACGTCAATGTATCGATACATCGATGTTTTTAGTTTCGATAGTTGAATCCTTAAGTGAGACAGATTGGTATAGGGTTCGAGTTTTCCTTCTCTTGCATAAATATTATATTATGCGTATTAAATCCCTTAGTCGTCTTTTATGATATCCTTGCGCAAGATAGGGTGGTGAATTGTATTCTTACTCCGTCAACACACAGATATCTCAACATAGTAGTAAGCATTCTCAATTTAATAAATATTGTGTTATATCTCAACATACAGCTAACAAACAAGTCTTATATATACGTACCTACTCATTTAAGACTCCTATTATTTTGCTAAAAATTGCTGACACTGGTTGCCGGATCCGGTGTATTGGTGCCGGATGCGGTGAACTTTTAATGATGCCGGATCTACCGGATTATTAGATCCGTTTCTTTTAAATTGAAATCCTTACATCAAATTCATTAAAAGATATACATTATGCGACAACAACGGTTATTTTTCATTATTTAATGATTTCTACTCATTAAGACGCTGATGTAATAATAAAAAAAATACAACTAAGTGCGAGTCGGAGTTACGCACTAACGGTTTCGTACCATTATCTATAAAAAGGGCAAAAAAATCGCGTTTGTTATATGGGAGCCCCCCCTTAAATATTTATTTTATTCTGTCTTTAGTATTTGCTATGACAGCGACAACAGAAATACATAATTTGAAAAAATTTCAACTGTCTCGCTATCACGGTTCTTGAGATACAGCCTGGTGACAGACAAACGGACGGACAGACAGCGAAGACTTAGTAATAGGGTTCCGTTTTTACCTTAGGGTACGGAACCCTAAAAAAACATACGATTTTGTAAATGTTTTTTTATCATCAGTTTGCTAGATAGATAGCTGACTCTTGAGTCCACGTCTTGAGCAAAATAAGAAAAACAAAAATTAAAAGACTACATCTCCTTATATATATACCAAAGAGGTATATAGCTATTGTATGTACCTAGCGTTATAAATACGTAACAGTCCAGATACATATCTGTAACCTGTCAAGTAAATAATTCATAGAAGGAAATTCAAAATGAAAAATGAGGTATTGTGGTAGAATTAATTCAAAGAAGTCAAATCTTACAACTAATATATAATTTTTATCTTTTCAATATAATTAATAAATGGGAAAGAATAATAAACTACGAGTTATCATAATTTTACCTCATATACGATCCAGTGTTGGAGTCGAACCTTTGTAATAGAAAGGATATTAACCCACTATACCGCGCTCATGATCGCACAGATCATATACGTCCCACTACTGGGCTCGAGCCCCCTCCATAGTGGGAGGGAAATTGACTTATTACAAGGTGGTATAGGGTTTTATATCGAGTTTTCCCTCTCGTGCATAGATGTTATCTCTATATTATAGTCCTTTAGTCATCTTTTACGACACCCACGGGCAAGAAAACGGGTGGTGAATTGTATTCTTACTCCGTCAGCACACGGAAGCTAGCGGTACAGTGGGTCAATTTTGAAGAACACATTGAGTTAACACCAAGCAAACGGAATAACAGCAGGATTATGATGGTAAACTATGCAGAAGAAAAAACTCCAAAGAATCCCTACACCTATCTCGACGGCCCCTACGTACATAAAGACTTGTCACAAATGACATTTTTTTATTGTACTCTTTAGGTTTTAGATTTTCAATACGCACATTTCATACTGCATATGTATTGAAAATCTAAAGCCTGAAGAATACAATAAAAAAAGCCTAAAGAATACAAAAAAAATGCCATTTTTGACATGTCTTTATGTACGTAGGGACCGTCGAAATAGGTGTCGGGATTCTTTGGAGTTTTGTTCTCCTTTACAATAAAAAAAGTCTAAAGAATACATTAAAAAAGGCCATTTTTAACATGTCTTTATGTACGTAGGGACCGTCGATTTGACCACCATGGTATTTTAAGTCAATTTCTCTCCCATTGCTAAGGAGGATCTCAACAGAATACGTGTATGAGCTGAAAAGAGAAAGATAATTGAAAGAAACTCTCAAACAATTCTTATATAGTTTAACGCAATTTAAAATAAATGTTTTACTGTACAAAACTATTTTAAGCCGCCATAAACTAAGCGTATTTATATAAATAAGAAATTCTGTTTGCAATGTTTAGAAAATAAATGGTTACACTAAATTTATATCGACTATTTGTAATTGTGAGAATGTACACGTGTTTGTATTGATGATATTAGAATACTGTATAAATTTTCCGTGTGGTGACGGATTAAGAATACAATTCATCACTCCCTATCTTGCCCGTGGATGTCGTAAAAGACGACTAAGGGATATAATATGTACATAACATATGACGAGCAAATAATACACCTGATGATAAGTGTTGCTGCCGCTCATGAAGCTTTGTAAGGCCGCTGCCTATCGAGAAGAAAGTGAAGGGAGTGTGAATGCGTGCAATGAGAATTCGATAATACTAAAGGCATCACTAAAATTCACCATACGCAAATACCCTCAGAAAGTTGGGCTACCAGCTCTCTCACTCGCCGAACGAAGCGTCGTAACAAATTGCTACTTACTCGGACTTTCATTTCCTGCTCAGTGTGTTTCTACCATGGACGGGCTGGCCCGCGGCTGTAGACAGACAACTGTCAACGGAGTGGTCCTACGTATGTGGGCTGCCATGATGATGATGATGATGATGACTGTATAAATCAGTGGTTCCCACACTTCCTTGGGCTTTGAACCACCTAATAAAAAAAGCTAACTTCGGGACCCAACTCGAGAGACAAGACTATAAACTATTGAGAGTGTCCCTGTTATCAGAGAGACAAAAATATTCGCCGATGCGAAACCTCACGACGTGGACCGTTTGAGAGTTTGTTTCAAAGCGCTTATTTATCATGTTTCATACTTATCGCATGTTTCATGGACGATATTGACTCATGACCGACTGGATTAGGAAACTCCTGGTATAAATTATACAGATTAATATTTTTGTATATGGTAGGAGTACTCTGTCGACAGTCGTCCTTCTATAGTCGCGAGCCGGTCCATCCAGGGTAGTACCAGACTGAGCAGAAAATTGAAGTCTGAGTAGTAGTAATTTGATGGTGTACTAGGTGAATGAGAGAGCCTGAAACACATCTTTTTGAGGATGTTTGCATGTGGTGGGTTATGGTGATACTTTTAATATCACCGAATCTCATGGCAGGCATTCTTATTTTCCTCACGGTAGGTAACAACCTAGCAATGGTCCAAAAGCAACAGTATTACTTACCATCAAGTGTTCTGTTTGCTCATTTGCTATAAACAGCAATGAAAAAAAAACACATTTTCTATACCAATAAATAAAATTGTCTGTTTGTAATGTCAAAATGATAGGCTTTTTTCATGCTCACACGGTTATTTGCACGACACCTATGCCTAAAATAGCAATTAAAAAATTTTTGTCTGTCTGTCTGTTTGTTCCGGGTAATCTTCAAAACGGCTGGACCGATTTCAAAAATTCTTTCACCATTGGAAAGTTATAATATCGGGGCGTAAACTAGGTTATATTTTATCCCGGTATTCCCACGGGAACGGGAATTACGCGGGTAAAACGACTATAACCTATAACCGAAGCGAAGCGAGGGTGGGTTGCTAGTACCAATAAATAAAATTGGAGCGTCTGTTTGTAATGTCAAAATAATAGGCTTTTTTCATGCTCACACGATTATTTGCACGACACCTATGCCTAAAATACAGATTAAAAAAAACTTGTCTGTCTGTCTGTTTGTTCCGGGTAATCTTCAAAACGGCTGGACCGATTTCAAAAATTCTTGCCCCAATGGAAAGCTATAATATCAGGGAGTAACCTAGGCTATATTTTATCCCGGTATTCCCACGGGAACGGGAACTACGCGGGTAAAACGACTAAAACCGAAGCGAAGCGAGGGCGGGTTGCTAGTTCTAAATATATAATGTACGTGTCCGCTATGAAAATATTCAACATTTTTATTCAAATGTACTGGTTATCAGAATTTCTCTTATAAGTGTTCCAGGTGAGTGAATATACCTATTGTCTTGGTGACCCTTCAGCCTATTTTTATGACCCTTTCGGGTAAATTAGGGTTGATTGTGCTTTTACTTATTTATTTCTGACGACATTTAACCTCATAAAGTAGTATTGTACCTTTTTATTAACATTTCACTAGTTACGAACTACTCGTCTCCTGTGGTTGAATTATTTCTAAATCATTGGTAAAATATAATATCCAATACATCATCATCTCAGCTCCTATACGTCTAACTACTGAGCTCAAGCCTCCGCCACGATAGGAGGAGTCCTTAGTTATACTAACCTGTGGTATAAACCACACTGGTCAGATGGCTTGGTATAAGGTTTAATGTCGAGTTTTCCTTCTCCTGCACAGATATTATATGCAAATTACATCGCTTAGTCGTCTTTTATCTCATCCACATTCCACGGGGGTGTTCCAAGAAGAAGGGTTCCAAGAAATGGGGTGGTGAACTGTAATTTTACTCCGTCAATACACAAAAATCCAATATATACGAATGATAAATAACCTCACATTGCTCGTGGGTGTCGTAAAAGCCGACTAGGACCTCTACATCGATCAACTCTTCATGCTCTTTAACTATTATTTGTACGAAGTCGTAAATAAAAGCTTGTATTGAACATACCTATTCCTAAACTTCAAATAACGAAGCAAAAGATAAAATAACTCATAAGTCACAGTTCAATTACAGAAGCAATAAGTAGATGGCCCTATCTGTCGGCCCACGATCGTGATTGAAGACAAAAAATATCGGAATTAGAGCGAAGACCTGAGCCCCGAAAATGTTACTTATTGAACTTGAAGTATCTTATAGTCGGCCTGACCATCTTTTCTACTCAAACTATATCATATAGGCTTTATATTATCGATTTATTTATTTTTCCCTGTCGTGTCGAAGTAAGAATACAAATTACCACCCCCTATTTGGATGTATCATAGAAGATGTCTGAGGGATTATAATATCTACATAACATCGATGCAAGTGAAGGGAAATTGGAAATTGAATCAAAGAATTCAATTTCCAATTTCAACACGTTTGACTAGCGTGATATAGTAGGTTAAATTCCGTCTACTGGAGGCAGCCTGAGGCGAACATTGAGACGTGTATGGGCTGAGATGATGATGATGATGATTCTTTTGTGTGAGAAGTTGTACAGCGCCATCTATCGGAAATATTTAGACATTATTATGATATTCTTATTTATTAATTTTTTTTTTTATTAAATTACACCTGCTATCTATAATAACTCATTTCTAAACAAAAACAGAATCGGTAGGTTAACCAATAGCGACTGCACATATGGTTTATAGTCCATAAAATATAGCTTGATCTCTGTGACAGATGTCAACGAAACCAATGAAGTAAGTTTGTACAAGCGACATGTTTACAATTTCATTTTGTAACAAATATATTTTCATTGTTTTCATGCCAGTTTTATTGCAACTGAATTGCAATATATTATAAATGTAAAAATATTAATATTCATGCCTAAAATATACCTCGTCAGTACTTAACTGATAATAATAGTAATACCTAGTAAACATTTTATACATAAATGACGCTTACGCATGTACACGGTCATACTGGACTGAAAATAAAAAAGAGATGGGAGAGTCGATATACGTAAATCGATAACCGATCTTTATTAAATTATTCATAAAAGAAAGAAACCCAATACAGTACCTATACCAAACTATTAACATATTTTTTACAATTAAAACAGACAGTTACATTATAAAGTACATAAATTGAATTAATTATACATTAAAAAACTACTTTTTGTCTCAGAGTAAATGATAATATTATGTAAACATTATTGTCAATAAACTTGACATATTTATTTATAAAACAGTCTTAATTGATCGATTGATCTAACGACTGTTCCAATTTTCGCAAAAAATGATAAATGTTCTAGCAGGAACGCTCCAGTGATGACGATAATAGTGACCTAGACCTTGATTGTCTTGACCTTTTGAATAATTAAAATAGTCAATAAACAGTTATTTGAAATAAATTCTAAAAGATTTTCATTGATTGTATTTTAATTATAATAGAAAATCACAATTATAAAAATAAAGAGTTTTATCGATAAAAAACTACGGACTTTATCGTAAGCGTGACAGCACTAGGGACAACTGTCACAGAGATCATCCTATATTTTATGGACTATAGTGATTAAGATACCAACTTACTGTGCCAAGTGTCGCCAGTTCCATTCACATGCAGGACAATACTTGTGAGATCCACATATTGTTTTTCTAAGTTTGCTTGTAATTTGTGTCCGTCTGTAAAGTCTTTATTTCCAAAAAAATCAAATACAAACGTGATAAAATCCGTAAAATAGTTTACGTTACAAATTCAAATTCAAATTCAAATTATTTTATTATGCATAAACCCTGAGAGGGCACTTACATATTGTCAGGTTTACAATTTCCAAAAAAAAATATACTACCACCGGATCGGAACGCGACCGCTACTGAGAAGATCCGGCAAGAAACTCAGCGGGCTTGTCATTATTTTTAATTTTTTTTTTTTTTTTTAATTAATAACAAAATTAATTACTCAAAATAATAAGAAATCTTAGCTTGGATTGCGGCTTTTAGTCGTGCACACTCCTGCAAAGCTTAAGCGTATGCCTATACCTTATTTATATATGACATATCTTTCACCTCAACCTTGTCCAAATTTGATTCACTTTTATAGATATTTTAAGTTAAATTAGTAAGATCTAGCATTTAATATGCCAGCCTATTCATAAAAAAATATTTGCAAAGATATTTGCCGTATGTTCAACCCATAAATAATGGAAATCCGTAATAATTTCCTTATCAATTAGGCCAGCGTTGGTGCGTACTTATTGTCACTCATTAAACAAAATTACTTTATTTTTGATGTGAAGCATCTATAGGCGAGGTTAACCTGATTGTTGGCGTGGCGTAAACATATCGTGGTGTTACGACGTCACGCTATATGACGGAGTATGCGAGGGTAAACCTGATACATACGTAGCCTATACGAAGTAGTATATGAGTGAGACAGAGCGACGCGATGCTGTGCGCTATCTCACTCGCCGTGCTAAGCTCGCATACCTATAGTGTATGAAAATAAATGTTTATTGAATAAAAGTCATCTTCATTCATTTATTTTCTTGAAAAATATTGTAATATTTTATTAATAGTTTAAGCCATATTAGTTCCTGACGTAATCTATTCTTTTATGAATATTTAATTATTCAAAATAATTTCAATATTTTACATCTCTTTTGACGTGACAACGTCTAATAAATCAATGAACGCTGGCTGCATGCACGAAAAAGTGTCCCGTTTCGCTCATTGTCCCATTACGCTCATTGTCCCGTTGCACTGATTCAATTTTATTCATAAAAGTATGCAGTCATTTCATCAATGTTTTGTTATGACGTTATCACGTTAAACTATCGTCCGTAAACCGACTTTACAGACAACCATGTTTTGTTTTTTTTTTACGGTCGGCGCGCTCCTCGCTCCACTCCCTTCGGGGCGACAGAGTTAGTTCCATCGATGCAGAGTTCCTTGACTTCAGTGGTCAATATTTTACATCTGCCAGGCGTCCGGAGCGATGGCTCCCTTTTTTTAAATCGTATACAGACATCACAATAAGCACTATTCAAATTATTTCGTCGAGTTTCCTTCCACTATGAATGTTAACATCGAGACTCCCAAGGGAAATAAAGGGCGATTTCTTCTAGACATAAATTTAAAATAAAATAATTAGACAGTTCAAAAATATTCAAAAGCGTATTATTTCATTCTGTGTACAGAATATTAAGTACATTATGGCGGGAACATATTGTACTGAGAATTCAAGTCACACAAATCTAAACTAATATTTGAAATACTAACGAACCTTGTTGGTTTCACAGCGGTTGTATTATTAAAGTCTGAGATAGAAATACGTAGCTAGTATTCATTGCAAATGTATGTACAAATTCAGCGTTGGCTTCAAATATCAACATAAAAATATAATTGCTCTTTAGGAGGCATTTTGAGTTATGAGACTCAACTTCCACATAATTTTGCCTTCATGTTGATCTTGCTCTTAACTTTACGGTCACTGTTTGCCAATGAAACAAATAACGTTTAGTAGAGTGATGGATGCACTACGAAAAGGTTTCCTTGCGAATGCTTATCACTATCACTAGTACATAGTATAAAACAAAGTCACTTCCCGCTGTATGTCTGTCCATATGTATGCTTACATCTTTAAAATTACGCAACGGATTTTGATGCGGTTTTTTAGTGGATAGTGATTTAAGAGGAAAGTTTATATGTATAATACATGCATAATATGTCCCTCTTTCAAGAGTAATCCTTTAAAAAATCATGTTTGTATTGTCTAATGACAAAAAAGCTGTGAACGTTGTATATAAAGACATTCTGTGGTACATTTAGTATCAGCATTGGACCCGTGCGAAGTCGAGGTGGGTCACTAGTAGAATATATTACGATTTTCTTTATATTCCTAGCGTGACAAGTGTCGCCAGTTTCAATTCTCATACACGTTAGTTCTTTATTGTTTTTAATCTGGGTGTAATTTGTGTCCAGTCAGGTCCAGCCGTTTTGAAGATTACCCGAAACAAACAGACAGACAGACAAAAAAAATATAAAGTGTATTTTAGGCATATGTATAGTGCAAATAACCGTGTGAGCATGAATAAATAATAAAATATTTTGACATTACAAACAGACATTCCAGTTTTATTTATTGGTATAGAAAAAAAACATTGCTTTAGTACGTCCTATGCATTTTTTTGATCAGCCTCTCGATATCCATCTTTAGTTATGGACCTATTCAAGAGTTGAGAGAAATGTGCCGCAACTGCTGCGCTTAACAAGCGATTATAGTTATTCTAGCTGCCGTCTACTCCTTAGTATTCCTTTAGCCATTTTATTCGAGTTTTACGGTAAAGACTGGAGACTCGAATTCTTTACCCGTCACTTTGGATCACTGTAGATTTTCTAGATCCATTATTATATTACTTTTATCACAATTACATAAGATCGACGCAATATGTATATGCTTATTTTTAATCGTACGCAAATGGTATTGGCAACAGTATCTACTATGACTGGCCTGGCCTCCTATGCAAAACGGGTGACATGAATCAAAATTGGCACATAAGCTAGTGGATAAGAAGATGCTGATGAAGATGAAGATGCAGCTGCGTGAGCCGCACCCGTACATCATCACAAATTTAATAGAGCTTAATAAATATTATAAGTATACTCATCAGATATAAAAACAAGCGGCTTGTGATAAAAATATGCGTAAACCTTTCACAATTATACACTTAATTAAATACCCTACGGCGACCCATTTATATTTACAACATGAAATATTCAAGGGTAAAAATATATCGAACCTTGGGGGAGTTTAATGTCGTATTACAAGTAACTTCGCCATAAAATTAGCATACATAACGAAACGGAAACTACGAATAAATATGCTATTAATATTAATGTTTCGTGTTCGCGGTAACGTAACATATTAGGGCATACTTACATATCCCAAGACTGTGTTGTAATAAAGCAAAATGATAATCTCATATTATCATTTTTTTTTTGTTGGGACTAATCCCACCACACATTTCCATCATTGTAACTCCTGTAAGCCAGGATTCACAATGGTCTCCATAGATCACACTGAGGTTTGACCCTCAGGCAGTCCCGGGAGATGATTTTAATTATCCTGGGACCCGCAACAAATTTAATTAGAAAAGTTAAACAGGAGGAGTTGGAAAATATTGATTCCACTTCCCTCCTACATAATGCGGGCAACATGAAGCAAAATTGACTAGTTAGTCAATAAATAAGAGCACAGCACCGTGGATATGGGAGAGCTTGACGGGGCCTATATGTGAGCCTTAAGATTGACTTATAGCAATCAAGTAGGTTTGGCAAAAATGCCTGAACGCACCGGAATTTTCTCGAGTTGCTACAAGGTCTGTATAGTATACTACTCCAAAGGAGTGGTGGAGTGGTAGGACCACACTGTCGACAGTTGTCTGTCTACAGCCGCGGGCCGGTCCGTCCGGGGTAAGTACCACGCTCTCGCAGAAAATCGACGTCTGAGTAGTAGCAATTTGTTACTGCGCTTCGTTCGGTGAGCGAGAGAGCCGGAAGCCCTACTTTCTGAGGGTGTTTGCGTGTGGAGGGTTTTGGTATCACCGAGCCTCAATGCACGCATTGACACTCCCTTCACTTTCTTCGCGGTAGGCAGCGGCCTTGTAAAGGTCTATGAGCGGCAGCAACACTTACCATCAGGTGTACTGCCTGCTCGTTTGCCACCGTTTGCAATAAAAAAAAAGGAGACTTGCAAACTGTTTAACATATGGTCGCGCTCGTTACGCCAGAGATCGCACTCTTAGAGAATATGGTATACTTATGTTATAGTTTGCACAGAGATCTTGGGAGAGTTCGAGAAGTTTTATAGGCAGTTATAAAAATCAGCCAGAAATCCTCTCGTAGGCTTAGTCCAAGAGTCCAAGATCCAAGCTAACTCGGCACATACCGAAGAAATCTCGAACTGTGTCTGTTTGTTTCAGGTAATCTTCCAAACGACTGGACCAATTTTGGTAATATTTTACTACCAGGTACCTGTGTATATAAGGAATATTTTAGGCTAAATTTCCTCACAAGAAACCACTATAAAATTTTTCGTACCGGGAATCGAACCCGAGGCCTCATGGACTGCATTCCTGTCATGTAATATTATAGAAGAGATTTGACATTCACAATGCAATGGCAAGGCGACTGAAAACGCAGCCAAACGAGGGTAGATTGCAGTAAGAAATAGATTCCTTTTGTACGGTAAATAACTATCAATTTAATTCCCGACCACTTTAAAGGATTCAATATAAAACAAGAGTTTCTTCGGCATCGGGTGGTTATTCGAAAAGTAATAAGAGTTACAATCTAGGCTTGATACTTATTTGATACTTAATGGTCTTGAAGTCAAAGCAACGGCAGTGGTGGCTAGCTCAAAAGCCGAGAGAGGATATCATCATCTTCTCATCATCACGGCTGACATATGCTCCACCACTAGGCTCGAGCCTCCTTCACAATGGAAAAAAAATTACCTACTATACGCCGGTCAGACGTGTTGGCATAGGGTTTTAGTTCGAGTTTTTGTTGAATAGACGTTATATACATATTATATCTCTTAGTCGTTTTTTACGACAAGCAAAGGTACGAGAGGGGGTGGTGAAATGTATTCTTACTCCGTCACCGTCACGTCACACGGAAAAGGGAGGCTATATACTCGTATGAAGGGTATGGTGTTCCTTGCGATAATATTGCTATAATACATGTGTGTAGTGTCCTTTAGTCCATTATATTTACTACTTGTTCTGCGCTATACTTTATATTCATTTCGCTTACATTTGTTTTGATGGGTGATAAATAATATTGATTGACATTGCACGTCGCTTGCTAACATGACAATATTTGGAGTAATACGTCATTTGGCGCCTTATGGAAAAATAATATACCATCAAAAACAAAACTTGTAAAAAAAAAAGAAATGTGGTATCGTGGGACACCAGGTAGGAACGAAGTTCCTTCGGCTAATGTAGAATCGACACAATTTGCAAAAAAAAATCAAAATTCAGGGCTCTTTTAGTTGGTGTCCTTGTTCCGAACATTGTTAGTTTCTAATTATAAAATTTATTGTGACTAAACTATTGGGTGTAGGCTCTTGAAATTTAGGTTTTTTAGTATTAAATCGGTTCTACTGGAAATTCTATGAGGTTTGTCAAAAATCTGGAGTTCCTGCGGTCAAAGATGACTGATTTATGGCAGTTTGGGGTTTGAACGATGTTTCACATCAAAAAAGGGAGAAAAGGGAAGTTTCTAATGGGGGGGTAGGGGTAGTCCGGGCAGCAATGTGGTTGCAAGGGGGGTAAAAATTTCTATCAAAAATGGTCTAGCACTTATAGTTTTTGAGATACGGCGGTCAAACAATTGTAGGTTGAACGATGTGTCACATCAAAAGAAGGGAGGGGGGGAGTTCAGTTTCTAATGGGGGGTAGGGGTAGTCCGAGCGGCAATGTAGGGGGCAAGGGGGGTCAAAATTTCTATCAAAAAAGGGGGAGAGGGAAGTTTCTAATGGGGGGTAGGGGTAGTCCAGGCCCTGGGGGCCTCAGCGCCACGTCCTGTCAACGGACATGGGAACAGCGGACCTGTCGTTGTCGACCATCATCTCGAAGATGCTCGGCAGCGACAGCTGTTGGTCGTTGATGGCCTTCTTCTGTGAGGCTATCATTACAAGGAAGGAGGCTGCGGAGCGGGCACGCGAGGCACTTGCGTCCGCAGACTCGCTCCGCCGGCGGCGACCAGGGAGGAGGAGACGCCGTTATGCGCTCCTCCTCCCACCGCCCTGAATGATGACAGGACGTGGCCAGACGGCCAAGCGTTGGGGTGTCGGGGATAGAATGTCATCAGACGATCTCTCCGGCACCTCGTAAAAGCGCGGAAGGGGCCGCTGTGGTTTTAGTGGGTATTTCGGTCACTTCTGGGGCCGGCGAGTCCCACACACACTCCCCTGTCTGTAACCGGCGGGGGATAGTGCGTAAATGCATTTCCACAGCGTGAAAAAAAAAAAAAAGGGGTAGTCCGGGCGGCAATGTACGGTACAAGGGGGGTCAAAATTTCTATCAAAAATGGTCTAGCACTTATAGTTTTTGAGATACGGCGGTCAAAATAATTGTAGGTTGAACGATGTTTCACATCAAAAGAAGAGGGGGGAGGGCAGTTTCTAATGGGGGGTAGGGGTAGTCCGGGCGGCAATGGATGCTGCAAGGGGGGTCAAAATTTCTATCAAAAATGGTCTAGCACTTATAGTTTTTGAGATACGGCGGTCAAAACAATTTCGTCTCATTTAACGGTTTTATTCCACGCACTTTTCTTACGGTTTTATTCTTACGGTTTTACTATCACATTTTTTTCAGTTCGGTCGCGCAGCAAAATCCCTATCTCCTCCAAGCCTACCGTAAGGAACTTCGTTCCAAAAAGCCAAGCCTCGCAACCGAGTTCTTCTACCATAAAAAATTGTGAGATCCATATTATACCAAGTCGGTTAACTCATTCAGTCCCTGCTTAAGGGACCTTTCTTCTTAAGTTATTACGTAAATAGCTAACCTAACAACTTCTTATAGTGACTATATCAATATTAAAGATCTTCTATGTCTTAAATAAACAGAATGACTTGGCAATCGCATGAAGACACAATGTACCTCACAAGTAATACATATTATATTAAATTGTACTAAACATAGTGCGAAAAACCGCGATAGCTAGACAGTTGAAATATTTACAAATTATGTATTTCTGTTGCCGCTAGGTATAACAATAAATACTAAAAACAAAATAAAATATATATTTTTGATAAGATTCTCCCATAAAACAAACGTGATTTTTTTTGCCCTTTTTATACATAAAGGTACGGAATCCTTCGTGCGCGACTATGACTCGCACTTGGCCGTTTTTTATTATTAATGTCGCTTCTTCTACAAATGTTGGATAATGTGAACTATAAGATTTTTAGAAAAATTTTTATCTTGTGACGCTTAAGAATTATAACTTCTTATCTGTGTACATACGTAGACACACATACTTTTATTATTAAATATCATTTATTTCTACCAAAAATAAACTCAATTGTATATAAATCATCATAAACACATCTCATATAAGTTCTCATATAAGAGGGGAATGATCTACTATACCACGCTGGTCAGATGAGTTGATATAGGGTTTTATTTCAAGGTGTCATTCTTTCACATAGCTGTTATTTAAATTTTATATAACTTAGTCATCTTTTACGATATTCACGGGCAAGATTCCTAGATTTTACTCTTACTCGGTCACACAAAAATTATGAAAACTTAAAAACGTGGGTCTTCAACTCATCCGTTCCAAGGCTGTTGGATAGTAATTTTTCTCTGTCATGTAAATATTTATTAATAACCTAAATCTTAGCAAAATATAAAATAAGTTTTAATTACCTATCTCGATATTACCATCATTTCAACTCGTGTACGATACATTTCTCATTCGCAGTGGAAGAGTAATACTAAACTACGCTGACCAGACTGTTGGCTATCTAGTTCTCCTACTCTTGCAGTGGTTTCACTTGCTTGCCTGTAATTATTTTTTGCGATAACCTGCGGGAAATACGAGATGGTCCCATTAATAATGAAATGTACAATGTTCATATATTGATTACTTGATGCTACTATTGATACTTTGATTTCTCAAGAGTAATTATTTAAATAATAGTTTATAAAAATCTAAAATATACGCTAAATTTGAGCGCCAGCTGCCTCCTTTGGATGAGATAGCAAGTTCTCGGGCTCTCTCTCCGAAGATTTTATTTTTTAAAATCGGCAACTTATCCGAGGAATAGATGATCCGCGCGCCTTGTAGTTTCTCTTCTTCGTCAAGGCGCAAAGACACTACCAGATATCAGATACTAAAAAACTGCAAATCTTGAAAAATCCTGCTAAGGATAACGTGAATAACTGTTTAAAATATTTGTATTGTCATCGATCGTCGATAAGTATGCCAAATTTCGAGTCAATCCGACGTTTTGAAATGGGTCAAAGTTATATTCAAAGTTTACGTTACATAGTCACATACTGACAGACATCATTTTTATTTCGGCTCATATACGTCCCACAACTGGGCTTGAGCCTCCTACACAATAGGAAAAAAAGTGACTTCCTATGCCACGCTGGTTAGTGTTGGAGTGGGGTTCTGTTTCGAGTTTACCTTCTTTTGCTATAGATGCTATATGCTTATTATATCCCTTGATCGTTTTTTACGACATCTACAGCCAAGAGAATTGGTGGTGGATTGTAATCTTACTCCGTCACCACACAGACGACACATACTTGCATACGTTTTAATCTAATAAAAGCGTTAAAAATAAGCTATAAAACATTAATTATTTTGCCTTCACAGCGTTTTAAAAATATTAAAAGCGTGTAATAGTAATGATGTTGTGAATAGTACGACTTAAAACAGTGCCTCGAGTAGTGAAATTGTCCATTTTGAAATTAGTCGGTTTATACTTGTAGTGTTTGTTATGTGTTCAACATGAATACTGTACAAAGTACCGGTGGTGGACATGGAGGTTCCATGAAGAAGGATCATAAACATGAGGTAAGTGACAAAAAAATCAAAACAAAGGTCTGACTATTTAGTCAGAACGTGGCAATACCATCGCCAGTTTTAAATTACATTCAAAATTGTAGTATTCTAGTATGTTATGTAAAATAATTTTATAATAATAATAATAAATAATAATAAATAAATAATAATAATATAATATATTAATAATAATAAAGTGCTGAAGTGATGATGATGCTAAGTGATGATATAATGTACATTTTATAGGTTTTTCAGGTTCTAAAACAAAATTCAAGAGGATTTTCATTAGTGTCATCTTTTGCTAAAGTTAACAATACGATTCACTAACAGACAATGGACTTAGGTGCAAAAAAGTTCAAAATTAAATTCAACACTAAAAATAACGGGTCTATTAGTAGCTGACTGCCAAAAGAAGTCCTAGATTTATTACTCATGGTTGCGATATTGTGATATTAAATTTTCCATTGGACATATTTTGTTCATCTTCTCAAACATCTCAATCTTTTGCACAGGCTTCCTTCAGATAAGGGAAATTAGATTTTTGTATCACACTGATCAAACGATTTGGTACAGGGACTTTCATTTTGAGTTTTCCTTCTCTTGGACTGATCTACTTACATCCTTTAGGAATTTTTAAGACAATTATAGTAATTAAGACGTATAGTTAAAAAGAGAAAAAAGTGACTGATAGAGGAAAAAGTGAGCTTGAAAATTTTCGTCATCATCATGTCGGCTCATCTGCGTCCCACTGCTGGGCTCAATCCTCCTCCACAACAGGAGGTAATTTGTCTTTACTATGCTGGTCAGATAAGTTGATATAGGCTTTTGTTTCAAGTATTCCTTCTCTTGCCTATTTGTTAAATGCGTATTATATATTTAGTCTACTTTTACGATATCCACAGGAGTTGTGAATTGTGTTCGTATACCGTCACCACACGGAAATTTTCGTAATATATTTTGACTTTTCCTTATTTTGTTCTTTTGTTATTGTGAGCCTAAATTATTTTACAACTTACATAAATATGTCATGTACAGTCCCCACAGATTGATATGCGGTTATTGGCTCAAACTGTTTAGCACGGATGATCAAAACCACGAAGCTGTCATCAAGGTAAAATCCACGGTTTTGATTCTCAGTGAGACCGCAAAATACACTTTGAAATCAAATGCAAATGGTAAGTCGATATGAAAGAAAGAAAGAAACAAAGAAAAATAATTTATTACTCCTTTACGGGAGGGACAAGTACAATAGCATAGAATAAAAGTACAATAACATAAAAAACAGTCCGTGTGGTGACGGACTAAGAATACAATTCACTACCCCCTATCTTACCCGTGGGTGATCGTACGAGACGACTAAGGGATATAAAACGCATATAACATCTATGCGAGAGAAGGAAAACTCGAAATAAAACCCTATACCAACACGTCTGACCAGCGTGGTATAGTAGGTCAATTACCCTTCCATTATGGAGGAGGCCCGAGCCCAACAGTGGGACGTATATGGGCTGAGATGATGATGATGATGATGAACATAAAAAACAACAAATTCAAATTCAAATTCAAATTATTTTATTATGCATAAACCCTGAGAGGGCACTTACATATTGTCAGGTTTACAATTTCCAAAAAAAATATACTACCACCGGATCGGAACGCGACCGCTACTGAGAAGATCCGGCAAGAAACTCAGCGGGCTTGTCATTATTTTTATTTTTTTTTTTTTTTTTTTTCTTCTTACTAGTTATACAATTGTGTACATGTTTTGTAAGAACAAGCTCCAGTGTGATGCCCTTCGAACCGCAACGATTATGGCTGGACCAGATCCCACAAGCGGCACCCGATCACGAGTTAACTACTAGAGCAGCCATCACTCCCCTCAACCACTATGGAGGGAAGGGAGAGACCCGCTCCACGCAGCTACCGCAAGTAGATCCTTATGTGAGCATGACCAACACCACAATATGTTACAAACGCTGAAAATACAAAAATTCGTTAGGCAAAACACGCTACACTTTACAATAAAAGTTAAAAGTACATTTACAAACAGTATATTTAAAATAACAAGGAAATTGCTGAATGAGGAGCTGCTCACAACCAATCTGTATTATCATCTACATAATCCGAGATTTTATAATAAGCTTTTTTACAGTCTATTCTTGATGGCTTTTTTAAACTTTTTCATAGGCAGGTCTCGGATATCTTTAGGTAATCTATTGTAAAAGCGTATACATTGCCCCATGAATGATTTGTTAACTTTTTGGAGACGAGTAGTGTGTACAACTAATCTGTCCTTATTACGAGTATTCATTTCATGAATGTCACAGTATCTCATAAAGTTAGCGATATTTTTTTTGACATATAATATATTTTCGTATATATATTGTGATACAGCAGTTAGAATATTTATTTCTTTGAATTTCTCCCGAAGTGAGATTCTTGGGCCTAGATTATAAATTGCACGGACAGCCCTTTTTTGGAGAACAAAGATTCTATTAAAGTCCGCGGAGCATCCCCACAGTAATATACCGTAAGACATAAGACTATGGAAATAAGCGAAATAAACCATTCTAGCTGTTTCAGTATCTGTTAACATTCTTATTTTTTTTACTGCATAAGCCGCTGAGCTAAGCCTACTCGACAACTTTTCAATATGAGGTCCCCACTGAAGTTTAGCATCTATGGTGATACCTAAAAAGACTGTTGACTCCACAAGGTCTAGAGCCACACCATTCATTTGGACATTGGTTTCCACTTGCCTCACATTAGGAGTAGTAAATTTGATACATTTAGTTTTTTTCTCATTGAGAACCAAATTATTAGTGTTAAACCAATAAACAACGTTAGACAGTGCATTGTTCACATCGTCATAATTCAACATTTGTCTTTTAATTTTAAATAACAAAGAAGTGTCATCTGCGAACAACACAATGTCCAGATTGTCCCCTATATGGTAGGGTAGGTCATTAATATATACAAGAAACAGAAATGGCCCCAGAATGGACCCTTGTGGAACGCCCATTTTTATAATAGAACCAGATGATCGTGCACCATTAACATCAACCCTCTGGATTCTGTTGCTTAAATAAGAAGTTCAAGAGCGTTATTCCTGATCCCATAGTGGTATAGTTTTCTGATGAGTGTTTCATGTTGTACACAATCAAATGCCTTGGATAAATCACAGAAAACACCTAAGGCCTCATGTGATTCCTCCCAGGCTGCAAAAATATTTTTCAATAACTCTACGCCCGCATCAGTAGTAGAGCAATTCTTAGTAAAGCCAAATTGATTTTTGTGAAAGATACCATGTCTCTTAAAATGAATCAACATCTGATTAAGCATAATTTTTTCGAATACTTTACTGAGTGTTGGTAGTATGGAAATAGGACGAAAATTATTAATATCTGACATACTACCAGATTTAAATAAAGGAATTACTCTACTAATTTTCATGAGATCAGGAAACACACCCTGAGCAACACAACCATTAAATACAAATGCCAGGTGGGGAGCAATAACAGGTATTATAAAATCAATAGTCTTTACTGATAAACCCCATAAATCTGCTGTTTTCTTAATATTAAGATTTTTAAAAGACTTTAAAATATCATCCACACCTACATCTGAAAATTCAAAGGAAGTGTCACATTTTACAATGCTTTGTTTAAGGAGCGATTCAGCCAAAATAGGGCACGACGCTAAGGATTTTGTTGTTAATACAGGCACATTTGTAAAATAGTTTTCAAATTCATGTGCCACTTCTTTATTTACTGTCACATTTTTATCACCAATCTTTAAATTAAAGTCCTTCTTCCGCACAGTGTTCCTACCGGTTTCACTATTAATCACTGTCCAAGTCATTTTAATTATATCACTAGATCCTTTAATTTTCCTCCTTAAATAAATGGATTTAGCACTAGAACAGGCACGTTTGAAAATTTTTGAATAATTTTTAACATACTCTAAAAATACTGGGTTATGGTTATAAGATTTTTCACTGTAAAGATCATATAACCTTCTTCTACTCTTGTAGATACCACAAGTAGCCCATTCACTAAAACCAGCAGGCACTCCAAATGTTAATGTTTTTGGTTTAAAAATTTTACTAAATTCGGTATTGATTGTGTGAAATAAAGATGTATATAGCTCATTAGGACTGTCATGAATAGGCAACAGCGGTACCTTCATACTCAGTTCATCTTTAAACTGCTCTAAGCGGCTAGCAGTCATGGGAACAAAGTTAATACTTTCTCGTTGAACCCTACTAGTTCTAGGAAATACAACAAATTGACCACAATGATCCGATTCTAAAGCACTCAGAATAGAGTGAGCAATGGGTTTAACAGTTGTAAATACATTATCAATACAAGTTGCACTCCCAGACGTTATCCTAGTAGGCTCCAAGAAGACATTATATAAATCATATGATTTCATAAGAGTTATAAATTTTTGTGTGATGTTGTTGTGGTCTAATAAATTAATATTAAAATCGCCACAGATAATAACTGTTTTATTAGAGGTAGAGATTTTGAACAAAATATCCTCCATATATCTTTCAAAATTATCATATGGTGAACATGGAGGTCTGTATACGCATACAATTATGAACTGCTCCGACTCAATACAAGCAATTTCTATAACACGTTCAATAGAGAGTCTCACAATATCATTTCTTTCTTTAAATTTAACCATCTTATTTAAAATTATCAATGAGCCGCCTCGTATCCTATTGACTCTATTGAACGAGCTAACAACCTGGTGATTAGGAAAATTGAACATTAGTTGATTACCTTTGAGCCAGTGTTCAGTAATACATAAAATGTCTATTTGATAATCATTCAAAAATAATTCAATTTCCAAATCTTTACCTAACATACCCTGAATATTTTGATGTACCAGGTTGATTGATTTATTATTATTCTTAGTGCTTAAAATGCTAAGGCAAGAGGGGTTCTCTATTGTCTTAATAGCTAATTTAAATTAGTTTTTGAATTAATATCACTATTTACAATAGTGGATATGTTATTACATTGCTCAATAAAAGCAGTTTTGGTAGCCAAGTTCTTGGCTGATGTAAATAAATAATAAGATAGCGAATCAGCTATCAGTTTTTTGTAAAATTTTGAAAGATAAGAACTATCTTTTGTCAAAAACATTTTTTTTTTAACAAAATTGTTAATGTCGTTAATGTTAATGTTGTTAATGTTGTTAACAAATAATATAAAATAGAATACACAGCGAAAATAACAAGATTAGGGTCCCCTTCGTAATAGAGGAAAAGGATAGGTGATCAGCATAATGTTGAGGTATCCACTCGGTAGTGAATACCACAACGCTGTTATTCTGCAGCGTCCTGCAACGTTCGTCAGCGATGCACAGGCAGCAGAGTATAGAAGATATCGTAACGGGACTGTAATAAAATGTTTATTTCATCATCATCATCAGCCTCGTCATCATTATCAAGCGCTAAACTTACGTAATTGGGCTATAATGCATTTAAACGTGATAGTTACGCCATTTTAAAGCCTTTTTTCCAATCCCAGAAAATCCTTTTTTGTGGTAGGCTGCAATCTAAATGAATTTGCTTAGATCTATATTAATTAATGAATCGTGAAATATATCGACAAGTTCTCCTAGTCACCTCAGAGCCATCATGAATCAAACACATCAGCAATTAGCCAGGCCTCTTTCGGTTGACACCCGCGCCGTAATTACCGATCAATTAGTCCATCTGACAAATCGTTACTGACGGCAACCTATCAATAAACTATACCACCAACCATTTATTTGAAATCTAGTTGTATATTTTAGTTGTTTTAATTTAGTGATAATTATAATTTAGTGGTGTTTATAAAATCATATTTTTCATTTACTATTCATTTCTTTTTATGTGAAATATTTATAGTCGAGGATGAACCTGATCGTTGGCGTGGCGTAACCAGCTCGTCGCGTTACGACGTCACGCTATATGACGGAATATGCGAGGATAAACCAAACTATATTGTTGTCGTGGCGTCAAAACGCCACGCTATATATAGTAGTCTATATGTAGTAGAGTGTGAGTGAGACGGAGTGACGCGATGTTGTGCGTAAGCGTCTGTGCGCTGTCTCTTTCGCCGCACTGAGCTCGCATACCTACAAGGCAAATAAATGTTTATTGAATAAAAATTATAATTTTTTGGAAAAAAAATCATTACAATTTATTATGCCTACTTTATGCCATATTAGTTCCCATCGTAATCTGTTCTTTTATTGCATATATACTTGTACAAAATAATGCCGATGCGACATCTGCCAAGCGTCCTGAGAGACGGCTCCCTTTTATTCATCATCACTATTTCAGCTCATAATACGTCCCACTGTTGAGCTCGAGCCTCCTCCACAGTAGGAGCGAATTGAACCTACCATACTAGTCAGATGTGTTACGACAGGCTTATACTTCAAGTTTTTCTTCTCTTGCATAGATGTTATAAGTATATTTAATCCCTTAGTCGTCTTTTACGACACCCAAGGGCTAGAGAAGGGGTAGTGAATTGTATTCTTACTCTATCACCACACGGAGTTATTTTATTAATTACTAGCAACTCGACCTCGATTCGTTTCGGTTTCAGTCGCCTTACCCGCGTAGTTCCCGTTCCCGTGGGCATACCGGAATTAAATATAGCTTATATTACTCAAGTATAATGTAGCATTCTAATGGTTAAAGAATTATTGAAATTCGTCCAGTAGTTTTTGAGTTTATTCATTACAAACATACACAAAAATACAAATTTCTCCTCCTTATAATATTAGTGGAGGCAAGAAAATTATTGTATATGCCACGACAAATAGAAATGACTAACTGTAGAAGTAGTGGTTTGGTCTAAGTATCGATCTGCCATGTCAAGTGATTATGGGTTCGGTTCCAACGCAGGACAGCTTTTTATGCGGTAGTGATAATTGTATGTCAGTAAAATTCACCATGACGATCGAAAAACAACATGTTTCATAAATATAAGCTCCAGTAAAATATCCTTCGAACATTTCTTATTTACAAAATTTTATGCAATAACATGATGTGGCTACTCAAGATCCATAAACGGTACCCCATTACGGGATAACTAACTAAACACTCCTCTCCATCACAAGGAGTGGAAGGGGGGATCCATTACGACTTTAATTCCAAAAGGTCCTATTGTATTTATATTGAATAGAAACTTTTTGCTTATAAGTTTACGTACGTAGCGATTTCTCTTACGAAGTTATTTACGTATTTAATTATAAATTTTAATATTAGAGTAGTATTTGTATAGAATGAACAATGAATCGTGGTTGAGGGTAGTGATGGCTGATCTAGTAGTTAACTTTTGATCGGTTACTGCTTATGGGATCTAGTTCAGCCATGTTTCCTTACATATTACCCTTCTTTTTTATTTGCACCAGAATTTAAAAAATATTCTCTCATTTCGGCTCATACACGTCCAACTGTTGGGCTTAGGCCTCCTCCACCGTAGGAGGGTAATTGACCTACTATACCACGCTGGTCAGACGTGTTGGTATAGGGTTTTATTTCGAGTTTGCCTTCTCTTGCATAGATATTATATGCATATTATATGCCTTAGACGTCTTTTATGATATCCACGGGCAAGATAGGGGGTGGTTGTATTATTGCCCCGTCACCATATGGAGAGTTGAATACACAAATATGTTACTAAGAAGTTTTAATTTAAATAAATTAAAACCAGTAACATAAAGTAAGCCGCCTTCAAAATTAATATTAATTTAGCATCATGTTACCTGAGTTTTCTTGCCGGATCTTTCTCAGTGTGACCGTGCTCCGATCTGGTGGTAGTATACTAGATTGTTAGGTTTTTTAAATATATTTACTATTAATGTTAAATAATTACGAACCATAAACAATATAATTTCTTCATATAGAATAATTTTCTTCTTACACTTGCAATAAATTTGTATCAAAATGTGGGTCAATATTTAATAACTAATTTCTATATCGGGTAGATAATTATAAATTTTCTGCAGTAACGATGACTTGTTGGACGTGAGACATCTTAGTCCGCGCGTGATCATGAACGCTACAAAGTGTTCGAAACGTCGGGCAATCAAAAATCAAATACGAACGGGATAAAATCCGCAAAGATAGTTTTATTTAAAATCTATATATTCTTAGATTTATATAGGACAGTGTCGATTGGGTCAACCAATAAATTTATAAGACTCACAGACCTATCTACTACTTTATTTATATAGCTATCTAGATTCAGACAGAGCGTAGTCGGCAACTATATAAGGGGTATGTTTATTCGGCATCATAAAAAGTGTCCTGAGCCCGTATTGTACGCGACCCGTGTCGACCCTCAAGGATGTTGGGGATTACATACATGACACCAGTATTTGACTATATTGAACATGTACGATGCGTTGAGGCGGCTTTATAATACTTGTCACCATGGACATGATAATCCATCCGTCTCTCACTAATCAGCATCTATTTGATTTAGACCACTCGAAAAGTGACGCTTTAGCAGACTAAAGCGTCACTTTTCGAGTGGTGATGGAGAAAAAATATAATTTACTCCTCCCATATTTCCCGTGGATGTCGTAAAAGACGACTAAGGGATATAATATTTTATTTTTATTTTATTCAGCACACCAACAGCACAATTACAGCAAATGCACTAATACAACAAATTTAACAAGTTTAGCTTAAAATTAATAGTAATTGCACAAATGATAGGTATGCATGACATTCATTATATTAGAGACTATACTAATTTTGTATTTGAATATAATTATTTGTAACAAATCTATACCAATAAATAAAATTGGAGTGTCTATTTGTAATGTCAAAATAATAGGCTTTTTTCATGCTCACACGGTGATTTGCACGACACCTATGCCTAAAATAGCAATTAAAAAATTTTTGTCTGTCTGTTATAGGTTATACTCGTTATACCCGCGTAGTTCCCGTTCGCGTGGGAATACCGGAATAAAATATAGCCTAGTTTACGCCCTGATATTATAGCTTTCCATTGGTGAAAGAATTTTTGAAATCGGTCCAGCCGTTTTGAACATTACCCGGAACAAACAGACAGACAGACAGACAAAAATTTTTTAATTGCTGTTTTAGGCATAGGTGTCGTGCAAATAACTGTGTGAGCATGAAAAAAGCCTATTATTTTGACATTATAAACAGACACTCCAATTTTATTTATTGGTATAGATAAATAAAAATACTCTAATTGAATGAAAATAAATAATTCTCCAGTTAGATAAAAACATGAAAATCTCAATGAAACGCGACGAAATCCGCAAGTTTAATTTGAAACATTTGATAAACGATCTAAGCGAAAACTTGTCTGAATATCACAAGACGATGTCTCATAATATTACATTTTATACCTCTAAGGTATAGCCTGTTAGGGTACTACTCATTGCATATATTTACCCGACCCGACTCGAAATAATAAAGCGAGAACACTGCCAGTCCCCGAGGACGTTACGTTTGAAGATAATCATCTATAAAAAACCCAAATTCGCATTTTATCTTTATTTGTATAATGGTTATGTGAATGTTGGTAATATGAAATTTTTCTTGAAAGAAAATGGTCTCATTTTAGGGTTCTCTATCAAAAGGTAAAATCATGTTACTAAGTCTCTAATATTTATTCGTCGTTATCTCTCTGTTAGTAGCCTGTATCTTATTATACTTAATAGGCAAACATTTTCAATATAGGAATAGTGCACACTTAATCTACACTAATATATAAAGCTGAAGAATTTATCTGTTTGAAAGCGCTAATCTCAGGAACTACTCGTCCGATTTGAAAAATTCTTTCAGTATTAGATAGCCCATTTATCGAGGAAGGCTATAGGCTTATATATATTATATAATATCACGCTAAGACCAACGGGAGCGGAGCACCAATGAAGAATGTTTCAAAATCGTTTTTATTTTTCTTTTGAGAGCTTCCGCCGCGTAAATGGCTAAATTTTCACAAAAATCATGTGTGACAGAATCTTATAATTATAAAATATTTTCACCTTCTACGTAAACAAAGTCTTAGGTTAAAGTTAGCGTTAGTCCAAAGTACCTATACCGCGCGGACGAAGTCGCGAGCAGAAGCTATTCGCAAATAACGAAAAATAATGAAGCGGGCTATGTTTGAAATTTCGCTACGAAATTGAAACTGAAATACAGAAATTCGTATAAGAATGGTTGTAACCGACATAGCATGGAGAATTAACACGCTGAAGTGGCCACAGGTATTGCTGACAACCGCTGAGACGGAAAAGTGCACGTAACTATAGCTCGCGTAAACTATACCGCGCTGGTCAGACATGTTGGTATAAGGTTTTATGTCGAGTTTACCTTCTCCTGCACCGATGTTATCTCTATAATATTTCCTCTATTCGTTTTTTGAGACACCCACGGGCATGACAGGGTAGATGAACAGTATTCGTACCCCGTCACCACACGGAAAGTGTTATTTAAAGAATAAATTAATCATTTAAAAAGCTAAGAAATACACTTTCTTAGATAATTGAACCAAAAAATATGATGCAGAGTATAGATATAGCGATATCTGTCGAGTCACGTGTAAATCTCAGCCACGGATCTAAAAAGAAGTCATCGGATAATGTGGACAAACTATTTAAATTATTGCATTGTCATTGATTTTTGATAAGTGTGCAATGTTTTAAATTAATCTGAAATTTAGAAGGGAGGGAAAATCACATTCAAAGATCCCGTTACATACTAAGTTAAAACAAGCGTATTAAAAACCCGTTCCTTAGATTATACTAATATAATAAATAAGATATATAATAAGTAGGATGGAGGCATTATATAATGTAATATCTCGCAAAATATATATTATAGAAGACGAACAATAACTTCTATATTTCAACGATAAGTTATGATTGTAATAAAATTTTCATTACTGAAGGTTTCACAAACTGTTTTTGATCCGCCATAATTTTTCCTCCAAGTATTATGTTGTATATTCATAGAATGTTTTAAAACTGTAACCAAACTTTATATTGTATAATTTGGTTAAAAACAACTTCGTACCTAACGTTTCTTATTTTCTAATATTACTTTAGGGTTGTTTTTTTTTTACAGATCTAGAGTAACACTAATATTTTTGGCGTACATTTTATTACCTTATTTCAAACCATTTGGGTTATATTCTAATGTAGATAAAATTTTTGGCCTAAAACTCTTAGGAGTAATTAGGATCGTTTTTCGGACGGAAGTAACAGTTTCCAGACGAAAGTAACAGTTTTCGGGCCTAAATAATAGTTTGCAGGCGGAAGTCACGTAATAGTTCCCTTACGGCAGTATTCTAACTATAGTGTATACATATATATAACGAGGGTTGGGCGCCGTGCTGCATCACTATCAGATCGGTCACACATCGCGATGTAATAATTCTTCGGATGGCTACTTTTAAACTATATTCAATAATTAACGTTAACACAATTTTCTATTATAACTAAAGATTATGTATGCCGATGGATAAATTATTAAGAGTTTGGGAAACGCGATGAATTTGATACAACCCCGCAGCAACAACGACCGATCGCTCTCGAGTCTCGTTTCCAACTGAGTATTCAACGGACCGCTCTCAATAACGAAAGCTCGGTAATATTTCAAACGTTAACGATCAAACGACAAACATCAAAAATCATTGCCAACGTTGTATCGAACACACCCGAGTATAATACTTGAGGTTTCTGTAATCGATTGATTCTTAAAAACTATTAAGATATGGTGCCAGAGGTAGTGACACTGCGACATATATATATCATCATCATTATTTCAGTTTAAATACATACGTCCCATTGTTGGACTGGAACCTTCTCTACAATAGGAGAGATATTGACCGACTGTACCACGTTGGTCAGATGTGTTGGTATAGGGTTTTGTTTTGAGTTTTCCTTCTCTTGCATAAATGTTACATGCATATTTAATACTTCATTCGTTTTTTATGACACCTATGGGCAAAAGACGGGGTGATAAATTATATTCTTAATCCGTCACCACACGGAAATTTAGTATTATTATTTATATACTAGCAACCCGCCCTCGCTTCGCGTCGGTTTCTATCGCCTTATCCCCCTAGTTCCCGTTCCTGTGGGAATACCGGGATAAAATATAGCCTAGTTTACTCCCTGATATTATAGCTTTCCATTGGTGAAAGAATTTTTTAAATCGGTCCAGCCGTTTTGAATATTATCCGGAACATACAGACAGACAGACAGACAGACAAAAAAAAATATTAAGTGATTTAAAAAAAAAAAGGTATATGTATAGTGCAAATAACCGTGTGAGCATGAAAAAGGCCTATTATTTTGACATTACAAACAGACACTCCAATTTTATTTATTGGTATAGATTAAACACTTACTTTTAAATAAAACATTGTATTTGTATATTAGTGTTATATTAGAAATAAAATAATAATAATAATAATTGTATAAGTAATTGTAGTAATATTTGAATATAATAATCCGAGTCAAACTACCAAGGAATTAGCGCCATGGCTTGATGTTGGCATACCCACAATACTGTCCCATTTGCACCAAATCGGTAAAATAAAAAAAAATTGAAAAATGGGTGCCTCATGATTTGATTGATTCGCAGAGAGCAGCATGCGTTGAAGCTTACTTTATCCTGTCAAACCGGTATAGAAATGAAGTAATTTTGGACCGAATTGTGACGTATGATTAAAAGCGGATTCTTTATGATAATTGCAAGCGAACAACGCAATGGCTGACCCTAGGTCAAACGCCACATCAATGCCCTAAAGCGAAGCTTACCCATAGAAAGGTGACGGTAACTGTTTGGTGGTCACTTTATGGTATAATTCAGTACAACGTCCTCAGATCTGGTCCAGCAATAAACGCAGATGTCTACTGTACAGAACTCCGAACAATGATGACGAAACTCGCACTAAAACAGCTCCGACTTGTTAATCGATCTTCACCATTACTGCTCCATGATAACGCAAGACCTTATACTGCTCAAGAAACTGTTTTAATTAACACTACAATACCTGCAGTTAGAAATTATACGTCATCCTTCGTACTCGCCAGACCTCGCCCCAACCGACTACCATTTTTTTCCGCGATTTGGACAATTTTTTGCACGGAAAAAAAATTTCTTCTGTGGAAGCAGTACAAAATACTTTCACACAGTTTATGGGGTCTAAGACCCCAGAGTTCTATCGCAAAGGTAAATGGATGAAGGAAAATGGTCTTCCAATTAGATGGCAGAAATATATCGATAACGAGGGTAAATACTTTGATTAAAGAAATCTGTTTTATGAACAAAAAAATGGTTTTAATTTATCAGCACGAAAAGGAAATTTTATACTTTGACCCCTAATATTAAGTTTACTTCAATTGCGAGTAAACCCTTTTTGCCGACTTGCCGACTTGGCATATGTATATTTTTACTTGTCTACAGAAGATTTTAAATACACATACATGAACAAAATTTCGCATTAAATATTAAAAAATTTTCAACAGCAAAACTTCATTAGCATTCTATGATTCGAACCCGAGATCTCACGATAATTATCCCGCTAGGTTAACGAGGTCCAGCAGTAGATATTTAATTATGGCATCTTCAGCCATCCTTCGTATTAAAATTTAATTCCAAACCTTTCTGATGTTATTAGCGAAGTTATAAATATTCACAAAGTTTCATTATGAGTTCGCTTGTCGTTTATAAATTAAAATGTAACCGCGTTTGAATGGAAACTCTGTTAAAGTTAATCAGTTGGGACTTTTAACTATGTTGATGAAGACTGAAAACTGATTAGCGGCTCTTTATGTTTTTTGTATAGTAACGAACCGAGAATTTAATATAACATCAACAATTTATACGTCACAAATTTATGACAATTATTGCCCGAGTGATGATGGACTAAGAATACAATTCGCCTTATCCGCAGATAACATAAAAGACTACTAAAGCATATAATTGTACAATTTGTATATATTATCTATGTAAGATATTATCATCAGCATCATTCAGCCTATCGCCACTGTTGGACGTAGGCCTCCCTCATGTTTCGTCACAAAGTGCGATCCTGTGCCGCATGCATACAACGACATCCAGCAACTTTCACCAGGTCGTCGATTCACATAGTGGGAGGACGACGTTGCGTAGGTCGTCCGATACGTGGGCGTTTCTTACCAGTGGTTGTCGGTTCGTCGAGCGATACAGCCTGCACATTGCCACTTCAGCGTGCTAATTCTTCGTGCTATGTCGGTTACACCCGTTCTTCTGTGGATTACCGTATTCCGGATCTACCGCGCAGAGAAATCCCGAACATTATCTGCTCCATAGTACGCTAAACGAATTTGAACTTGTTTATGAGGCCCACATTTAGGGATGTTACCGTTCCGTCGGAGAGCTGTGTTTTTAAAAAACGGAAATCACAAAATAAAATCCTTCCCAACCTGTCTGACCAGCGTCCTTTATTGTAACATGCCTATCTCATTGTGGAAGCGCAACCCGAACAGTGATTAATGAGCCAAGATAATGATGAAATATCAGCGTCTACTGATCTATCTTGGAGATAGTTAATAGGAAATTTAATAATGAGATATCACCGTTGGCAATATTTACTGGTTTTATAGCATTTTGGGATTGTTTAGTGTTTTAATGATGATGATTTTTTTTTTATCATCTGGATACTACGTTTTTCTTTTACACTGTGCATGTTTTCAACTCATCGTCTCCGTCCTCATAAATCCAACTGTTGGGCTCAGGTCTCCTCCACAAACCGATTATACCATGCTGGTAAAACGTACAGGGTTATATATCAAGTTTTCTTTTTCCTGCACAAATGTTATCTTTATATCTCTTAGTCGTCTTATCTGTCACCCACTTCCAAGAATATGGGGTGGTGAATTGTATATGTCGGCGTTGCGCCAGGAATTAGGTTGTCCATATTAAAATATCGAGTATGTAATCACTGTATTTATTAGGAGTTATTGCTGGAGAAGTGAGTGAAGTAAAACTGTCCTCTATTCTAATCTTACAATGTTTTTATAACCTCCGCTTTACAATGAAACGGTCTAGTCTTAGTAACTATAATTATTTTTTATAACAAACCAATAAAACAATATTGTTAACTATCTGAATATAGCTAAATAATAATGATAAATATTCTAATGCATTTAACATAATTCCAAATAGTCAATTTTACACAATTTACATTAATGTAATTAAAGGAAATATTGTTCTCATGTATTGTTCAACAGACGGCGCTCTAACTAGAAATAAATTACAATCTTTATTGTGTAAAAACAACTAAATATGGTTACAAATAATTACATTAATTCTAATCGATTTTAATTTGATCAATTATATAAATATTTAAACAATTAAATCAAAGATTTCTAGAAATACATTCAAAAAGTGTCTTAAATATCATAGCATGGTAAATAGCAGTGTTGTTACTACAAATAATTATTTAAATATTAGTTGCAAATATTTCAAACATGTTTATAACTATAATTGATAACACATACATCAACAATTTACAAATATTGCCGATAGAGGGCGATATGCGCCCATATATACTTACTCCGTCACCACGCGGAAAGTCTATGGTAATTAATTTATTACGTTGCCATTATTTATTTATAGGGGCGCAAAACCACAAGAAACAACTGCGTATCAACGGTGATCTGCAACGAAATGAACCAAATCTTTTTGAATTGAAATTTCTTTGCGCGCATGGCGCTAAAATTTTTACGGATGAAACGCGACACAAAAATGTGGGACATTTTTGTCTAAGAAGAGGGAGAGAGCGATTAAAACCGATTGAGAAAGAGATCAAATACAAATCGCAATGAAATCCGTAAAATAGTTTGCAACTAATAAATACGTTCAACCCGAAAACGTGTTACAAACTACTTGTAATGTTTCTACTATGTTAAAATGCTATTTGTTTTTGACTAATTTATAATCACATATAATTAATTCTTAACAAATTTACAAATTATATAATTAATAATATTAGTACGAATAAAAGTTAACTATAGAACGTAGTAAAACGTACGTAGTAAAGTTGGGTGTCCTGAACAGAGCCAGGCGGTACTTCACACCGAGACAGCGTCTTGTGCTATACAAAGCACAAGTTCGTCCTCGTGTGGAGTACTGCTCACATCTCTGGGCAGGTGCGCCCAAATATCAGCTAGACCCACTTGACTCCCTGCAAAGACGAGCTGTTCGAATCGTCGGGGATCCCAATCTTACGGACAGATTGGAGTCGCTGGAGCAGCGGAGAGACTTTGGGTCACTCTGTGTACTCTACCGACTCTTTCACGGGGAGTGCTCCGAGGAACTGTTTGACTTGGTACCACCGTCACCATTCTACCAACGTACCACTCGACATCGTAGCAGGGTTCATCCATTTCACCTGGAAACGTTATGGTCTTCAACTGTACGTTGCCAGCGATCATTTCTCCCACGTACGTGCAAGCTCTGGAATGAACTACCTGCTGCTGTGTTTCTCGAGCGCTATGACATGTCCTTCTTTAAACGAGGTTTAAGAAGAGTATTTCCTTCACGGTAGGCAGCGGCCTAGCTGTGCCCCTGGTATTGCAAAGGTCCATATGCAGCAGTGTCACTTACCATCAGGTGTGCTGCTTGCTCGTTTGCCACCGTTGGCAATAGAAAAAAAAAAAAAAACGTAACAGTAATGGTACACCTGTTCTTGTGACCTTGACCTTTGTATCTAAATAAAGCATAAAATGTTTTATAAGCGAACTACGAATAAATTTACTATTCATTGCCGTTTCATGATGTATTATTACTAATGTTTATTCATATCCATGTAACTGTATTAACAAGCACTTAATGATATATAGATTCAGGAATTATTGGAGAAAGATGCTTTATTGTCTTTGATGACTGACGAATAAGCAGTCCACTTGATGGTATGTGATACCTATTGCCTATGGGCAATATTTTTGAGCAATAATTGGCTACTTATAGCCAGATCAATCAGTGGCAAGACCATATTGTTGACAGTCATACATATGTCTATAGTCGTGGGCCGATCCACCCGGGGTAGTACCATACTGAGCAGAAAATTGACGTCTGAATAGTCATTTTTCATCATCATTTTAGCACATACAGGTCCGATAGTTGGGTTCGAGCGTCCTCCACAATAAGAGAGAAATTGAACTTACTATGCCATTCTGGTCATACAGGTTGTTTTGTTTTGTCCGTGTTTTCAGCAAAACAATATATGACATTAAATTAAAAAAAAAGCTAGGTTTTATGTATAGAAAATGTTGTTTTGTCAGTGTTTTTATATAATGACATTAGATTTTAAAAGAATATGAATTCAAATTTTGCCATCAATGTCATGAGTTACGATAGCTCAGTGGCGAAGTAGTCAGGTTTCATTTTATTTTTGACATCGGCGACAAACGGCGTCGGATCGAATCTCGGTGTTATTATTATTCTCTATTTGTAATTTTTTATATAATTTTCATTATTTATTTTTTATTTTTTATTAATATATATCTGAATAAATGCTACAAAAATACTCCGAGCGAAGCTCGGTCAACCTGATATTGTGTATTATATCCCTCAATCGTTTTTACGACATCTATGAGCAAGAAAGGGTGTGGTGATTTGTATTCTTACCACACGGAATAGTAGTAATTTTACTGCACTTCTTTCAGTGAGAGAGTCGAACGCCCGACTTTCTGAGGATGTTTGCGTGTGATGGGTTTTGGTGATGCCTTTAGTATCACCGAAACTCATTGCACACACTTATTTCACTTTCTTCACGGTAGACAGCGGCCCAGAAAAGTCCATGAGTGGCAGTATCATTTACCATCAGGTTCTTTGCCCATTTGCCACCAACAGTAATAAAAAAAAAACAATAAATAACATGAATCGTAGATGCCAAACTCGAGTCTATTTCACAATAAGAGGGCAAATTGACCATGCCCAGCATTGGGACTTATATGAGCTGAGATGACTTATTCATTTCAATAAAATAAAATTGAACAAATATTCGGTATTCCTAGATCAAATAATCCAATATACTTATATAGACGCCTTAATTTTAAGTGCAGTCTTTAAAATAGGCTAAGGAATTATCAAAGGTCATACTCTTCCAGCAGGTAAATTCTAGAAAAACTATAACATTAACTGCGACCACCAATCTACCAGCCAGCATAGTAATTAATAAAATTCCGTGTGGTGACGGAATAAGAATACAAATCAACACTCCCTATCTAGCCCGTGGATGTCGTTAAAGACGATTAAGGGATTTAATACGTATATAAGATCTATACAAGAGAACGAAACGTCGAAATAAAACCCTATACCAACCTGTATGACGCGGTCGCCGCCTTCTGTGAGGCCGTAATCTCACGGAAGGAGGCGGCGGATCGTGTACGAGAGGAGCTCCTCTTCGGCGACACGTGCTGCCGCCGGCGACTCGGGCGGCATCAGGCGCGAGTACCTGCGCCTGATGCCGCCCTAGCCGGGGCCGCGGGTGACTGGACCGCGCGACGGCGACCTACGTCCCGGAACAGGGACGTCGAGAGGTGAGGGTACCCGAAAGGGTATTCGGTCGGGCCGACCAATGCCGATAAGTCACCCTGCTCCGGTGGTCACCCCGGACGAAATGGACCGCGTGTGCGCTTACCATAGCCCACCCATAAAAAAAAGATACCAACCTGTCTGGCCAGCATGGTATAGTAAGGTCAAATTCCCTCCTATTGTGGAGGAGGCTCGAGCCCAGCAGTGGGACGTATATGAGTTGAAATGATGATGATGGTCCACCTTGGTAAAACTTATGACTGATAATAAGACTCAATGGGCATAGACTGATGACTGGATGGACAATCAAATTTAAAATGATCGTGAAGTGCCAGCAAACACTAAGTTTATTCTTTTACTTTTTTTATTACTATTAGTGGGAAACGATCATACAGCACAGCTGATGGTAAGTAACAGCGGCTCCTAGCACCTTTGCTAGGTCGCTAGCTACCCTGAAGAAAGTAAGGGAGTTTGAATGCGTGCTGAAGTTCCGTGATATACTAAAGGCATCATCAAAATCCTCCACCTGCAAACACCCTCAGAAAGTTAGGTTATCGTCTCTCTCGCTCACCGAATGAAGTGCACTAACAAATTGCTGCTACTCAGACGTCAGTTTTCTGCGAGAGTGAGGTAATAATGAAATGTATCTTTCTGTTCAGTCGGATTCTGGAATGGTTTAGATTAAAAGTTAGAGCCTACAAATCGTTCTGAGGTATCCATCTCAGAACGATTTCACGATTCACGGCATTCTACCTCTTTTCAAATTTAAAATAGCAGTATCATTTGGGTCCAAAAGCAGTTTGATGATGCAGAAGATAGCTTAACTATAAAAATAAAAGAAGTCATTGCTTGTTTATATCTTCTTCGACATTACAAGCTTCCATTCTGTTGAACTATAACTAGTTTAAGTGAACTTCGGGAGAAACGAGTACAGTTAAATTTTCTTTAATGGCGCCTGTGTCAACCGCGTTCCGGCGCAAAGCGAGAGCTTGAATTTAAAAGGTTCTTAATAGCAAAAGAACGGTACTGCGCTACAGTGCTATCTCAAACTGACATCTATTGTGTTTTTACCGTTATTTATACTGTAAGAAACATGTAAGCCACTTGGTATAGCTGTTTTGACAGGTTATAGTCCAATTGCACCCGGTCCCAACCGTTCAGGGTTATGGATGGGCTGATGTATCTATATACATATAGGACTATTCCTATCTTATATCTTTAAACGAGCAATTCTTGTATATATATACCTATATATATATATATATATATATATATATATATATATATATATATATATATATTCAGGATCTCAGAAACGGCTCCAACGATTTTGTTGAAACTTGGCATACTAGAGATTTCGGGTCCAAAAAATCGATCTAGCTAGGTTTTATTTATAGAAAATGTTGTTTTGTCCGTGTTTTTAGCAAAATAAACAATGACATTAAATTTTAAAAGAATATGAATTCAAATTTCGTTGTCAACGTCATGAGTTGCGATAGCTCAGATGGGAAGGTGACAGGTTTTAATTTTGGTATTTTTTCAATCAAACAGCGTCGGTTCGAATCTCGGTGTTATTATTATTCTCTTTTTGTAATTTTTTATATATATTTTCATTATTTATTTTTTATTAATATATATCTAAATAAATTCGACAAAAATACAACAAAAATATTCCGAGCGAAGCTCGGTCAACCAGATATTTACTTGTTATACTACACACCCGTCACCAATTCTGCTAACTACTGATACAAAGTCCTCATAGTATCATCTCAGCTCATATACGTCCCACTGTTGGACTTAAGCCTCTTCCCACAATAGAAGGTAAATTGACATACCACGCTGATCAAACCGTTGGTACAGGGTTTTATTTCGAGTTTTACTTCTATTGCATAGATGTTATGTGCATATTGTAATTTTTAGTCGTCTTTTAAGACACTTACGGACAAGAGAAGGGGTGGTGAATTGTATTTTTACTCCGTTACCACACGGAATATCTAGTATACCTGATAAAAATCTTTTAAATGTTGCCATGTGTCATTTCATAAATTTGTTGCCACCAATGACAAGGACCGGTTACCGGTGGCCCACCCTGTTGATGCTTAGAAAGTTTTGCGCATAATAGGCTAGAGGATCACAAGCCGATACTCCGTTGTCCCAGACGGATCGTGACAACACCATATGCAATCGCCAAAAACAGTATAAATTTACTATTGCCTTTTGTTCACACAACGAGGGAGCTGGAAGTGTAAACCTCGGCTAACAGGAGATTGGTTCTACACATTATATTGCTGAGATGTATGAACAACCTTCCTACTTACCATCAGGTGGGCTATTTGTACTTCTGCCAGCAAAGGTAATAAAAAACTTATTGTTGATAAAAATTAATTTGAGAAACAAAATGTAGTTATAACTCACAGAGTTTGAAACGCACAGTTATTGATGTTCATTCCTATTGCTATACCAATTCAGCTAGCATGAAAGTTGCGTGTAGTAACCAAATTGTCGGTCGCATTCTCATCTCTACAGCAGAAGTTTACTGCACAATATATCAGAGAGTTTACAGTCAAGCCAAGTTTTTCTTCAGAATTTGGGATCCTCAATCTCAAAATAGAGCTTAAATCCCCGGAGCATAAAAACATATACGGTTAAAAGTTATTGAACGAATATTACGTAGAGACATTCCACAATATTTGACTTCATTTTCCAGGAACGTTGAAGTTTGCGTGATTGGCTGTAAATTGGTTTATGCAAATCTATTAATCCGCAATCTAATCTGCCTCATACTCCCTGTTTTATTCACACCTCTATATTTCAACACCCAGACGAGAAACCTCATATCGTCCAGTAGTAATTTGATATGGAGGCTAAATGTACCAACGCCTTCATTCTATCCTGGATTAGTTATTTATTCAAAACTATACATCATCATCATTTCAGCTTACGTGGCACTGCTGGACACGGCTTGGTATAGGGTTTTGCTTCGAGTTTTCCTTCTCTTGCACAGATGTTATATGCATATTACCTCTCTTTGTCGTCTTTTAAGATATCCACGGGCAAAATAGAGGATGTTTGATTTTATTATTACTCTGTCACCATACGAAAATCTATTATTTTATTTATAAAACCACATAGTTCTAAGATATTAGTCTTATCTACTTTGTAAATTAGCTCATAATACTGTTTGTTTATTTGAACACAATAAATAAATAATATCAACATTATTAATTTTCATATTATAATAATGTCAAGTTTTGTTATCTAAGCCGTTGTTATGACAACGGTGATTGAGCAAAACGCTTGAAAGCCTTGTTACTATATCTTATTCGATTTGTATGCGCCGATCCACTCCAATTTATCACAGCGTTATGCATTATAGGAAAAGCGACTGAAATATGGTTTTAGTCGCTTTTTCTTTAATGGATACGAAGATAAAACAGTTTTTCACAAAGAAAAACAACGAAATCGTAAATCGAACACTAAAAGCAAACAAAAAATCACAGTTAACTCACAGATAAACTGATGGACATTTTAATTAGTAAAAGTGGAACGCCATTTTTAATTTATTTGCGGTTCTGTAAAAGACAACAATTGGCTTTGTTTTAACTATTTTAAATTATACTAGCAATCCGTCCTTGCTTCGCTTCAATTTCAGTCGTCTTGATTCCGTATTTTAAATCTCTAATATCTTTTTAAATATTACAATACGCGATTGTTGTCCATGAGGCCACGGGTTCGATTTTCGGACCAGGCAAAATCTTATAGGCGTTTCTTGGAAGGAAAAATAGCCGTAGTTACTCCTTACATAGACAGGTACTCGGTAGTAAAATATTATTAAAATCTGTCCAGGCTGTTTGGAAGATTACCCGGATTAACGACAGACAGATAAAATAATTTTAAAGTGGTTACAAAACATTTTAAATCAATTTTTAGCCCTTTGGCTCGCTCGTAGGCCAAAAGTTTGATTTGGTTATGTAAAGAGAATGAATGAAAGGAGACTAACAAAGAGAATTTATAGGGTGAATGTGAAGAAAAGTATTAGAAGAGGAAGACCAAGACGGACGTTCCACGATCAAATCGGGGACGTTCTTAAGAAAAAAAGGATTAGAAGTACCCTAAACTGAAGAACATGCTTGAGGAGATTAATCAATGTGGATGAGGCGAAAGTGATTCAACAAAATTGTAGCAAGTGGAGGGAAGTGGTCTATGCCTACCACTATAAAGAAGCGTGACTATGTTTGTATGTTAAAGTGATGGTGGTGGCCAAAAAAAAAATTGAAAGTGATTCAAAATAACCGTATGAGCATGAAAAATTGAAAGCGATTCAAAATAACCGTATGAGCATGAAAAATTGAAAGCGATTCAAAATAACCGTATGAGCATGAAAAATTGAAAGCGATTCAAAATAACCGTATAAGCATGAAAAATCGTATTATTTTGATATTACAAACTTCAATTTTATTTATTGGTATTTATGTATAGATAAATAGCCTAATATTTAATTAGTTTACTTAGTAATAAAAAGGGATTGGAATTGGGTTTTTTCAGAATGCAAACACAGGATCATAGAATTGGGTTTAAGGGACTAATGGGAGGAAAGGCCTATTTGTCAGGGGCCAAAAAATCTTAGATGAGTTTAAAAATATTTAATATTTTTGTATGTCAGGTATATATAAAAGGTATGTCAGACTTTCTCATCCCACTCAAGAGGTATCGCTATGAGCTTTGTGAAGGTTGCAGGCAGCTGTTCCTCGATGATTAACGACTTGATAAAAATGGCAGGGAGTCAGGCGAGGACTGCACTGTGTGGCGTTTTATGACGTAAACCTACGCCCAGTAATAGAAAATGAAAGACTGCCGGATGGCTTTTAAGTGCCGTGAAAGGTGCTATTATGTCGTATAGCCCTTATTTCTCAATAAATATATACGCTATAATTCATTATTGGCTTTGAAGATTATATGGGAGTAGAGTAAACATGTGGTGATGGAGTAAGAATACCATTTACCACCTCTCTCTTACCCGTGGGTGTCTCAACAGACGACTAAGGGATATAATATGCATATAATATAGCAAGAGAAGGAAAACTCGAAACAAAACCCTATACCAACACGTTTGACTAGCGTAATATAGTAGTCAGTTTCCCTCCTATAGTGGAGGAAGCCCAAGCCCAACAGTGGGACGTGTATGGGCTGAGATAATGAGAATAAATAATACAGATAATCACTTAAAACAGTACTTCATTTATTATTTTCATTGCAAATAGGGTTCTGAGTAATTTTATAGAGAGTTTGTATGGTTATATGATAGTGAAATAAAAAGTGCTAGTACATTCTAGTTTATGCGTATTATATTGGACATCAAAAAGGTAGTAGTGAGGTTAAAGGCCGTAAAGTTGTCATAAGAATATCATAAAACTTTTTTATAGTCTCCGTATAGTCGACAAAGGGTACATAAAGTACACATTTACATTGTAATGTTATCGAAAGAAAATTAATTATGTTTTATGTTTAATTCAAGATTCAAAAAGTGCGATCAGATATAACATTAAAAAGACTACTTGTCAGCCATTTTTTAATTAAAAAATAAATTTAGAGAGAATATCCACATAGACTATATTAGAAACTCACAGCCGACATTTTAGATTTACAAGGGAACCGTCGCTCAGGACGCCTGCCAGATGTGAAACATCGAAATCATTTTGTAGCAGTGTATATATATGCATTAAAGAAAACACTAATATAGCATAACGTATTAATAAAATATTACGATTTTTTTCCCGAAAATGATGATTTTTATTCAATAAACATTTAGTATTGAAATCATCGTGAGACTGATCCATATTATAATATCTAAAACGGCAAAAACACTCACGTGCTGAGATCGATTACGTCGACCCGGGTTTCGAGCATGTCCGATGCTCATCATCAGGGCGAGTGCGCAGCGGCGTCTGCGAGGCCCCGGCATGCACTGCGCGATGCATATCGAGCAGCGCGCATCGACACAGCCATGAGGGGTGCGGGGGAGGTGTTCGCCTCTCGATCGTCCTCGGCGGAAACGTCGGACGAAACTTCACAACCGGAGTTAAGCGACGTTGTTGATATGTCACTCCGTGTGTCGTCATCATCACATACCACGCTGGTCACGTCACTCTCCACGCACACCATCACCTTACGACTCACGGCAGTATTAAGAGCTGATAACCATGCTGACGACAGCTTCCATCCACCGTCTCTGTTGAAGGTCCGATGTCGGTTTATCTCTATAGCCTCACGTATTTTCCGCGGTCTGTAACGTCTCTCTGTGGCTAATACGGAGGCTTTGTCGAACCGAATGTAGTGCCTTGTATTCGCGAGACTGGCATGCTCTGCTATTGCTGATTGTGTCGTATCCATGCTCTTCATACTCCTGATGTGTTCAGTTAGTCTGGTGACGATGTTGCGTCCAGTTTCTCTCACATAACTCTTGCCACAATCACATGGTACTTGATAGACGCCTGGTACGCCCAGGTGGTTTTTGTCTTTCGGTGATCGGCACTCGCCCTGATGATGAGCATCGGACATGCTCGAAACCCGGGTCGCCGTAATCGATCTCAGCACGTGAGTGTTTTTGCAGTTTTAGATATTATAATAAACATTTACTTTCATTGGTATACACTATAGGTGTTTAGATTAATAATATATTTTGAGCACACTAGATGGCGTTGTACAAAATTCTAAAATAGGTTATGGTTTCGTTACACTAATGCACATATCTAAGCGTGGCGTTAACGCCACGCCAACGATCAGGTTCATTCTTGCCTATAGATGTTCCACATCAAAAATCTTTTGAATATAGAAATATAGACTATATTTAGATTTTTTTTTTAATGAAAACGGAGGCAACGAGCACGGTTGGCACTGTGTTCCTTTGCGAAGATTTACTGTTTATCAAACCTTACGTTGGTATAGTCCTGACTGTGTGTGACAGACTGCAGATATGGTATGACAGAGGATCACATTAACTATGTGTTCTTTGAACCGAGTTAGGTGTGCGGCATTTTATGGGGTTCGTGCATCGGCATCACCCTGGACAGACCGGGCGAGGCCATCGTGCTCTTCCATCACCCTGAATGCCTGTGCGGAGCCCATCTCCAAAAAAATCATAGATTGTGCAGCCAGATCATTATAGTATTAGCCCCCTTGCGAGTTGATCAAAGTCCAACAGCGGAAATTAAAATGCTACCATCAGTCTGCTGAACTAACTTTAATTACTACTAGCAACCCGCGCTTCGGTTTCAGTCGCCTTACCCGCGTAGTTCCCGTTCCCGTGGGAATACCGGGATAAAAGTAGCCTATGTTACTCCCTGACATTATAGCTTTCCATTAGTGAAACAATTTTTGAAATCCGTCCAGTAGTTTCATAGCCTATTCAATACAAACAAATCTTTCCTCTTTATAATATTAGTATAGATTATAAGAAGAACACTTTGTTCATGGTACTACTTTGGTCTGCCACTAGTATTAGCCAAGGTCAAAATGGCAGTACCGCTTTCCACCAGATGTTGCATTTTCCATTATCCTGCTAACATTATAAAGTTGAAAATTTGTGAGTGTATAACTTTTACTGCACTAATTTTAATAAAATTTGTCATGGAAAAAGCTGACACCCTAGATAAGATAACTAACGCATAGGGTAATATTTATCCGGGTAATGTGTTCCCTTGAATAATAGTTGAACTTTACTTTTTCTACTCAATCACAAATAATCTGTTGAATGGGTTTAGATAAAATATCTACTTGGGCAAGTTACATTTTACGCAAACAAAGTCGCGAGTAGTAATTAGTAGGCAATGAAAAATAGGTTATTCAGGATTTTTTTTTTTTTTTTATTTATTTAAGACAACACCCTGCACTAAGGAAATAATCCTTGTATTGCGGGGGACTTTACAAACATTTAATTAACGGACACAAATTACATCCAGACTCAGAACAACAATTTGTGGATCGCACAAAGTGTGTCCCGCGTGGGATTCGAACCCCCGACACTGGCGCTGTAGGTCGCTATCTTAACCACTACGCCATCTGTGCAGTCTTTTTTATTCTTTTTTTATTTAATTTTTCCCTTGGAATTAACATTCGTCTAAAAAGTCCCAAATTCCTCATTATCTAACGACTAAAGTTTTTCGTCTAATCTACAGTTACATAAATCAACTTTTTGTGCGATCCCCTTTGAATAAATTATTTGTTGCGTTTCATCAGCCATGTTCCATCATCTCTGCTGTCATTCCTGTCGACAGATTGTAAATCTAACAAGTATGAATCACCTGACAAGTCTTTGGAAGAAGCTATTAATAACGACCTCCGCGTATCGTCAGAATAGCTATTTGTCAGCCTCCAACGCGGTTACTGAAACATTGTGGTTCTTCGATCTTATTCAATGATGAAACAAAGAATGATTGATGATGTTGCTTTTAAGTTTCGGATTTCTTAATTATCACGTTGAAACATAGCTTCTGTCTTCAGTGGAATGGATTAGATGCCAGTTCGTATACTTCCTACCGAATGTAATGGGTTAAATTCCCGTAATATAGAATATGTTATCCACTGAAGATTGTTCTGATTTGAGACGTGTATGTAATTTCCTAAAATACATGGATTTATTATGAATAGAGTATAAAAGGTTTTATCAGATTAGAATGTTAGAGATGAGAACGTTTAGAGGCTTTGTATAATATTCAAAGTGAAAACTGTAGCTAGTGGCATTCTGTATTGTTAGTTTTTAACTTCAGGGGTAAATTTTTAACTGTTTCTACTATGTCGAGCAAAAAACATTGCTATCACAGCATGCCCAGTGAAAGCAAAGCTGTTTAAATTAATTAATAAATAACATTTTCATAAAATAAAATTACCATTTATTGCTGGTAGGGCCATACTGTTGACAGTGGTCTGTCTACAGCCGCGGGCCGGGCCGTCCGAGGTAGTACCACTCTGAGCAGAAAATCGACGTCTAAGTAGCAGCAATTTGCAAACTGCGCTTCCTTCGGTGAGTGAGAGAGCCGAAAGCCCAATTTTTTGAAGGTGTTTGTGTGTGGTGGGTTTTGGTGATGACTTTAGTACCTATCACCGAACCTCATTGCAAACATTCACTCTCCCAAAGACCCATTAGCGGCAGTATCACTTACCATCAGGTGCACTGTTTGCTGGTTAGCCACCGTTTGAAAAAAATAATAACTGCTACTTCTCAGACGTCGATTTTCAGAGGCAGTGATCTCGCGGAAGGAGACGGCGGATCCCCTGCGCGAGGAGCGCAGCCTCGATGAGAGATCCGCCGCCGGCGACTGGGGCGGCGTAGGCGCGAGTACCTGCGCCTCATGCCGCCCTAGCCGAGGCCGTGGGTGACATGATCGGTGAATTAGTCCATCACCCGCTGAGAGGCCGACCGCGTGAGGAAAGACCGACGTCCTCCCCGAGGGGGGGACGTCGGTCGATGGGAGGGTACCCCAAATAGGGGGTATTCCATCGGGCCAACCACTGATGACAAGTAACCCTGCTCCGGTGGTCGGCCCATCGACGAAGGCGACGTGCACGTGGGATGGGTTGCGGGTGTGCGTGCTTACGCCCCTCTGTCGCCCCGGACGGAGAGGTGCGAGGAGCGCGCCGACCGCAACCCAACTCCAAAAAAAAAAGAGGTCGATTTTCTACGAGTGTTGTACTACAACGACCGAATAATTTATGGCTGGAGACAAAAAATTGTCAACACCATGAACCTATTACTAAAGATATCTGGCATTTATAATTATACATATAAGTATCGTAACAGTCGAAGAGCCCACGTATTTTCTGGAGCCATTTGTCTAAAAAGCTTTCCTGATATATATCAGTGACAGCTACTAACAAGCACCTTGGCTATTTGTCTCTTTCACATTCCGAACTGCGCCGTAGACAATGTGTTCCAGTTTTCACAAAAATCGTCTCCCAATTTCTCGCTTGACATATTATGTTTTGTAAGTTTGCCAAATTTAAGTGATAGAAATATATATGTAGGTACGTATAAAAACATTATATTTTCATCATTTCTGTCATGTTATCAAGGTCTACTGCTTGATTTAGAGCTTCAGGAAGGTAGATGATGACATTATCACCGCGTTAGAAAGCCGAGTTAGCAATCGCATTAAGTGTTATTTTTTAAAAGCTTTTATTTAACTTGCCCTATTAGTATGGGACAAATCTTGCGAGTTTAATTAAAACCACTTCCTGACGTTAAATTAGGTTGAAATTTGGTTTACTTACGTAACTCCGGCGACAAAACAATAATATGGTACCATGAAGCTGATCTCAAGATGACGTCAGAAGGTGGCCATAGCAACTCCTAAACTAAACAAGATAAAACTGTCACAGTTTGGACTCGTTTGAATAGTCTTGACAAGCACTTTTCTTCGTTTTAGAGCATTTAAATAAAATTTTGTTCTTTTTTAATTAATATTTTATTCTAAGATATGGTTACCGTATGGTGACGGAGTAAAAATACAATTCACCATGCCTTTGCTCTTGTTCGTGGATGTCGTAAAAGATAATCTTAGAGCAGAATTTCCTGCATAATGAAAGGGAAATGACATAAAAAAGAACAGTCATAATTCAAATTCAAATTATTTTATTATGAATAAACCCCGAGAGGGTACTTACATATTGTTAGGTTTACAATTTCCAAAAAAAATATACTACCATCGGATCGGAACGCGACCGCTACTGAGAAGATCCGGCAAGAAACTCAGCGGGCTTGTCATTATTTTTAATTTTTTTTTCCTTCTTACTAGTTTTACAATTGTGTACATGTTTTGTAAGAACTAGCTCCAGTGTGATGCCCTTTGAACCGCAAGACACTTAATATAATTTAAACGATTATGGCTGGACCAGATCCCACAAGCGGCACCCGATCACGAGTTAACTACTAGAGCAGCCATCACTCCCCTCAACCACTAGAGTTCTTTCTTTTTGTATATGAATTATTTTCTTTCTTCCTTTTATTTCTTTCTTATCCTAATGATCTCCATGGGATAACAGGCGTGTGGCGACGGGATAAGAATACAATTGTTACCACCCCTTGTTTGCTCGTGGGAGACGTAAACATCGGCTAAGGGTCCACCAGGTGAGTAGGCAGCAGTTCTCTCCTGGGAAATATAAAACGATCGCGAAGCGATCGCCAACCCGCCTGCCAGGCGTGGCGATTACGACAATATCCCCTAATAGCAAGTACAATAAAAACAGCCCACAGTCACGGCAGCTCCAGTACCCTACGGGCTCGTTTTGGTGGCGGGCCGGTAGCGGTTGAGCGGGCGGTGCAAAGAATCTCCGGCAGCGATCCGGGAGAAGAAAGGTTCTCGAGTGGCGACCACGTATCGGACGACGCAGTGTAGGACGATCCCTCACTAGATTGACCGACGACCTGGTGAAAGTTGCTGGGCATTGTTGGATGCAGGTGGCACAAATCCGCACTCTTTGCGTAACATGGGAGAGGCCTACGTCCAGCAGTGGACGGAGATATACTGAAATACTGAACAGCGTTATTTGTAATCGCTAACTCCTTCTATATCCAACAGGGAACGCTAATGAGCTGATCTACGTAAGTCATCTATACCAATAAATAAAATTGGAGTGTCTGTTTGTAATGTCAAAATAATAGGCTTTTTTCATGCTCACACGGTTATTTGCACGACACCTATGCCTAAAATAGCAATTAAAATTTTTTTGTCTGTCTGTCTGTCTGTCTGTCTGTTTGTTCCGGGTAATCTTCAAAACGGCTGGACCGATTTCAAAAATTCTTTCACTAATGGAAAGCCATAATATCAGGACGTAAACTAGGCTATATTTTATCCCGGTATTCCCACGGGAACGGGAACTACGCGGGTAAAACGACTATAACCTATAACCGAAGCGAAGCGAGGGCGGGTTGCTAGTCTTTTAATATAACTCGTAAATAAAACTAAAACAAAAAATACAATCGCAGCATTATCTAAAAACAATTTAAATATATTGCTAACCGAAAATATAAAAAAGCGCTACGATCGTACAATTATCGTTATATCAAATATTCAGCCTAAAAGAGCATTAAAATAAAAGAAAATTCCCTCTAACCCTTAAAAGTCTTCAAAAAATGTGTGCAAATCAGCAAATCATATGCAAATGGCCGTCTGATGTGTCGATAAACGAACGAAAATCATATATATTATCATACTTTTTATTTCAGGCACGTAATGTAGATAGAAAGAGTTTGCGCATTGCAATTTTAAACTTTAGTTACATTGTAAGCTGGCTTAGGGAGTTCACATGTCTGCAGTTTGATTATAAATGTAGTTTTATCGTAGCCCATATAACCCATTAATGGACTCGAGACTCCTCCACATAAGGAGATAAACTGAGCTATACCATGCTGGTCAGACGAGTTTTTATAGCGCTTTATCGAGTTTTCCTTCTCTTGCATAAATTTTATTTGCATGTCGTATATTTTATTCGTCGACAGAAAATCGTTCATTAAGCCAGCTCTCCACACTGAGGGAATAATGTAATAATCGTCACGCGTCGCAGGCGGGTTGGCGATCACAATGAGGTGAAACACGTTTACCAGGATAGAGCTGCTACCTACTCTTCCAGTAAATCCTTTTTTTTTTGGACTATGGTCAGCATACACGCTCCGTTTCGTCCAGGGTGACAAAGGGACGGCGCACGGCCGTTTACCCACGCCAATTCGCTCCTCTGAGTTATTATGTCTTTATTCCGTCTTGACCATAAGGAATGATTGAGCTTAGTATAGTTAGGATTTGTGTTAATTAATTGTATGTTTCCGTGTGGTGACGGAGTAAGAATACAATTCATCATTCCCTATCTGGCCTGTGGGTGTCGTAAAAGACGACTAAGGGATATAATATGCACATAACATTTATGCAAGAGAAGGAAATCTCGAAATGAATCCCTATACCAACATGTCTGTCCAGCATGGTCAAATTCCCTCCCAATGTGGAGGAGGCCCGAGCCTAACAGTGGATGTGTATGTGGATTGCGATGATGGTGATGATTTGTATGTTTTCAACATCGCTTGGTATGTAAAAGACTAAGATTGTGGTCTTACTATATGTTCCCTGTGGTGACGGAGTAAGAATACTATTCACCATTCCCTATCTTATCCGTGGCTGTTGTAAAAGACGTCTCAGAGATCGTGAAATAGTATTATTTCGTATAATAACATGTCTGACCAGCACAGGTAGGTCAATTTCCTTCCTATTGTGCAGGAGGCTGAAGTCCAACAATAGGACGTGTAAGACCTATGACAACTATATTGCACTGATGTTATGATCTTTATAAAATAACTAGCAACCCGCCCACGCTTCGCTTCGGTTACAGTCGCCTTACCCGCGTAGTTCCCATTCCCGTGGGAATACAGAGATAAAATATAGCCTATGTTATTCCCTGATATTATAGCTTTCCATTGATGAAAGAATTTTTTGAAACTGCACAGTAGTATTTGAGTTTATTCATTACGAACACACACACACACAAATATACAAAATATCCTGTTTATAATATTAGTGTAGATTGTTGAAAATCTGAAAATAAAACACATTGACAGAAGTAAAAAAATAAATGTAATCTAAAAAACAAACTTTTTATTTTTATTGTTAAACATGTGGGTGATTACAATTTAACTGCATAGATGGCGTAGTGATTAAGATTGCGACCGAACGTGCCGGTATCGCAAGTTCGAATCCCACGCAAAACAACACTTTGTGCGATCCACTAATTAATGTTTTGAGTCCGGTCTATTGGATCTATTTGGATGTAATTTTGTACGCAAGAGACGTTTTCAAAAGCATCTTATATTATTTCATCATCATCGTCATCATTTCAGCCTATTGCCGTCCACTGCTGGACGTAGGCCTTCCTCATGTTACGCCACAAAGTGCGGTCCTATGCCGCATCCAACGACGCCCAGCAACTTTCACCAGGTAGTCGGTCCACCTAGTGGGGAGGCATCCTACACTGCGTCGTCCGATCCGTGGTCGCCACAGGACTTTTCTTCCCCAGCGGTTGTCGGTTCGTTGAGTGATGTGGCCTGCCCATTGCCACTTCAGCGTGCTAGTTCTTCGTGCTATGTCGGTTACACCCGTTCTTCTGCGGATTTCCGTATTCCAGATTCTATCTCACAGAGAAATCCCGAGCATAGCCCGCTCCATAGCACGCTGAGCGACTTTGTGCCTTGTTATGAGTCCTACATTTATATTATTTACTAGCAACCCGCCCTCGCTTCGCTTCGGTTATAGGTTATAGTCGTTTTACCTGCGTAGTTCCCGTTCTCGTGGGAATACCGGGATAAAATATAGCCTAGTTTACGCCCTGATATTATAGTTTTCCATTGGTGAAAGAATTTTTGAAATCGGTCCAGCCGTTTTGAAGATTACCCGGAACAAACAGACAGACAGACAGACTGTTCAATGCACATTGAACATGCAACGCAGCAAACTCAAAAGTAGAGCATGTCAACATACAAGTAAATCATGTCAACATACAAATGTGCAAAATTAGCACTGACATGATTTAAAGACACTGCGTTATACTTTACACGTACGACACACTAACACAAAATGGTATATGTGTGTATTAGCAATAAGTAGTATATAAGGTGTACATTGTGTAAAATAAATCAGATTTGAATTTATTCATCTCTCAGTTACATCCCTCTCACTGCGGCCAAGACACCCTTAGCCGTCAGTTCTGATTAGTCGAGTGAGTCTGCTTGACTAGCAGTGAGAGTTACCAATCCTCCACCCAAAGCTCCATCTCACTGTGGCCAAGACACCCTTAGCCGTCAGTTCTGATTAGTCGAGTGAGTCTGCTTGACTGGCAGTGAGAATAACCAATCCTCCACCCAACATCCATCTCACATCCACCTGTCACCTTAGGTAGCACGGTGCAGGTATCCCATCATATAGGCTAGGAACTTAAGGGCTTTAGGTACTTCAAACTATAACCTTAGGTTCTTCTGTCAAACACGGCGTTAGTCCACTAGCCCAGACTACGCCTGTACATTTGGTCCTTCGAGTAAAAGTAAAGATTTTTCCTCCCTCTAACCCCCCCGTAGGTTTGACATAACAGACATACGAATCAGTTAAGAACGGGCTGGTGTACTCAACAAAGCATCAGTTTCGGAATTGACTGAAAGACTTTTACTTACGTACTCTGTCAGAAAGCCTCTCGTTGCGGTTCGGTCACTGGCCTCCCACAAGCGGGACTCACCAGCTGATTGAGAAGTCGCACCTTCAGGGACGTGTTATAGCGAGAGCGCAGGTACGATAAGTATTGACTTAAAACATTAGTAGTAGGAAAGTTAGGGTAGGGCTATTAGGGAAGAAGACAAAAGAAGCACTATGGACATACAAGAAATAAACACAGCAATCAGAAGCCAGGAGGAGGATTATAACGAGATCAGGAGGATAATTACAAACATTAAAAAGGACTCCGTGAGCCGAAGAACACAAAAATACATTAACGAAAAAAGACAAACACTAACTACTATTTTCCAACGGGTGCAAGAGAATCACTCGAAACTGGAAAAACAAGAGATGTTATCATCTCACAAATATATCACTACAAATTACTTTGGAAATATCCAAAAACAATACAACGAGGGCTTAGCCCACCTACAAAACTATGAAGCAAGACTTCAACTTGTTCAGGCGATATATGAACCTGAAGAACAAAACACAAACGAAGAAGAAGGGAGAGGGAATCCCAAGACGTTTATACAAATGTTCAGGATATCCCAGATGTCAAAAAGGCTAATTCAGGCGAAAGAATCAGTCACTGAAAACAAACCTATATGGCATTTACAAACTACAATAAACAATTTACAAAAACGATGGCAGGATATTGAAGAAACACACATTGAATTATTATTGGAGGAGGATACATCGGGACACCTTTACTTCAAAAATAAATATTTTGAAAACACCCAAATTGAGTTCGATACTACAATGGAGATGCTGGAAGAAAAAATCCATGACAGTTCCAGCGAAAAAATAACCTTAACACAGTCGTCAGGAAAACTACCCCGTATCTCTATTCCAACTTTTACTGGGAGTTATGACTCATGGTATACTTTTCATGATTTATTCAAAAAAATTATTCATGAAGATAAAAATATTTCATTGGTAGAAAAGATGCAATATTTAAAGACAAATGTAAAAGGTGACGCAGCAAAAATTATACGTCATCTAACGATAAGTGAATCGAACTATGAAACCGCGTGGAAATTGCTTACGCAACGTTATGAAGACGAACGAATGATATCAATTAAATTCATCGATAAATTATTAGATTTACCCAAGCTAAATGTTGCGAATGCAGCGGGTTTAAGAGACATGCACGACACCATAAAAGAATGTTTGGAATCTTTAAAACATCAAGGAATTGACATTTCAACATGGGACCCTATTTTGGCTAGACTTTTGGCCAGGAAATGGGACCAACAAACTGATTCAAAATACGAGGATCAGTTACAACACCCAAACAAATTGGAATCGTTTGAAGAAATGTTACAGTTTTTAGAAAAAAGATTTAAAAGTTTAAAGTCCTACGATCAGCAAAAAATTACGTATAATCACCTGAGTAATAACTCGGTGAATCATACAATAAATAAATACCGGGGAACACTCGTACCAATAGCAGAATCATCAAAAAGTAAACATTGCTGGTACTGCAAAAGCACAGAACATAATATAAATAAATGCCCTAGTTTTAAAACCTTGAACGTGACGCAACGATATAAGGAAGTCTCAGACAAAGAAATGTGCAAACGCTGCTTAAATCATGATAAACAAATAAAATGCACGAGCGAGTTTTATACAAAATGTGAAATATGTCAACATAAAGGTCATAACACACTATTACACCGAACATTCGATTCAATTAAAAGACAACCAGAGTCTTCTGAGTATACGAAAAAGTTCACTCCTAAACCAACTATGAGTGATAAAAAACAAAACACAACGTTATCGAACTTATCAGCTACCAATTTAGAGGCAAAAAATACGGTCTTATTAGCCACAGCGCTATTACAAACCACGTCGTATGATGGAACACCACAATTATTAAGAGTATTGTGTGACCAAGGTTCAGAAGCGTCATTTTGCACGGAAGAAGTAGCACAACTGCTGTCGTATCCAAGACAAAAGGTTCGAGCCGAAATAAAAGGCATTGGAGACAACGAACCTAAGACATCGAAATATACAATTAACATAAACCTACAACCAAGGTACTCTAGTGAGTACAGACTACCTGTAACACTTATAGTACTACCGAAGCTTACAAACTCGTTACCAAGAAGTAACTTACAACAATTACAAGAGTTGGACAATGTTCTATTGGCAGACCCAACGTACAACAAAAAGGGACCTATAGACATAATTTTAGGTGCCCAAGAATATAGTAAAATACTATTACAAGGTTTTAAACGACTACAAGGCGGTATAATCGCTCAAGAAACAGAATTGGGTTGGATTTTATCCGGGTTATATCCGCAAGACACAAACGGTGGCATCAAAGTATTAAGCATGATGACTCGCACCGACGACATACAACAATTAACAAAATTTTGGGAATTAGAAGAAATTCCACGACACTATGCACTCACCAAAGATGATGAGTTGTGTGAAAATTACTATACAAATACTACAATACGAAGTTTCGACGGCACTTATACGGTACGACTGCCGTTTAAGGACGCGAACATAAAATATGGCGAGTCAAGGAAAAAAGCCGTGGCTCGACTATTACAACTAGAACGTCAGTTCGAAAAAAATGAAAATTTACGCCAACAATACAAGGAATTTATGTACGAGTACCTAAATATGGGTCATATGAGAAAAGTACCTAAACCAGAATATTACACAGGAGAGTATTATATTCCCCACCAAGCGGTAATAAAAGAAGACTCTCTTACAACAAAACTACGAGTGGTATTTGACGCTAGTAGTAAAACAAGTAGTAAAATAAGCCTTAATGAAAATTTACATAAAGGACCACGACTTCAACGAGACTTATCAAACATATTATTACGCTGGAGAACGCATAAGATTGCTTTCATGGCCGACATTATGAAAATGTACCGGTTCATAAAAATAAACCAAGAAGACTATAAATATCAAAGAATTTTATGGAGATTTTCTCCAAAAAAAAGGCCATTAGTGAATACGAACTAACAACGGTCACTTATGGCACAACAAGCGCGCCTTATCTGGCCGTGAGAACATTACAACAACTAGCATTAGACGAACAAGACAATTACCCTATCGCCAGTAGAGTAACGTTACAGGATTTCTATGTTGACGATATTTTGTCAGGAGAATCCCAGGAAAGCTCCGTCAAGGAATTACAAGAACAATTAATAGCAATGTTAAACAAAGGTGGTTTCCAACTACGAAAATGGTCTTCAAATAGTTCGGAATTGTTGAACAATTTAACATGCGATAAAGAAGAAAGTCGGATGCTGAAACTTCCCTTAGACGAAACAAGAAAGTCGTTGGGAATTATATGGTCTCCAGGCGAAGATAAATTCTGTTTTCAAATAACTATAACAGAAAACACAAAACCCACCAAACGGTTCATTATGTCAGAGGTGGCGAAAATATTTGATCCGTTGGGCTGGTTGGCCCCCATCATCATAACACTAAAATTACTAGTACAACAACTGTGGACGTCTGGGATGGAATGGGACCAACCAGTAAATGACATAATACGAAATAAATGGACAGAAATACAAAAACAGTTAAAAAACATAGAAAATATACAAGTACCACGATGGTGTCACACGATAGACAGGACAAAGTTTGAGCTGTATGGATTCTGCGACGCCTCAGAAAAAGCATACGGGGCTGTCGTCTATAGCAGAGTAATGGTGAATAACAGTTACTACATAACATTGCTCCAAGCTAAGTCAAAAGTTGCACCGAAAAAACAAAAAACAACATTACCGCGTCTTGAGCTATGCGCCGCAGTATTATTGGCTAATTTAATAGAAAAAATAAAAAATGCTCTAAACGGTGATAACAATACCGTGATTTCATGCTGGACGGATTCTATGATCACGTTGGGATGGATAAAAGGAGATCCTGGGCGATGGCATACGTTCGTGGCCAACAGAGTGTCAGAAATTAACAGCATAATACCTAACGCTCAATGGAATCATGTCATATCGTCTGAAAACCCAGCGGACATTATATCAAGAGGATTGGAGCCAGAAAAATTAATAAACTGTTCCTTATGGTGGAACGGCCCACCATGGTTACAGACGAGTGATATACCTATTACAACAACAGCACCACAGCCAAATGAAGAAGCCAAGTACTGTTTATCAACAACAATTAATACTACGAATGAAAAGTATGACATCTGGAGTCGATTTTCTAACTACAATAAAATGATAAGAACATTAGCGTATTGCTACAGATTTATCAGCAAGCGCAAAAAGCACGAACCATTATCCTGTACGGAACTAGAAGAAACAGAGAAACGAATTCTATGCATATTGCAACAAGAAGAATTTTACGATGAAAAAGAAATTATTCGAAAGAAAAAATCACTGCAGAAAAACAGTAAATTATCCACACTAGATCCATTTATTGATAACGATGGATTATTACGAGTTGGAGGTCGAATAGAAAACGCTGACTTGCCATATAATCAAAAACATCCTATACTATTACCACGCCGACATCATATAACGTCATTAATAATACAAAACGCACACATGAAAACATTACATGGAGGAAATAAACTAACTACAGCTGTCCTACGACAAAAATACTGGATTATAGGTGGAAAACAAGTTGTCAAAGGTACACTAAAAAAGTGCGTCAAATGCGCGAGATACAGGTCCGAAACGAAAGTACAGAAAATGGGGATACTTCCAAAAGCAAGAGTCACGCAATCATATCCATTTAGTCACACTGGAGTGGATTATGCGGGACCAATACAAACAAGAACAATGAAAGGAAGAGGTCACAAGTCCTACAAATCATATATTGCTGTATTTGTATGCTTAGCAACAAAAGCAATTCATCTAGAATTAGTGGGAGATTTGACAACTGAAACATTTATTGCGGCACTGCGGAGGTTCATGGCCAGACGAGGACACGTGTCACATATGTATAGTGACAATGGCACGAACTTCGTAGGCGCAGCGAAATTTTTGGAACAAGAATTATTGCAAATAACACAGTCACCTGGATTCCAAAATACGATGACCAGTATAGGTACTCAGTGGCATTTTAATCCGCCAGCAACCCCCCATTTTGGTGGGATTTGGGAGAGCAGCGTAAAATCAGTAAAGTACCATTTACGTCGAGTAATTGGAGAATCGACATTAACGTACGAAGAAATGATAACATTTTTACATCAAATTGAAGCTTGCCTAAACTCGAGGCCGTTATGTGCACAAAGCGAAGACATCAATGATAATACAATACTAACGCCTAGTCACTTTTTAATTGGTCGGGAAGCAGTTGGAATCCCAGATCCGTTATCAAACATAAATACTGATTTAATAAATAGATGGAAACAAATTCAAAGAATGAAGAAAGATTTCTGGAAAGCCTGGTCATCTGATTATTTACATCAACTTCAACAAAGATACAAGTGGAAAGAAACTCAAGAAAATATCAAAATTGGAACCATAGTACTAATAAAAGATGAAAACATAAGTCCAAGTAAGTGGCCCTTGGCAAAAGTGGAAAGCGTTCACCCAGGAAGCGACGGGGTGATAAGAGTAGTGACACTCAAAAAATCGACAGGTTTATGTCAAAAACGATCAATACATACATTAATTCCTTTACCCGTATATCAGGAAGAATTAATGACTAACACGAATACATTAAGAAAAAATACCGAAACGCCTGTGAATAGTAACATAGCAAATAACATAAATAAAAAGTTTAAGACACTTAAGTCAGGCGTGTTACTCTATACTACATTATTATTGTGTATCGGACAAGTAACAAGTACATCAATGTTTACTATGAAACATTTAAATCCAGGCCTATATGTAGAACAAATAGGTACTTCAACAATAAACAGAGGGAGTTTTAGAATAGAAACTAATTACGAAAGGAGTGATTTGGAACTGAATTTAAATAATACGATAAAAATAACTAATCAGTTTCAAAAGTTATGCACTGACACGCAACAGTATACAAAAGACACCCATTGTGCAGAATTTTATTATCATTTGAACGAAGAGAAAGCACGATTTGAGAAGATAAAGGATTACCTTACTAGGATAAAGATTTCTAGAAGGAGACGTGGATTATTAGGACAAATGTTAACATACGTGTTCGGAGTAAACGATGAAGTATACAGAAGTATTGACTCATTGAGTAGCAATCAACAAGAACTTATAAACGCCGCCAATCATCAAACAAACATAATGATATCTACAGTATCCGCTGTAAACCAAACCGAGGAGCGGATTAAGAAAAAGTTAGAGAATTTTGAAAAGAAGTTAAATGAAGCTATAGCATTCATGTACGATAACGACGTATGGTATAAGATGGTAGACGCTAACAATGTGAAAATACAAGTAATACAAACGTATCAACTAGCGAGCAATTACATAACAGAGATTATTCACTATTACAACGGGTTACTTGAGATATACCTAAATAACGCATCGATATACACGATTTTGAGTCCTAAATACGCTAATGATATAATACAAACAACCAATCAAAAGTTACCTGGAAACTTAAGGATAATTCAGGATCAATTAATACAGACTAACATGGAAATAAATGCAACACATATAAACGTATTTGCGTACTATCCTATTCATGACATAAGAAAATATACACTAATACACATAACGGCGATTCCTCAAAAGTTGACCGGGAGTTCTTTTGAATGCTTGTCAATCCCAAGAGCATTCATAGGCTTCGACTATAACAATGAACGATACTTTGAATTAAGTAAAGACGAGTTCAAAGATTGTTTACACAAAAAATCGGAGTTTGTTTGCTATCCCGTGGCTGTTAAGAACATGCAATTGAACAAGAATTGCATTGTTGACCAGCTATTCAGCAACAATAATAACACTAAATCACAATGCACATCAAGAAGATACAACATTCAATCTACAATTCTATGGAAACAACTTTACATGCAGAATACGTGGATGTTTATCACTACAAAAACACAATCAGCTTCGATAATATGTGATGGACAAAGACAAGAAATTAACCTAGAGGATATAGGAGTACTACACATTTCAGAAAGCTGTGTAGTAAAGACGTTGAACAACATTCTTGCAGCTAAACGAATAACAACAACAACTGTGCAAGCATCATATTTTAAAAGGAGTAATTTTACTCTAGACACACAAGTAGTCCAATCAGAGACACCAGACATACCGAAGGAGGAAGTATTAGATAGCTCCACCAGTATATTTGACCACTTAGCCGCTTCAGAAGCAAAGCTAAAAACAAGATTAGATAACACAATATGGAGGCGAATAGAGTCTCATTCCTATGTGGTTAGCACCGTGACATCTCTTTCTTTAATAGTATTAGCTTGTCTTTTAATTTATTTCAGACCACTCAAACAATGTCGAGATAGACTTACGAGAAGACAAAACAAGGAGACAACTACAACACAAGCCACAGAGACAGACAAACAGCGGGCAGCTCCACCACAACCACGGCCACGGTATGGGAAACCTCGTCCCCAGACTACAGTCCAAACACCACAAACGACGGAAGGACACATTGGACCATATGAGGTTATCGAATTATACGACTTGCAGTCGTGTTCCTGAGAGACCCCAGAATGTTCAATGCACATTGAACATGCAACGCAGCAAACTCAAAAGTAGAGCATGTCAACATACAAGTAAATCATGTCAACATACAAATGTGCAAAATTAGCACTGACATGATTTAAAGACACTGCGTTATACTTTACACGTACGACACACTAACACAAAATGGTATATGTGTGTATTAGCAATAAGTAGTATATAAGGTGTACATTGTGTAAAATAAATCAGATTTGAATTTATTCATCTCTCAGTTACATCCCTCTCACTGCGGCCAAGACACCCTTAGCCGTCAGTTCTGATTAGTCGAGTGAGTCTGCTTGACTAGCAGTGAGAGTTACCAATCCTCCACCCAAAGCTCCATCTCACTGTGGCCAAGACACCCTTAGCCGTCAGTTCTGATTAGTCGAGTGAGTCTGCTTGACTGGCAGTGAGAATAACCAATCCTCCACCCAACATCCATCTCACATCCACCTGTCACCTTAGGTAGCACGGTGCAGGTATCCCATCATATAGGCTAGGAACTTAAGGGCTTTAGGTACTTCAAACTATAACCTTAGGTTCTTCTGTCAAACACGGCGTTAGTCCACTAGCCCAGACTAAGCCTGTACACAGACAAAAATTTTTTAATTGCTATTTTAGGCATAGGTGTCGTGCAAATAACCGTGTGAGCATGGAAAAAGCCTATTATTTTGACATTACAAACAGACACTCCAATTTTATTTATTGGTATAGATTTAAATAAATTTTACTCATATTTGCAATTTTTTATTAAAACTCCACTTCTATTGATTATGTAGCCTTTATAAAAACGGATTCTTGCTCAATAAACGGATTATCCAACACTAAAATAAATTTTCAATTCGAAAATATAGTTCCTTAGTGCATTAAATCAAACACTTCAACTATATATTTTACAAGTCTACCGAAGCGTACATAATATTTCTGCACGCGAAAGACCCTAACAATACTCTGTGGAACAATAGAACAGCTATGTGCATACTATCGAGACAGATGACGTCACTAGCTCTGATAGCAAGAACTGTAGAGTTATATATCTATACTAGTTTTTGACCGTAACTACGGCCACGTAGAATTAATGTTTCATAGAAGCAAATAGAGAAAGTTGTGTAGTATTCAAGGTACGGACGATCGGACAAGGAATTAGTCCGGTCACCAGAGGAGAAACCATCGCAACGGGAACAGTAACTCGCCAGACGAGTCTCTGTTGGAAAGGAATACTGTTTACGATAGATTAAAGGATAGCGCGTCGTCTCCTCCGTCACCCCGGCTGGACGATATAAGCACATCATATATAGCCCGTTCCCAAAAATCCCCATTAAAGGGTATTCAAGATAGATTGAACCTTGAGCAACTTGCGTAACTTTCTATTTCTATTCATTCTACAAACTATATCGCTTTTAATGTTCTATTTGCCCGTGTGGTGACGGGATAAGAGTACAAATACAGATTGCGGAGGACTTCACAAATATTCTTTACAACAATTAATAAATTACATCCAGACTCGCCAACAATTTGTGGATCACACAATGTGTCGTCCTGCGCGGGCATCCCATCTGCGACACTGGCACTGTAGATTGGTATCTTAAACACTAGGCCATCTGTGCAGTCAATTACAAACATGCCCGGTAAACGTGGTGATTACGCCACTATCCTCTCAATATTATGAGAGATCTACGTCCTAAAGTGGGCAGAGAAATATAGGACGATGATAATGTAATGTTTCTATTGTGTAAAGTCAGCCATCCGTGTGGTGACGGAGTTAGAATACAATTCACCACCCCCTATCTTATCCGTGAGTGTTGTAAAGTCAAGGATTTAATAAGCATATAACATGAAAAATAATAAAACATGAAATGAAACCCTATAGCACCACGTCTGACCAACGCGGTATAATATATCAATTTCCCTCCTATTATGGTGTAGACTCAAGCCTAACATTGGAATGCTGGAATGATGATCATCATCATCTTGCTCTTATCCCAATCACTTGGGGTCGACGCAATATGTCATCTGTTTTGACATATTGCAAAAAGTTTCGGCAATGACTTTTATGACCGGCCGCCTGCCTGACGTCAACCCTCCTTGGGAATGTAATCGTTGACCCAAATGGTACCAGATGGAGTTGGTCCGGGTCAATCTAGGGCTCTTAGTCATTACCGGCGCCGCGCCACAATGCGGGCCAACGGTGAGCAAGTCTCCGCAAGGAGACTGGGCAGAGCACAGGAAGTAGCCCGAAGAGAAGTTATCCGGCGGTGGAGGGAAGATCTGGAGTCCCCCGCAGCAGGGCGGGGGACTGTGGAGGCGCTTGCGTCGCATCTCCACCGCTGGCTCACGAGGAGGCACGACAACTTAACCTTTAGGATGGTGCAGGTGCTTACCGGACACGGGGTCTTCGGTAAGTACCTGCATGGAATTGGAAGAGAAGGGGCCCCAGGATGCCATGAGTGTGGCGCAGCAATCGACGATTCGCGCCACACTTTGGAAGTTTGCCCCGCCTGGGGGCCCCAACGCCACGTCCTATCGATGGAATTCGGAATAGACCTGTCGTTGCCGACCATTATCACACAGATGCTCGACAGCGACAGGTGCTGGTCGTCCATGGCCTCATTTTGTGAGGCCGTTATTTCAAGGAAGGAGGCTGCGGAGCGACAACGCGAGGCACTTGCCTCCGCTGACTCGCTCCGCGCGCAGCGACCCGGGAGGAGAAGGCGCCAATATGCGCAACTCCTTCCACAGCCCTGAATGACGATAGGACGTGGCCAGACGGCCATGCTTTGGGGTGTCGGGGATTGAATGTCATCAGACGATCTCTCCGGCGCCCCGTAAAAGCGCGGAAGGGGCCGCTGTGGTTTTAGTGGGTATTCCGATCACATGGTGACCGGCGAGCCCCACACACTCCTCCGTCTGTCACCGGCTCACCGGCGGGGGACGGTGCGTAAATGCATTTCCACAGCGTGAAAAAAAAAAAAAAAAAAAAGCGCTCTTAGTCGTCTTTTACGACACCCACGAGCAAAGCAAGGGTTGGTAGTATTCGAAGCCGCTACCACACAGCACTGCTGGAATGGTGATGATGAATACAAAACCTTCTACAACATCATCATCATCTTGGGCGATTCACATATTGGCGACACGGCCAGGCTGGTTAGGTTTGGTTACTTTCCATTTGGTCGTCGTGATTACGTTACAATGGGCAATATTCAACTCATTTAAGACGCTGTAATTGTTTTGGCAATATGGTTCTTGTGTAAGCAAATACTTAGACTTAATAGAAGATATTGGATATACAACAGGCGCGATAATGCGAAGCGCAGTATCTTTCCTGCTGCGGTCCGCCCCACGCCTCCGGGCCTGGCGGCAGAATCTACTAGCGGGGCGTGCTCCCATGCCGTGGTACGTTTTCGGCGTGTTTTCTATACTAATCGATGTACTTGCATATAATATTAAAAACTGCTACTCCGCGCCAGGCGACGAAGCACGGAGCAGTGTGTGAATCGCCTTAGCCTATACGCGTCCCACTGTTGGGCTCCGGTCTCCTCCATAATGGGAAGAGAATTGACCTATTATTTCACGCTGGTCAGACGTGTTGGAATATGATTCTGTTTCAAGCTCTCCTTCTTTTGCATGTCTTTTTTTTCTGTTGATGTTATATGCGTCGTTTTTTACAACATCTGCGGACAAGATAGGGAGTGGTGAATTCTATTCTTACTCCGTCACCACTCGGCAACTCTATACCCATCATACCCTAACCTTAATAGATGGCGTAGCGGTGTAAGCAGTGACCTCAATTAATTCAAAGAAATACTGGTAACTGTTCCCATTTACAGTATACAAAGGACTAACATGGATAAAAAAACCCACTAGACCCTTTGTTGGCGCTTAACCGCAGATCACTTAATGTTAGCTCGTAAGCCAACACATTCACTGGCGTAATCCAATTGTAGTTTGGGTCATGATGACCTTAACACATCGAACTATTTTATTCTTTATCTTTTTGATATAAGGCTTAATTTCGTATTTACTCTTGGTATGACATCTAGTTACGACAAAATTTGGTAAAAAATTAGATAGAAATTTTTTTTTTTTTTTTTGCTACGCTTCATATAAAGAGGAAAATTTAACAAATAAGCTTCTGGAATTAATGGTTGTGCTTAAATCTTTGATTAATGAAATACAGGTTCATACGAAGTTGAAAGACCATTCAATGAATATTATGAAATAGTTCACTGCTTTAAAAAATGGTAAATGGTTAGACAGGACACTGAAAATACTTAGCAGTTACTGACAATAATTATCAGTAGGTATATTATATTCTAGAATAACAAAAGAAACTTATATACCTATATTAAAATAATTTTATATTCATAAATTTCCAATGGCAAATTTTTTTCATCGACCTGGGCTAATTCCAGTTGATGTCGTGAGGTCAACAATTACATTTCCAAAGAGATTTGACGTTAGGTAGGTGGCTGGTCATAAAACTATTGACAATGTGAACTATGAAAGAAGAGCACGTATTGAGCCTGATGATGAAAATTCTAATAGAAAACTAGCTGACCCAACAGACGTTGTTCTGTTCAAATCTAAAAATAGTAAAAGAAATTCTCCTTGAAATGGATCGCAACGGCACCTACCAGTTCTAATTATTAATCTAGACCATTTTTATATACATCTTATAAAAAAAAAAAAAATTACCAAAACCACAAAAAACCATTAAAATCGGTCCAGCCGTTTAGAAGGTGTCGAATTACAAACACACGAACAGGAGATTTTTATATTTTTTTTTTTTTTTTTGTGGGTGGGCCGCGGTCGGCGCGCCTCCGCACCACTCCGTCCGGGGCGACAGAGGGGCTTAAGCACGCAACTCCCGCGACCCACCCGAAAACCACGTCGCCTTCGTCGTTGGGCCGACCACTGGAGCAGCGTTAACTTGTCGTCAGTGGCCGGCCCGACGGAATACCCCCTATTGGGGTACCCTCCCATCGACCGACGTCCCCCCCTCGGGGAGGACAGGAGATTTTTATATACAAAAGATATCCGTCTTTTGTGAAACGTTTTTTTTTTTTTTCGTTTAAAAGTATCTCTGTTTTCAAGTAAAAGCCATCATTATTGTAGGCAACCTGATAAGTTCCAAAATTCATATTTATTTCGCACTAAATTGCGAAGAAAACTAAGCAATTTGAGTAAATTTGCGAAAAACACCATTGAATTGAACCTCCTGTTTTAAAGTTGACTAAATAGTTACTTATACAGTAAATACATTCTAGTCGAGCGTGAATATGCTACCAACTTTTTCAATTATATTACTTTGTATACTACCGAAGAAATTTTCTTCTATTTTTAAAAAGGAATAATATTGAAGAATAATCTTTATTGATTGGGGTATTTAACAAGGACACAAATTACACTCATGCTCAAAGTAAATAATAATTTATACAAAGAATTATCCTGCTTATGGATTGAACCCACGACATTTCGTATGTGAGGACGCCATTTACATCACTAGGCCATCTGTTTAGCCAAAATATATAAATAATGTCACTAAAGACTCTTTACTTTTTTAAACGGTTTTATTTAGCTTACTCTGTTCGTTTCTTTTATTTATTCTTGGGTCAAATTTCGTAATTGAAATTTCACCCTCTTCCTGAGAACCGATTGATCTGAAATTTGGTATACACCTTTGGTTTTGATGACAATATAATTATGTATACTAAACTTTATTGTAAATTTAAGATGGCCGCCGATACAAAATGGCGGATAACCTATTATTATTCAATCCCATCAATATGGATATCAAATGAAAGGGCTTGACAAGTAGAATACAGTGCACTATACAAATTTAAAATCTAAGATGACCTCCGCTACAAAATGACGGATAACCTACTTGTTTTTCAATCCCATTAATATGGGTATTAAAAGAAAGGGCTTGACAAGTAGAATACAGTGCTCTATACAAAATCAAGTAGACTGTATTCTACAATTTTTAAGTAGACTCTTTTCTATAAAAAATATAAAAACTAAATACTTGAAAATAAAAAAGGGAAAAATTTAAGTTAAACGTTTTTACTGTAAACAAACAGTAAAAATAAAATCGTAGGGCACGTCAAATATCTACAATCGTCAATTAAAATGTTCGTTTTATAGTGTTCCACGATTGTATTTTTACTGTTTGTTTACAATTAAACCGTTTAACTTATTTTTCCCTTTTTTATTTAATAATAAAATCTATACCAATAAATAAAATTGGAGTGTCTGTTTGTAATGTCGAAATAATAGGCTTTTTTCATGCTCACACGGTTATTTGCACGACACCTATACCTAAAATACAGGTTAAAAATTTTTTGTCTGTCTGTCTGTTTGTTCCGGGTAATCTTCAAAACGGCTAGACCGATTTCAAAAATTCTTTCACCAATGGAAAGCTATAATATCAGGGCGTAAAATAGGCTATATTTTATCCCGGTATTCCCACTGGAACGGGTACTACGCGGGTAAAACGACTAAAATGCGAAGCGAAGCGAGGGCGGTTTGCTAGTTATAACTAAAATTGAATATTTTAAATAATCCCGACACAAACTAAAATAATAAAAAAAATATATAACATTCTCTACAACAGGAATTGACAATTAATTATCATTTAACTATTGATTCATGATGACAATGATAATTAAATTAGGCGTAAATCTATTATTAAATTACTTCATTTGCTAAATTTCAAAATAATAAATAGTCATGTATCACCTAATTCAAACAAATAAATCTTTAACAGATCAGCTGATTGTAACGAATTGTACTTCTGCCTTAAGTTAATATACTGTGCACACACAAAGTACTTATCTGTAATCCATAAGTAAGCGCTAACCTCAATAAGTAGACCAGTACGCCGACCAGACAGTGAGATTATCATAAATTACACGCATAACATCAACCAGCTATTCCCTAAGTGGATAAATATGGTAATTGTATGGAATTGGCAGTTAGCCATCCTACAGTATAACATATTACGATAGGTCAAGTCTATTTACACTTCATATTTAAAAGCAGGTAGGGCATGATTGATTATAAATAATTTTTAAAAGGTTTTACTAAGTTTCATCTCTTTCAGTGTCCGTCTGTTTGTAATGAAATTTTGCACGTTAAATTTGACACATGGCTGCAATTTTTTATACACCTTCGGTTCTGATAATTATATCAGTGCTGTGTGGTAGCGGGTTCGAATACTACCAACCCTTGCTTTGCTCGTGGGTGTCGTAAAAGACGACTAAGAGCCCTAGATTGACCCGGACCAACTCCATCTGGTACCATTTGGGTCAACGATTACATTCCCAAGGAGGGTTGACGTCAGGCAGGCGGCCGGTCATAAAAGTCATTGCCGAAACTTTTTGCAATATGTCAAAACAGATGACATATTGCGTCGACCCCAAGTAATTGGGATAAGAGCAAGATGATGATGATGATGAGTTCTGATAATTATATATGCAATATTTATACTCATAATCACTTAAATATGACGGTAGTTTCAAGATGGCGGATCAATTTTTCAATCCTTTTAATATTGGTATTAAATTAAAAAGCTTAAAGAAGAAGGAAAGATAAAATTAATGACATCGCATTAACTTTAATATAGCCGCCGTTTCAAGATTGTGGGTCACATTTTTCTTTTTACCCCTCTTTCCCATAATATGAGAATCAAATTGAAGACTCCGAAAAGCAGGAAACAATGAAGTTGGTGACATTACATTAAATTCAATATGGCCGCCACTTCAAAATGATGGATTACATTTTCTTATCCTTTAATATACGAATAAAATGAAAGCCTTTGAAAGTTAAAAAATATGAATGAAAGCAATGGCATCACACTAAATTCTTTATAACAGTTATTAATACCAGTTAGTGCTTTTTAGCTAAATAAAAGTATGTTTTAAAAAATACTTTGCGTTACATATATATTTTACGTATCCAACAGAACGTATACGAGTTGAAATAATGATGAAAAAAATTAAGCTAAAAATAATAGAAAACCCGTTGAGTTTCTAGATGAATCTTTTGGTCGTTGCATTCTGATCCGACTGTACTTTATTGTATTAATTATATGGAAAAAAAATTAAATTCAATCCAATCATCAATCTATCGACGTCCACTGTTGAACAGAAGCATTCTCAGGGAGCATAATGGTACAATCGCTAGGAGCCTCCTACGCAATAGGGGAGAAATTGACCTACTATACCGCCCTGATCAGACGGCCTGGTATAGGATTTTATTTCCAATTTTCCTTTTCTTTCCTAAATATTATAGACGTATAAGATATTTAACAGGAATAATTTACAACCAAACTTGGAAAAAAATTTGGCAAGTTAAAAGAAATACTTCTAGGAACGTCCTGCGAGAGATTCGAACTTAATACACTCGACATGTATCATTATATATTAACAAATCGCTGAAGATATTAATTATTATAATAAATAACTCATTCTGTGTAAGCCGATACGTCATAGTTCAATAGTAATTAATCATTATTAATGTCCGTATTGCGTATGATTACCTGTCATGTTAAGGGAAACCGACCCCTATAATACCGTTACTTAGTATTAATTACATCTATTATGGCTTGATTAATTACTTTACGAGTAATTAGTGTGTTTGATTGTATAGGGGGTGTAGTAGAATTATGTACATGTGGTTCGATTTCCGTGCAGGATTGTGCAATCACTAAATTGTTGTTCTGGGTCTGTTGTCGACCGTCGGATGCAAGCGTTTTAAGTGACATTCTTGTGGGGCCACACGTTTACAATATATACAGGACTATATATATTTTTATGATATGCATACCATTTGTTATCAAGTAATAACTACTGTCGGCCTCGCATAAAGGGCGAATTTGGGTACATCTTAATTATTAAGCGACTTGATTATAGTTTAATAATTTAATTGGTAATTTAATAATAGTTGATTAATATATCTGTCAACTGCCGTCGTAATAATTATTTAATGTTACATAATCCTGTATAATATTTGCAAGTAAATAACTATTAGAATTATTAAGATATTTTATATTTAATATTATCTATTAAGTGGGTGAATTTAGTATTAGCTCGAGCCATGTGAATGTCTAAATTCCGACAGTTAGAATATCTAAGGTGATTCTTATTGTAACCTAACCGCTGTAAGGTGAATTACGAATTGAAAAGTGGAACCTGTGTCTGCGTTATCTTCGCCGCCATTCTGGCCGCCTTCATTTTACACATTATAAATGTATAACTGATACTGTCCACAGAATTCTGAAGAGACCGAAAAAGGTCGAAATTTAAAGACGCAACTTTTATCAAAAATGGCGTCGATTTTATCAGTGACATCAAAATTTCCGGATTGAAAATATTTAAATCAAATTTGTGCTACTTTTAATGACCTTGCATTAAGTCCATAAACGGTACATTTTTTGCGTTCTGCATTGCAACTTATCCTTTCCTTTATTATAATAAATTTTAAAATGTATCGAATTCGTTAGATTCGACAGAAAGAAAAACAAATTAAAAACGGAGGGGAATAACATTATACTAAATAGTTTCTTTTATTAAAATGTAACCTTTTTAATGTTATCAGAACCAGACAGATACAACTAGTACAGCCAAAAAAAATTTATTCAAAAGTTTATACAGACTATATACGAAAAGACGTCTGTCTGACTTATTGTATGTACGTATATATTGAAAAATTTTCACTCGCAAGGTTTTTAAACAATTCATTATTCTTAGGGAACGTTGTAAAATGAAAGTAGATGTAGTGACAAGGATTAAAAAAGGTATGTTAAGTTGATGTGGTCATATAGAGAGAATGAATGAAAGGAGATTGACAAGGGGAATTTATGTGCGAATGTGAAGGAAAGTGTTGGAAGAGGAAGACCAAGGTGGACGTTCCACGATCTAATCGGGGACGTTCTTAAGAAAGGTCAGGTTAGAAATGCCCTAAACCGAAGAACATTCATGAGGATATTAATGAATGTGGAGGAGGCGATAGTGGTATGTCAAGATCGTAGCAAGTGGAGGGAGTGGTCTCTGCCTACCCCTATGGGAAAGAGGTGTGAATCTATGTATGTATTATTTCTTTCTATTCTAATCGGATAATCATTAGACTTTCCGTGTGGTGACAGAGTAAGAATACACTTCACCACTCCCTATCTTGCCCGTGGATGTCGTAAAAGACGACTAAGGGATATAATATGCACATAAGATCTGTACAAGAGAAGGAAAACTCGAAATGAAACCCTATACCAACATGTCTGACCATTAGAGTATAGTAGGTCAAATTCCCTCTCATTGTGGAGGAGACCCGAGCCCAACAGCGGGACGTATGTGGACTGCAATGATGATGATGATGAATCATTACACTCGCCGTTAAAGTTTGCGAAGCAAAAGTAATAATGAAATAAAATAAACTTCAACATACTTCTTCTTAGGAATATCTTCTTACAGACATATTTTTAACTAAAGCACTAAGAGCTCAGTTTATAATATATATAACTGTAATAAATAAGCGATGTTATTCTACTAAGACTTAGAAGATATTAATGGCTGGTTTGGTTACTATAAAAACTGTATTTATACAGTTCTATTTTATCCGAGATTACTATATCTTACCTGTAATCGTTACAACGTATTTTCCGTGTGGTGACGGAGCAAGAATACAATTCACCACTCCCTATCTTGCATATGAATGTCGTAAAAGACTATTAAGGTATATAATACGCATGTAACATCTATACAAGAGATACAAGAGATACTCGATACAAAACCCTATATAAACCTATCTGACCAATATGACCTATGATAATTTAGACCATATTTTATAATAACAGGAGGTAGTAAAATACTATCAAAATCAGTACAGCTACTGACAGTATATTTTCAAAATCAGTCCGGCCGTTTTGAAAATTATCCGTAATAAACAGATAGACAGACAAAAAAATATTTAATCTAGTTTTAATCATATTTATCACGCAACTAACGATGCTTTCCATGTGGTGACGGAGTAAGAATACAATTTACCACCCCTTTCTTGCCCGTGGGTGTCGTAAAGCATGACTAAGGGATTAAATATGCATATAACATCTATGCAAGAGAACTTCTCTTGCATAGGAAGGAAATAATATCCTATACAAACCTGTCTGACCAGTGTTGTGTAGTGGGTCATTATCCCTCCCATTGCGGAGGAGGCTCGAGCCCAACAGTGGGATATAAATGGGCTGAAATGATGATGATAATGAAATAACGGTGTGAATATGAAATCTATTAATTTGACATTACAAGCAAATAAAATTGAAGTGTCTGTTTGTAATATCAAAATAATAGGCTTTCTTAGTGCTAACGCAGTTATTTATACGATACCTATACCTAAAAGTCAATTTCTTTTTATCTGTTTGTTCCGGGTAATCTTCAAAATGACCAAACCGATTTTGGTAATATTTTACTACAGACAGCTACCTCTATAAGGAGTAAATTTAGGCGTTATATTTTATCCCGGTATCCCCATTGGAACAGAAGCTATAAGTGTGCAACCGCGGGCATTAGGATATAAAAATACATTAACTTTTCGTTTAAAGATATTAATCCATACTTAATATTATAAATGCGAAAGTAAGGATGTTTGTTTGTTTGTTTGTTTGTAACGCTTTCACGCTTAAACCACCGAACCGATTTCAAAAATTCTTTCACCAATGGAAAGCTATAATATCAGGGAGTAACATAGGCTATATTTTATCCCGGTATTCCCACAGGAACGGGAACAACGCGGGTAAGGCGACTGAAACCGAAGCGAAGCGAGAGCGGGTTGCTAGTATATTATACAAATCAGAGATAGTGACGCTGTATCTATCTATCTCGTCTCCACGAGGGATAGAATACAAACGAAAATACAAAGCTAGATAAAATAAGTACAATAGCAACATACGTAAGCATATTTCGCATTCAACCGCGAGTATCGGTATCGCGGAGTCGTCTGTCGATGTTCAATTGTTCACACTGAATGCGCTCAAAGCATTCAGAACGTGACGCACTCCTATATATCTTTAATACAAAAAAATGATACAAACATAAAGAGAATCTGGACATGCACGTTAAATAAAGATAAAATATTAATTAAAAAACAATTTTAAAAACAAGCTTTTATTTAAATGCTTTAAAACGAAGAATAAGTGCTTGTTAAAACTATTCAAACGAGTCCAAACTCGACGGTCTTATCTTGTTTAGTTTAGGAGTTCCTATGGCTACCTCCGACACCATTCTGAGATCAGCTTCATGGTACTACATTATTGGATTATCACCGAAGTTACGTAAGTAAACCAAATTTCAACGCAATCTAACGACAGAAAGTGGTTTTAATTTAACTCGCAAGATTTGTCCCATACTAACAGAGCGAGTTAAATAAAAGCTTTTAAAAATGTTTAAAAAATACTCATGCTTGTGTGATGACGGAGTAAAATGCAATTCACCAGGGATCTTTCACGTGGGTGTCGTAAAAGAGTTTGTATAGTGGTACGAGCACCCTTTTGACAGTTGTCTGTCTACAGCCGCGGGCTGGTCCGTCCGGGGCAGTACCACACTGAGCAGAAAATAGACAACAGTGTAGTAGCTAGTAATGGAAAGCTATAATATCAGGAAGTAAACTAGGCTATATTTTATCCCGGTATTCCCACGGGAACGGGCACTATGCAGGCAAGACGACTGAAACCGAAGCGAAGTGAGGGCGGGTTGCTAGTATTAAATAAAACATGATAAAATCCGTAAAAATAGTTATATTTACAGTATTTGTACTATGTCAGTTACATCAATTCTTCTATGGATTTCCATATTCTAGTATATATCATACTAGCAACCCGCCCTTGCTTCGCTTCGGTTATAGGTTATAGTCGTTTTACCCGCGTAGTTCCCGTTCCCGTGGGAATACTGGGATAAAATATAGCCTAGTTTACGCCCTGATATTATAGCTTCCCATTGGTGAAAGAATTTTAGAAATCGGTCCAGCCGTTTTGAAGATTACCCGGCACAAACAGACAAAAATTTTTTAATTGCTATTTTAGGCATAGGTGTCGTGCAAATAACCGTGTGAGCATGAAAAAAGCCTATTATTTTGACATTACAAACAGACACTCCAATTTTATTTATTGGTATAGACTAGCAACCCGCCCTCGTTTCGCTTCGGTTTTAGTCATTTTACCCGCGTAGTACCCGTTCCCGTGGGAATACCGGTACAAAATATAGCCTGGGTTACTCCCTGATATTATAGCTTTCCACTGCTGAAAGAATTTTTGAAATCGGTTCAGCCGTTTTGAAGATTACCCGGAACAAACAGACAGACAGACAGACAAAAATTTTTTAATCTGTATTTTAGGCATAGGTGTCGTGCAAATAACCGTGTGAGCATGAAAAAAGCCTATTATTTTGACATTACAAACAGACACTCCAATTTTACTTATTGGTATAGACTAGCAATCAAGGTGGATTGCTTCGCTTCGCTTCGCTTCAGTTCGGAAACCGGTAGCATCGATTTTTCAGGACCAAAAAATCGGTTTTATAAATCGATACGAAGCACTGAATCGAAAAGCGATTTCTACAAAGCAACCTTTGGATGGAGACATGTAAGGAAAGAGCGGTAGTTGTAGGTGTACTGCATAACTATGTATAGAATATATAAATAACACATACATACATATAAAATAAATATACCTAATAAGTAATAAGTAGCTCAAAACAAAACAAAATTTAGGTTATAATATATAGGTTATAATAAGGTACATAGCAAATACTAACTGATCAATTTTAGATAATAATTTTTAAGTTTTACTCTAAATGTGGCTAGTGTCTTTGAACGTTTTATATCTAGCGGAAGTTCATTCCACAGACGTACAGTCGTGATTGTGAACGATTTCTCGGCGAATGATGTAAAATGCAGCGGCATTTTCAGTTTTATGTTATCTGATAACCTTATCTGATGATCTTTAAGATAGGAAGGAGTGGAATAAATAAATAATACATTGTCTAATAGAGAGAAAATATGAGAGTTGCGCCGAAGACGTATAGGTAGGAAATTTTGAAGCCTTTTCAGAACGCCCGCAGAGGCAAACAGTTTTCTGCTTACCTCTTGCAATTGCGGACCCCAACTTAAATTAGCATCAATAATTATTCCCAAATCCTTAACCTGATCACTGATCGGAATAGTTGTGCCATCAAGGAGGACTTGGGGTAATTGAGAATAGTCGATTCTAGACGTAAATCAACCTCTGCCTATAATAGACACCTGAGTTTTACATGGGTTTACCATGAGTCCATGACATTTACTCCACTTCATAATATTAGTAAGGATTATTTTATATTTCTAGTAATGACAAATTTTATAGGTAATCTGTTTAGTTCGGTCGTAAGTTATGCAAACTTTTTGATTTATTTGTAAAGCAAGTTATGTTTATGAGAATGTCATTTGAAATCCTTAATATATTTAGTTGTAATTTCTTTTATGCCTAATTGAGATAAATATAACTTTTACAATGTATTTTCACTGTATATAGATGTATCTCAAATATTTAGTCTATTGGCTTATTAGCCAATTTAAGTATTTGGCTATTGCCAAATACTTAATTTTCGTCATTCACAATGTTAACTTGGTTTAATTAAGTTAATAGCGTACTAATTTTGTTCATGTGTCTACTTTCTTTTTTGTAAAGAGCGAGCTACTTATATAACTTCTTTTATCTTTTGCAAAGTTTATATATTAACTAGCTGACTCGACAGAAGTTGTTCTATTCAAATTTAAAAAAATAATAAAAGGAATGGTCATTGAAATCCATCACAACACCACCTACTATTTCCAAATATTAATCGAAATCGTTCTCATAACCATCGGGACAGCCGAAAAGAATCATCATAATCAGTCTAGGTGCTTAGAAGATCGATTACAAATACACGAACAGAAGATTTATATATATAAAAATATTTAATACGAAATTCCTTCACAAAATCAGAGAAATTATTCGTCTTTTCTATTTCTTCCTTTCTTTTCACTCAGGAAGGTTGTTTGCTTAAATATCTGTGTAATTGCCCATATTATCTTCACCGCATCACATCATTGCTGGGCTCAAGCCATCTTAATAATAGTTCATGTTTCATGCTAACCCTAGTCGAGGCTACGGGTGACGGGACCGGGGATTAGTTCGTCACCCGGAGAGAGGCTGACCGCGCGACGGCGACCCATGTCCTGCGACCCATGTCCTGCGACCCATGTCCTGGACGTCGAGAGAAGAGGGTACCTCGGAAGGTATTCCGTTGGGTCGACCACGTAGGACAACGAACTCAGTACCGTTGGTCAGCCCAATGACGAAGACGACGTGCTACGGTGAGTTATGGGGCCGCGCGCCGCTCCTCTGTCCCTCCGAATGGAACCGCATGGCGAGGACCATTGCCCAAAATAAAAAAGTGAGCCGTCGCTCAGGACGCCTGGCAGATGTGAAACATCGAAACCATTTTGTACGAGTAGAGACACGGTATCGAATATAAAGTATCGATACTGAACTTATGAGTAGTATCGAAAGATAAGTAACGTACTGATTAAAGTATCTAGTACTTTTACTTACTTCATCTTTAGGTATCGAGTACTTTTCTTTCGATACTGATACATTGCATTCGATACTTTTAGTCAATAAGTACTTTTTAGTTGGTATCGTATCGAATAAATTATCCATTTTAAAATTGACTTTATGGCTTATATTTATGGTAACGTTATTTAGTACAAACGTAATTAAACTTCCAAAATGTAGCTTGAAATACTTTCATCCGTTCACAGACGTTCTTTTGCACGATAGGTGCAATTTATAAACCAGAAATAGCGGCATCTATCGAGCTATGCAGCATCGAGCACGAGTACGAAGTGCGCGATTTAGGTAACATAAATAGCGGCATCTATCGAGCTAACGACCAACTCTCAGACCAATATATTGAATATTTAATAAAGAAACCTTTAATCCTGTAATGATAATAAGACAAGCTATCTAAATTATTTTAGCGTTATTAATCCTTGCAATTTTACAAATTGCAACGGTTACAAATTTTAAATGAAATCTGACTATTTTAAGTGAGTCAAAATCTAATTCCTAAGAAATCGGTGACATACAAGGAAATAAATATATACAAATACAGCCGAAACTAATAAAAGCCTATAAAAACTGTTACCCATTTTTCGTAGCTGAAAGTAAACTAAATACCATACCTACTAGTATATTTATATTATGAAGTTATTATATATTAATTTATAAAACAAGTAAATACATATGCGTAAAAGAACAGATTACATCAGGAACTAGTATGGCATGAAGTATTAATAAAACATGGTGATTTTTTTTCCAGAAAAAGATTATTTTTATTCAATAAACATTTATTTTCATTATAGGTAACAATTTACTTCGGGTTCACTAGATGGCGTTGTACAAAATTTTAAGTCGCACCATAGTTTCGTTACAAAAATGTAGATATGTATATCCAGATATTTACTTTATATTATAGTAAATAATAAATTAAGAGGTGACCGCGAGGCGTGACGTCCCCCCCCGATAGCTTCACTCCAGTCCGCATTTTTGACAAGCCCATCCCCTGGGCGTCAAATGTCAAGTACCTAGGCCTCACCTTTGACAATCGTCTCAGCTTCGCTCGACACATAACCACTGTGCGCTCGCGTGCAGCGTTCGTTATGGGTCGTTTACACAACTTACTCAACCCAAAGAGTAAGCTGTCGCTCAAATGCAAAATCCGTCTTTACACTGCCTGCATACGCCCCATCATGTTGTATGCCAGTGTAGTATTCGCTCACGTTAGGCCACACAGGATCCATAGGCTACAAACACTTCAGAATAGGTTCATGCGTAAGGCTACGGGCGCACCGTGGTTCATACGCAATGCCGATCTCCACATCGACTTGCACTTGCCGACCATCAGGCAATATATGAAACAGTGTGCCCGTAGATATTTTGATTTTGCCACAACACACCCCAACCCCTTAGTGGTCGCTGCGACCAACTATATCCCGTCCCGCATCTCGAAGGTCACTCGACCGAGACTTGCTCTCGACGAGCCCGACGACGAGATCACGATAGCTCAGAATACAGCATACACGGCCCGCGAAGCCGCAACAAAGAAAAGACCACGGTTCCGTCCTCGCCGTCGAGGTGCGAAACCGTGCCGCGCAAAAATAAATAAATCTAAAGTGGGACCTCCCACATTGCCCTCAGCAACGCCCCGAGCCGAGGTTCGTACCCCACAGGGGGTGCCCTTGGGCCACGTTGCTTAAATTTTTTGGGTTGAGAGCCCTCAGCTCTCACCACTAGTCCGCGTAAGGGTGTAACAGCCATCTGAGGCTAACACTCCTTGTCAGAACAAAAAAAAAAAAAAAAAAAAAAACGAGGCGTGACGTCAATCGCCACCCGACGATCGCGGTCACCCTCGCCTATAAATGTTTCACATCAAAAAAAAAATTCATGCTAAACATTCCGTCAATCCGTTTTAGAATTTTATTTCGTGTTTTCCTTTCCCTACATAGAACCTCTGTATAGGGACCCTTAATAGTTGTTTACGATATCCACAGACAAGATAGTGGTGAAATTAAGTAAAATTACTTGTATGGCTTTAGAATAAAATATATCACCAAACTTTACTTTCTCATAAGATATGTAAAAGCCGACTGAGAGATGATGGAGAATAATTAACTGTACTTTCCTGAAAAATTGATGACCCCCAACTATAATTGCCTGCCTGCTAAGCATAGTGAGTACTTCCTTTTAGGAGGACTGTATCATGAAATTAAAATTTATTTTAACCATTTAATCTATACAAACAAACAAAAAAAAGTAAAAACTAAAATCCAACTACGACAAAAAACAAGGCCAAAAAGTATGAAATAAGATTTTCAGGCCCCAGGATTCAACAATGTTACTGAAGAAGCAAGATAATCGACACATAGACTCTACCAAGATACCTTCGTTGCAATTTGACGCTAATGTCATACGATACGATACTACATTATACAATTATCAGTGTACAATATTTTATTATCTCGGAACTCCCAAGGAAACAGGAATTACGAGGATGAAACCACGTCAATTTGCTAATTCTTATATAAACATCAAAGACTGCCATCAAAATCACAACTTGATCATTATTGTATTAATTCTATTATATTAATTTACATTAAATTATACCAAAGCCTTGAACTTCACTAACGGGGGTAAGAACCCGTCATAAAACCCCCTTTAGCTAAACATCTCCACTAATTTCCTTGCCATTGACTAATAAATTTGTCATTTATGCGAAGTCTGTAGTTAGTTAATTGAGAGCGCGGAGACAATTCTCTTGCAATTATCACATCGCTGATCATTCTGAAAGCAAGTAGGAGCTATTCGGAGATATTCGGAGCAGGCAAGCTATTACAATTTATTTACCTAACCTTACTAATATTATAAATGCGAAAGTAAGTTTGTTTGTTACGCTTTCACACTTAAACCACCCAACCAATTTCAAAAATTCTTACACCAATAGAAAGCTATAATACCAGGGAGTAACATAGGCTATATTTTATCTTGGTATTCGCACGGGAACTGGAGCTACGTGCGTAAAGCGACTAAATCTGAAGCGAAGCGAGGGCGGGTTGCTAGTATTTATATATTTGGGATTATTTTTGAGTAAAAGCAAGAAGAATATGGCGGATTTTTTATTTTCATACAGTAACTTCGTACACGCCTTTAAAAAAACTATTTTCTATCTTTTTCTCCCTCTAACCTATAACTGATATCTCTTTATCGCTTATTGTGTATTCTCTCTTGCAAACTCGCCTCAGGCGGAACGTGACAATGATTCATGCTTTTTCGTGCATACAGCCAGCGTTCATGGATTTATAAGACGTTACCTATTACGTTAAAAAAAGACGCTCCTTCGTTGTTTCAAAGTTGACAGTGGCGGTATGCGAAAGGGTTTTCTGCCAGCGATAAATCGAGTCAATATAACAATGATCCACTTAAAATGTATGGAGAAGGTATTATCAAGGTATATATAAAGGTATTATTAAAAGGTCACTTTGGACTGGTTTGATGGTGTCAAGGCAAAGCATAGCCGACCCTAAAAATACATATGACATACCCACATTTTGCCAAATATCTTGGTTGGACAGATGGTGTAGTAATCTCAATAGTGAATTTTCCTATCATGTGTTGTAAGTTTGATTCCCACGCAGGCAAATTCTTTGTGTTACAAATTATCTGATCGATCCGTCTAGAGTAGTATTATACTGTGGTAGAAAATCGACGTCTGGGTAGTAGTAATTTATTACTGCACTTCGTTCGATGAGCGAGAGAGCCGGAACCCAACTTTATGAGGGTGTTTTAGTGATGCCTTTAGTATCACCGAACCTCATTGCACTCATTCAAACTTTCTTCACTTTCTTCACAGTAGGCAGCGGCCTAGTAATAGGGATGAATCGATACTAATGAGTACTTATATGGTATCGATACTTTTCATTCGATACCAGTATTCGGTATCGAATGTTATTTCATTCGATACTGAGTACTAGTATCGAATGAATACCGCGGTATCGGTATCGAATGAAAAGAGTACTTGATACTTCAAAAATTATTCGATAACATGTAAGTATTGAATTTATACCAATCGGTACTAGTGCTCAGTGTCGAATTTTAGTGCTTAAAATTCCTAAAAAAGCTCAACACACTCCTATTAGAAGAAAAGTACTCGATACTATAAAAATGATTCGATACCTCGGCTCGGCTTTCCTAAAAAAAAAACAGTCATCACAATCGACTGAAGAGTATCGATTCACCCCTATATTATACGTGTCAGATTCCCTAAAATAAAAAAAAAAAGCTCAACACAAACAATCCCGCCGGAAACTTACCTCGTATTTGATAGGCTCTATGAATAGTATTCCATACTTCACAATCGATTCGATACCGATACCAGTAAGTACCGATACTTTTCAATCGATACTGATTGAGTACCGATACCTAGGGGCCATCATCAGCGGCAGTATCACTTACCATCAGCTGTTTTCCAGTTTGCCACCAACGGCAATAAAAAGTAAATCATTTAAATAAACCATTTAAATAAATATACTTTTTAATATATTTTTATTGTACTTTATCTCGTAAATAACTTTCCTTTGATGATTGAAAATTGGATCCCTTTAACGAGATCAGTAAATAAAACAACTCGCCGAGTTATTTTTGTAATCTATCTGCTTAAATAAGAGTCGTGTAGCTATTTAATCCTAAAAGATTTAGGGTCTTTGGAATAACCTAATATACTACATTGAGTGAGTGGGTTGTAAATAGATTGCTACATGTAAGTCTCAAGTTCGATCTTATGGTGCTCATGGATCTTTGCTAGGCCGTTGTCTACCGTGAACACAGTGAAGGAAGTGTGAATGCCTGCAATGGGGTTTGGTAAAACTAAAAGCATCATCAAAATCCACCACACAAAAATTGTGATTCCGACTTTCTTTCACCGAACGAAGTGCAGTTACAAATTACAATTACTCGGACGTTGATTTTCTGCGCGAGTGTGAAACCAGGTCTAGTAACTCAATTCTTCCACCATAAAAAGTTATGAGATCCATGTAATACCAAGTCGGTTAATTTGTTCAGTCCTTACTTAAAGGACCTTCTGTCTTAAGTTATTACGTAATTAGTTAACCTAACCACTTCGTGTAGTGACCATATCAATATTAAAGGTAGTTTATATATACCAATAAATAAAATTGGAGTGTCTGTTTGTAATGTCAAAATAATAGGCTTTTTTCATGCTCACACGGTTACTTACACGACACCTATGCCTAAAATAGCGATTAAAAAATTTTTGTCTGTCTGTCTGTTTGTTCCGGGTAATCTTCAAAACGGCTGAACCGATTTTAAAAATTCTTTCACCAATGGAAAGCTACAATATCAGCGTAAACTAGGCTATATTTTATCCCGGTATTCCCACAGGAACGGGAACTACGCGGGTAAAACGACTATCGAAGCGAGGGCGGGTTGCTAGTGTTTTAAATAAACAGATTGACTTGGCCATCGCATAAAAACACAATGTAATTCACAATTAATAAGAAAGTGAAGGGAGTATAAGGGGTCCAACCGTTTTGAAGATTACCCGGAACAAACAGACAGACAGACAAAAAATATAAAGTGTAGTTTAGGCATAAGTATAGTGCAAATAACCGTGTGAGTATGAAAAAAGCCTATTATTTTGACATTAGAGACACTCCAATTTTATTTATTGGTATAGATGAAGTTATAGGGTCTCAAAAATGGCCTGTATTGTTTCGAGAAAAGGATGTTATGGTAGTTCTGCGGTTTTGCAGGCATTGGCGATGTAATCGATGAAAAATAGATTATTATTTTTACTCTATATTTCAGCCATTATGAAAGCTCGTTGGTTTGAAAACTGAGAGGGTATTGAATAAATAATGACGCAACAACACAATCCTTTTGTCCTTGATCGTTATCATGACAGTTTCAAAATACAATGACCGCGTAAAATTTGACAGCCTTTTTCATATAATTATTGTTTTGTGTTTATCTTGTTAAAATGTTATAAATTGGATTATTTATAAATTGAACATGACAATGTAAGGCTAAATGAATTGTATATTATAAATAACTAATTTATTTATTGTAATCTGCTTATGAAGTAAAATATCTGGTTGACCGAGCTTTGCTCGGTATAATTTTTTTTTTTTTTGTAAATTGTATTTTTGACGAACATGATATGTATTAATAAAAAAAAAAAAAAAATGTTATGAATTACTAAAAAAAAAAAAAAGTCAAATCTTGACAAATAGAATAATAGTAACTCTCAGTTCTCAGACTGTGTGAATGCGACTGGACAACTTCCCAACTGAGGTATTGTCACTCTTGACGGCTAAATTTACATTCCTATTCTAATGACATTTTATTGATTAGCTAAAAACACAGACAAGATGACATTTTCTATAAATAAAATCTAGCTAGACCGATTTTTTGCCTCTGTAACCTTTAGTATACTAAATTTAATGAAAATCATTGATGCTGTTTCCTAGATTCTGACTGGACTGTAAAAGCTCGAGCTGTGGTAAAACCTAACATTTACCAACTCTTAATGATAAAAGTCCGAACAGTTTTGCGATTCAGACTTTTACCATCATTTGCTTGGTAAATCTTAGGATTTATAATAAAGGCACAGTAAATGTTGAAAAAGACATATCATCATAACGTGTTCAGCGCATTTTCTGGTACTCGTGGGAAGTCTGCAACCCCCCGTAACCTGCACCGTCTTTGATATTATTTGTGTTTTTGATTTCTAGAAATCATTTGTGAATCAAAATGAATGTCAAACACAGATTTTATGAAATAATGGACGAGCAAACAAGAAAAACAATAACTTTTATTAATTTTTCTTAGTGGTAGGATCACATTGTTGACAGTTGTCAGTCTACAGCCGCGGGCCGGCCCGTCCAGTGTAGCATCACACTCTCGCAGTAAATCGACGTCCTTTTTTTTGGGGGGTGGGTTGCGGTCGGCACGCTCCTCGCACTACTCCGTCCGGGGCGACAAAGGGCCTTAGCACGCACACCCGCAACCCACCCGCGATGCACGTCGCCTTCGTCGTTGGGTCGACCACCGGAGCAGGGTGACTTGACAACAGTGGTCGGTCGGTCGGGTCGGACGAAATACCCCCAATTTGGGGTACCCTCCCATCGACCGACGTTCCCCCCTCGGGGAGGACGTCGGTCTTTCCTCACGCGGTTGGCCTCTCAGCGGGTGACTGACTAATTCGCCGATCGCGTCACCCACGGCCTCGGAGTAAATCGACGTCTGAGAAGTAGCAGTTTGTTACGGCGCTTCGTTCAGTGAGCGATAGTGCCAGAAGCCTCTATTTCTGAGGGTGGTGGGTGTTGGTGATGCCTTTAGTTTCATGGAACCTCATTACACGTATTCACACTCCCTTCACTTTCTTCACGGTAGGCAGCGGCCTAGCAAACATCCATGAGCGGCAGCAACACTTACCATCATGTTTACTGTTTATCACCGTCTTCAATAAACAAAAAATAAATATTTCGATAAAAACAAATACGTAAACTGTCTAGAGGAAGTAAAAACTGCAAACAACGTGAAAAAGGAGGAAGTTGTTCATCACAGTCGTATAAAGCGCTATGATATTTTGACTATAGGCGGTTTTCAATTTGTTAAAAACCTGTGGCGGCTATCCGTCACTAAGGCAACTTGGATCGCGCAACCCAACAATGCGAAGCAATCCGCTTCGTTAATGAATATTAGGCCATACAACAAGACGCAGCTGGTGTTCGCACCTGACACCTGCATTCGCAGCTGCGTTGACACCTGTTCGCACCTGACAGCTGCGGTTGCAGCTGCGACCCACACGTACTATCGTTCGGACTACACGCAGACTGAATGCTAGTATTTATACCGCCTTTGACTGCCTATTCATACATTCGATATTCGCTCGCACACTTGTACGGTCGTCACTAATTAATTATCAAATTATTGTATATAATTTAAAACTACGTGATTAAATCTTCAGTCTTATAAATAACACTCTTCATTCTTCTTCGCCTTCTTCTCTCATTTTCCTGCGCCGAACGCAACACAATAGTAGGGTGGCTAATCTCCACACCCCATCTTACAAACCAAATCATAAGAAAATATTGATTCAGTTAGATCAGTCAACGTTATATTTGTTAAACACGAAATACCTAATACAGCAAATACTCATTCACTTACATTAGCTAACACAAATGATACGTTTGTGAGAAGATAAGTTTTCATGTGTTATTTTTTACTTTTTAGAGATTGTTTTACAATGACTAGTTCAGTGATGATTAGTTAATTTATAAATAAACATCCTAAATGAAAATAATTTAAATAGGTAAGAATTTTTACAAACTAGTTAATTAATTTATCTCATATGATTTATAAAAATATGTACTAATTTTGACTAATAGTTAAGTGAAATAAATTTTGATTCCTAAAAACTAACAATTCAGTTAGTAAGTGGTAAAACCTAGCATGTACTAAATTGTAATGGTAAAAGTGCGACAAAATCGTCCCATTTTCATAAATCCTTACATTTACCAACACATGTCAGTAAATCTTAGGATTTACCGTAGTTCGAACTTTTGCAGTAACATATATATAATGTGTGTTAATAATGGTGTTTGCATATGAGGTTATTTTAACCTCATATGCAAACACCAATGCTTTTACTAGCCATCATGTCTATAAAAATAAATATTTAAAAGAAAACCTTTTTAAAATGGGATTTGGATTATCACATTAATATACACAATTTTACACTCAAATACAATAATTGCCCTTAATATTCAAACGGACGCGCGCTTAACCATTTTCAACGCCGCCACGGCGGTTTGAAATAATTAATTATTAAGCTTAAGTTCCGGGAGTTAAGTTCCTTTTTAGGAAATTCCCACCTCTCTAGGGATTTTTTTGCTGAATTGTGCTATCATTTACCATTATCACGTTATAGGGAAAATGTGAAGTCTTTTTGTTATAGGTTTTTAGTTATTATAATTGGCATTATTATTTGCAAGGAAACGTTTTTCTGAGAATTTTATTCCACGTCTAATAAGCTTTTTCTTACAATTTTTAAAACTTTTTAATTACCTTTAACTAATTTATTGACTTCTAAACTTGTTTAACAAAGATTTGGATAGACCAACTAGCTGTGGCAGCAATTCAACATTAATAATAACGACATCCGTGTGGTGGCGGAGTAAGAATCACAATTCACCACTCTCTATCTCGCCCGTAGATGTAGTGAAAGACGGCTAAGGGATATAATACGCATTTAACAGAGAAGGAAAACTCGAAATAAAACCCTATACCCAGTTTGACGTGCTGTGTGGTAGCGGCTTCAAATACTACCAACCCTTACTTTGCTCGTGGTTGTCGTAAAAGACGACTAAGAGCCCTAGATTGACCCGGACCAACTCCATCTGGTACCATTTGGGTCAACGGTTACATTCCCAAGGAGGGTTGACGTCAGGCAGGCGGCCGGTCATAAAAGTAATTGCCGAAACTTTTTGCAATATGTCAAAACAGATGACATATTGCATCGACCCCAAGTAATTGGGATAAGAGCAAGATGATGATGATGACCCAATGGGACGTCTTTGAGCCGAATCTCAACTAGATCAACAAAAGTGTAGATAGATGCCTGGTTGTGGCAGCAATTATACCCTTATAACATGCACAATACATCAAACACCATTTTTGTGTCTCAATAGTTATCGACTGCGCTAGAAAACTTTGAAGAATCGTGTACCTTGGTTACCAAATTGTACCTAATATGTTAAAATGTAAAAACACTGCTCCACTTCTATTTGTTGAAGCGTTGTGTTATAGCCTAAAACCTTTCCAGATAAGTAGGCTATCTTGCATAATAAAATTTATAAGAATCCAATTTGTAAATACATGAGATTAGCAAATTCCTTTCGTTCCTAGCATTTTTTTGCTTAACTTACCTGATAAGTCCATTAATTTCCCATTATAGAGCAGACCCAAGCTCCAATAGTAGATCCTCTGTGGGTTGAGATAATGATGAGGATTAAAAAAATATCTATTGGATAGAAAAAACATTTTTTATATTCTTAAGTTGACCCTGTTTAAATTTCAAGTAAAAAGGGCAAAGTGAAGTGTATTAGCATATTTATTGTAGATTAAGTGGACACGCTCCCTAGCGCCGGATCACTTACCTGTAAACAAATCATTCGTTTAACTAAATTTCTCTATTTTAGAAATAGTTTACTTAATAAACTTTGCAATCATCATCATTATTTCAGTCTATCACTGTTCACTGCTAGACGTGGCCTTCCTTCATGTTACGCCACAGAGTGCTTGCATCCAACGTAGGGATGGCGATCTGAAATCGATTAATCGAAGAATCGATTTTCAGGCCCAAAAAATCGATTTTATAAATCGATATGAAGCACTGAATCGATTCGGTGAATCGATACTTTAGAGAATTATCATTCGATTTTTTTCTGCCCACTATATACTAAGTATGTTAATGTTTCAGAAAAAGCTCATCACATATTTACTCTCCAGATTTCCTAAACAAATAGATCATCACAAGCCCGTCCAAAAGAAAAAAAGGATAGATCAATTAATCGGGAATCGATTCTTCAGACTCCAATTTTCTTGTGAATTGATTCTTTGGACGACAATTCGAATCGATTCAAGAATCGATCTTTTCCAGAAAGATCGCCCATCCCTAATCCAACGATGCCCAGCAGCAACTTTCACCAGGTCATCGGTCCACCTAGTGGGGCGACACTGCGTCGTCCGATACGTGGTCGCCACTCGAAATCCTTTCTTCCCCAGTGGTTGTCGGTTCTTGGAGCGATGTGGCCTGCCCATTGCCACTTCAGCATGCTAATTCTTGGTACTATGTCGGTTACACCCGTTCTTCTGTGAATTTCAGTATTATGTTTAATAAAAAGAGGACAAAGCCAAATTGGCAAGCAAAAAGTTGGGCGTCCTGAACAGAGCCCGGCGGTACTTCACACCGAGACAGCGTCTTGTGCTATACAAAGCACAAGTTCGTCCTCATGTGGAGTACTGCTCACATCTCTGGGCAGGTGCGCCCAAATATCAGCTAGACCCACTTGACTCCCTGCAAAGACGGGCTGTTCGAATCGTCGGGGATCCCAATCTTACGGACAGATTGGAGTCGCTGGAGCAGCGGAGAGACTTTGGGTCACTCTGTGTACTCTACCGACTCTTTCACGGGGAGTGCTCCGAGGAACTGTTTGACTTGGTACCACCGTTACCATTCTACCAACGTACCACTCGACATCGCAGCAGGGTTCATCCATTTCACCTGGAAACGTTATGGTCTTCAACTGTACGTTTCCAGCGATCATTTCTCCCACGTACGTGCAAGCTCTGGAATGAACTACCTGCTGCTGTGTTTCCCGAGCGCTATGACATGTCCTTCTTTAAACGAGGTTTAAGAAGAGTATTTCCTTCACGGTAGGCAGCGGCCTGGCTGTGCCCCTGGTATTGCAATGGTCCATGTGCAGCAGTTTCACTTACCATCAGGTGTGCTGCTTGCTCGTTTGCCACCGTTGGCAATAAAAAAAAAAAAAAAAAAAATATAAATAATAATAAATATATATAATATTCTTTTTGAAATTTATTTTTCTACTTCTCTGCAAGAGCCTCTTCTCTAAGGGTGAAAACAAAGGGTTGCCACAAAGTCGAGGCGAGTTCACCTAAGGTATTATTTCGAATTTTACTTCTCTTCCAATAATGTTTACTATTCATGACCCTTAGGGGATGATGAGACCGTGTGCCTACTCCCAGTCCAAGCCATTAAGGCCACTATACTACTTCTAGCCTATTAAGATCCACTGTTAGACCTAGGCTATATCGTAAAGAAACATTTAAGGAAAGAAAAACTCGAAATAAAACGCAAACATCTGACTAGTGTGATATTCATCTCAGCATATATATGTCCCACCGTTGGATGCCGGCCCCCTCCACAAAATGAAAGGGGAATTGACCTACTAAACCACGCCGGTCAGGCGTTTGGTCTAGGGTTTTGATTCAAGCTTTCCTTCTCTTGTATAAATGTTATATGCATATTATATCCCTTAGTCGTCTTTTACGACATCCACTGCTATTATTACCTAGCGTATAATAAACTATATAAAATTGGTTCAATATTTATGTAAACAACTCGTATCTGTTCAAACTGTCAGGTGTAAACAATTTATTGCCAATTATTTACGTAAATTATGAGTGTGAGTGTGCAATATTGAAGCGGGAAATTGGCAACATTGATACAATGTATACTTTGATGTTATTGAGACAATTCTGGGGAAATGTGTGTTTACATGTGTTTACTGATGAGGACTTCTTGTTATAACCTCCCTCTTTCTAGCCTTTATTATTCACCAGTTTTATTAGTCATATAAGAAATATAGAAGGTAAACTCGAAATAATATTGTATATGACATCATTATCATCATCTCAGCCCACTGTTGGGCTCGGGCCTCTTTTATGAGAGGGAATTTGACCTTACTATACCATGCTAGTCAGATATGTCGGCACAGGGTTTAATTTTGAGTTTTCTTCTCCTTCATAGATGTTATATGCATATTATATCCCTTAGTCTTCTTTTACGACATCCACGGGCAAGAGAAGACATGTATTGTATTCTTATTCCGTCACCATACAGAGAGTATAAGACATCATCATCATCATCGCAGCCCACATATGTCCCACTCTTGGGCTCGGGCCTCCTCCACAAAGGGAGGGAATTTAACCTACTATACCGCCCTGGTCAGACATGTTAGTATAGGGTTTCATTTCGAGTTTTCCTTCTCTTGCACAGATCTTATATGCATATTATATCCCTTAGTCGTCTTTTACGATATCCACGGGCAAGATAGGGAGTGGTGAATTGTATCCTTACTCGGTCACCACACGGGAAAGAGACGGAGAAGAGTAAGACATACTAACACGTTTTACCAGAGGCTCGAGCCTACTAGTAGGCGGTATACGAGCTGAGATGATGATGATTACAATAAATCAATTTTACGCCTTTTTTAATTATCTTTTTTTTTGTAAATAAAACTACTTTTACGGATTTTATCGCGTTTGTATTTGATTTTTGATTGCCCGACGTTTCGAATACTTTACAGCATTCAGTCCGCCCGTGACCATGAATACTTTAAAATATTCGAAACGTAAACATCAGAAATTATCTTTTTTTTTATATCAACTTATTTTGTGTATAAATTATGAAATTGTCCTTGTTTGAGGATCGAAAAAGGAATTTTCTTATGCTAATATAAGTGAGAAATAATGAGACTCTACTTAGATATCGCAAAATCGAAAATTCTATTTCAATACGCTTTTTATATTTATGTAAATAAACGCTAATAGCTATCGCAGCAAAAAGTAAAAAAGCAAGATTATGGATCATTCTATTGTTCAGAATTAGTAAAACCTTATTGTCAGACTAGCGTGGTATAGTAGGTTAATTTCCCTTCCATTATGGAGGAAGATTGGGCCTAGTAATGGGGTGTATATGGGCTGTGATCAAACATTGTAAACTATATGCAGTATTTGCTCTAACTGCAGACATGTGAACTTCCTAAGCCAGTTTACAATCTAATTAAAGTTTGACTAGCCGCACACACGCAATAATATTGTCCATCCAAAGATTGTCAATAATGGTCTTCAATATATGGTCCCGCATACTACGCAATATTATTGTCAATATTTTGTGGTGCAATCTAACTTAGTCGCTCGGCAGACTCGTGTGCGTTCGTTTTATATAGTAGATAGACAGAAAAAAGTCGTTGCATTGAGTATTGCATTAATTTTACCTACTAAAAAAAGACAATCAAGAAAAAATTATGGATTAAGGACTGGATGAGAAAAAAAGCTGAGTTGAATCATTTTCATCTAATAAATGCATTATGAGGTACTGAAGAAAATTGTTTTAAAAATTACATGAAAATTTTCCTGATGATTTCAATTTATGTATTTTTGTTAATTCTTTCCGAAAATTAGTTCGTAAAAAATTTAGTTTTTTCTTTACATCTTCTCTCGTGCTATTTGGTTTGATTTTTTTAATAAATATCGAGCAACTTTTCAAGCGCATTGTTTTTCTTAACTTTATTACGATATCCTTCGCTGGATTTAATTCATAATTCGGGATACGTTCCCAAGTTTTAATTAATACTGACAAATATTGATGTTGTGTGAAAATAGTATTATCAACACTATTTTCGCCATGGATACTGTTTTAGCCGCCCATTTTTTACCAAAAACATGAACGTCCACCTCCCATGAAATCTTTTCCTCAACTAAAATATTGCCGCGCGTCCGCATATACCAACATGTATGACTAGCATGGTTTAGTAAGGCAAATTCCTTCCCATTGTGGAGGAGGCCTGAGCCCAACAGCGGGATGCGATGATGATATAGAGAAGGCTCGAGGCCAACACTGAGACGTATATGAGTCAAGATAATTATGAATAAAGCTTGTAAAAAATTGGCAAGCTTTGCATTCTTTATTGAAATTATCATCATTCTAGCCTATATAAGTTCCAAATATTCGGGTCACGTCTCCTTCGCAATGAGAAGAGAATTGATCTACTACTCCACGCTGGTCAGACGTGTCGGAATAGGGTTTTATTTCGAGTTTTTCACCTCTTGCATCGATGTTAACTGTATATATTCCTTAATCGTCTTTTACGAGACCCACGGATTATTTATATTCTTACTCCCTAACCATACATATATCATTATCACAAAGGCTATTTTTATGGTTTTTACTTTTAATACACGAACATTATATTAAATATTTATGACAGTTTGTCATTTCTGTTATAAAGGTACAATAAGTATCTAACTGCGCCCCTTCCGGTTACTCCGACAGTAAATAAATTGAGTTAAAATCTGCAGAACGAAACGTTTAACATAATTTCAACCTCAAAAATATATTTTAACTAGTTATTTCTTCCAGCTTCGATAGCGTATATTTATTAGGGGATGGACATACTTTTACTGGCGATAAATTTGTATCAAAATGTGAGTAAAAGTTTAATAACTAATGTCTATAGCGAAGAGATATAAATGTCTGTAATAACGATGACTTGTTGAACGCGAGACACCTTAATCCGTCCATGATTATGAACGCTGTAATGTTTGAAACGTCGAACAATGAAAAATCAAATAAAAACGCGATAAAATCTTTAAAAATAGTTTTATATATAAAACGTAAGACTCTCGTTCATTTCAGCTCAAATACGTTGCAGTGTTGGGCTCGAATCTCCTCCCTAACAAGAGTGAAACCGACCTTATTATACCATGCTGGTCAAACAGGTTGGTATAGGGTTTTCTTTCAAGTTTTCCCTTTCTTGACTCTCTCTCTCTCTCTGAGACTCTCGTAAGAATCAGAAATCATTAAAAAGACATACTTGATTGAATATATTTATTTATTTTATATTTTTACAATGCTGTAACGTAATTATTGACTGCACAAGTTTTTTTTTATTGCCAACGCCGGCAAACGAGCAAGCAGTACACCTGATGGTAAGTGATTCTGCCGCACATGGATTCAATACCAGAGGCACTGCCAGGCCGTTGCCTACCATGAAGAAAATACTCTACTTAATCCTCGTTTAAAGTAGGACATGTCATAGCGCTCGGGAAACACAGCAGCAGGTAGTTCATTCCAGAGCTTGCACGTACGTGGGAGAAATGATCGCTGGAAACGTACAGTTGAAGACCATAATGTTTCCAGGTGAAATGGATGAAGCCTACTACGATGTCAAGTGGTTCGTTGGTAGAATGATGACATATGGTGTAGTGGTTAAGATATTGAGCTACCGTGCTAATTGTCACGGGTTCGACCTCCATGCAGGACAATAATTTGTGCGATCCACAGATTGCTACTCTGTAAAATCCAAAACAAGCATTATTATATTTAGTAATCCTTTAAAAAAGATACATGAACGATTGTAGAAAATGTTTTTTCTTTTTACTTTTTTTTTTACAACTGCGTAGGCTTCAATCCCATTAATGTCCAAAAAGAACTGTTTTAAAGGAGTTTTAAGCACATCGACTCTAAGTCTACGAATAGGTCTGTAATCTCGTTTAACATTGAAAGCTGAGTTGCATGGTTTTGTTAAGTAGTTGTCAAGCAATAGTGCTAATAGGATACATATTTAATATAATTATTTTTTGCAGCTTAAATTATTGTGTATATAAATTTAATGTAGCTCCACAACCTTAAAACTCCTGGAATAACCACAAGTAATTGACACGAGAGGAAGATGATGATGATCATATATGCCTCTACGAGGTTCCCGCCACATATTAAATCTACAATATCTCCTTAGATATGGTCTCGGGTTTGAGTCCCAGACTGGGCCACATTCTATAGGGTTATTTTGAGAGGGCAAATACCCTTGGTTACTCCTTATATAGACAGCTACGAGGTAGTACAATATTAACCTCGTCGTCGCGGCGTCCGCCCTATCGTCCTCGTCAGCGCGCCGTCCACCCTATCGTGGCTTATGCCGAACGTGGGCGGACCGAGCGCTGCGTACCGACGGCTGTACGCGGGGGTAATCCGGTCGATGGCCCTGTACGGCGCACCGGTGTGGGTGGGGTCCATGACCGTCCGACTTAGGGCCCTTCTGTGGCGACCACAGAGGGTCATGGCGGTCAGGGCCATCCGCGGATACCGCACGGTGGCGACGGAAGCAGCGTGCCTATTGGCCGGGACTCCCCCGTGGGACCTGGAGGCGGAGATGCTCGCCGGACTATATCGGTGGGTGACCGGGTGCGAGCGGGGGGCGGTGTGGTCTCGTTAAGGGATCTCACCGCCTGGCGCGTCGACGCCCGCCGAGACGTCATTGCCCGTTGGGCAGTCCGGCTGGAAAGGGCCTCGGTTCGGGGTGCGAACCGTGGAGGCCTTCCGGCCGGTGCTGATGCAGTGGTTGGAAAGGCGGCACGGGGTGCTCTCCTTCCGACTGGTGCAGGTTTTGACGGGGCATGTGTGCTTCGCCAAATACCTGCACAGGGTCGTTAGGAGGGAGAGTACACCGTCCTGCCACCACTGCGATTGCGACGAGGACACGGCGCGCCATACGCTCGAGGCCTGCTCGGCTTGGGCAGTGCAGCGCTGTGAACTCGTCGCAATTATCGGTACGGACCTGACGCTGCCGGCTATCGCTAGGGCGATGGTCGACAGCGTCGGGAACTGGGACGCGGTCGCAGCCTTCTGCGAGACAGTGATCTCGCGGAAGGAGGCGGCGGATCGCCTGCGCGAGGAGCGCAGCCTCGATGAGGAGATCCGCCGCCGGCGACTGGGGCGGCGTAGGCGCAACTATCTGCGCCTCATGCCGCCCTAGCCGAGGCCGCGGGTGACGTGACCGGGGATTAGTCCGTCACCCGCTGAGAAGCCGACCGCGTGAGGAAAGACCAATATCCTCCCCGAGGGGGGGGACGTCGGTCGATGGGAGGGTACCCCAATTAGGGGTATTCCGCCGGGCCGACCACTGACGACAAGTTAACGCTGCTCCAGTGGTCGAGGCTCCAACGACGAAGGCGACGTGGTTTTTGGGTGGGTCGCGGGAGTTGCGTGCTTAAGCCCTTCTGTCGTCCCGGACGGAGTGGTGCGGAGGCGCGCCGACCGCGACCCACCCACAAAAAAAAAAGTACAATATTAACAGAATCGGTCCAGCCGTTTTGAATTTATTCCGGAACAAACATACAGGCAAACGGACAGACAAAAAAATATTAAACGCATTTAAAGCATAGGTATCGTACAAATAACCGTGTGAGCATGAAGTCTTTTTGATATGACATTACAAACAGACACTTCAATTTAATTTGTTTATATAGATATATGTCTGTGAAGTTCATACTAATTACAGTATTCGTGTATTGGCACAGACGTACAAGTCGAGATGTTCGTACATAATTCATTACAGTCACAGGAAGGCATCTGTTCAAATGTGCCCCTCGTAAATATGATAATTTCTATCGTAGAAATTTTTGTATCAAATAATATTTTGTTAGACGAAATGTATTTTATGTAAAAGAATATTTTAAGTAGATTATGTATTTATGTAACGTGCTAGATATGTACCCGGCTTCGCTCATATTGACTACATATCAACTAGCTTTTTTACATTTAAATGACTAACAAATACCCGAAGATTCACCCAAGTAGTTCCTATTCCCGTGGGCTCATATTGACTACATATCAACTAGCTTTTTTACATTTAAATGACTAACAAATACCCGAAGATTCACCCAAGTAGTTCCTATTCCCGTGGGCCTATGTTACTCGTTGATAGTAAATAGTTTTTAGTCCACAAGAGTCCACAAGGGTTGCGGTCGGCGCTCTCCTCGTTCCGCTCGGTAGGAGATTAACGTTTAAAATATCTAAAAAGATTAAGAATATTATTTTTCAACATTACCCAGAATAAATATATTTTAATTCGTTTAAGAACTACTTCGTTATCATTATCATTAGGCATATCACCGGCTACTGCTGGATAATCAACAACTTTAATCAGGTCGTCTGTCCTAGTGTAGAAGAAGCCGTGATGTATATAAGCCGTGATGATGATGATTTATTATATTTCTTCGATAAATATCATTAAAATCAATAATTATGTAAATTTAATTAATACTAAATTTGTATTTTCATTTTTATTTCAGGTAAGTGATAAATAATCAACATAATCGAGGAGAAATGAACTGTAAGTCATCTTTTTAAAGGTTATGTATCTAAATTTTTTTTTATAACACACTGTACTAAGGAAATAATCTTTAGTGCAATGTTTGTGTACTGAATAAATAATCGTATTTTAATTACTATATTTATATTATTGTGTTTGTTTGACTGAATAGGCATAGTGGTCTAAACAGGAGCCTGCCCTGCCCGAGTGTCATGAGTTCGATTCTCACACAAAATACAAATACCTATTTGAGATGAAGATCTGTCACCTGGAAGATAATCTATACCAATAAATAAAATTGGAGTGTCTGTTTGTAATGTCAAAATAATAGGCTTTTTTCATGCTCACATGGTTATTTGCACGACACCTATGCCTAAAATACAGATTAAAAAATTTTTGTCTGTCTGTCTGTCTGTCTGTTTGTTCCGGGTAATCTTCAAAACGGCTGGACCAATTACAAAAATTCTTTCACCAATGGAAAGCTATAATATCAGGTAGTAACCTAGGCTATAGTTTATCCCGGTATTCCCACGGGAACGGGAACTACGCGGGTAAAACAACTAAAACCGAAGCGAAGCGAGTGCGGGTTGCTAGTTACTTCATAAAAAATAAGGTAATACAAGAATCAAATCTCTTCATAAAATAAAGTGACTAGATTAACCGAAAATAGTTTTTAAACCGAGTTCAAAATTTACAGACTAATTCTCTTTTTTGTTTGTAAGACGAAAGTTCAAAATGTACAGTAACCCGGGTTAGTACCACCTAGCACCGTCTGCTTGCTAATTACATTACCTGAAATGGTTAACAGCATTTGGACGGTTAGTCGTAAAACTTAATGAAAAGCTAGAGCTTAGGAAAATACGCTTAGAAAAAGAACAAAATACACGCTGCACAGATGGGCAATAGACTATGTATAAACCTCGAGTACCGATTGTCGTGGGTTTAATTGCCAAGCCAGATAATTCTTCATATGATTCATAAATTATTGTTCTGAATCTCGTTAAGATTTACTTCGAAATGAAATGAATTTATTGCAAGAAATATGGTTTACATTGTGTGGTTAATGGTTCACAAAGAGGTCTCACAGACTTCGTCGCTCATTACGACATGCAACAATACACATATACTTACATGTATTTTTTGTTCGATATTAGACTTCTGAGTCTTACATTTGAAATTCTAGTTCGTCAATTGAATGGTATTCCATGTGGTAAGGGAGTAAAAATACATCACCGCCCCCTCTTTCTTGCCCTTGGGTGTCGAAAAGACAGAACATACTCATAACACCCATGCAAGCGAAGGCACGATATAAAACACTATGCAAATCCGTCTATCTAACGTGACATAGTAGGCCAATTTCCCTTCTATTGTGGAGAGAAGGCTGGTTGGTACCTATCAGTGGGACATATACGAGCTTAGATTATAGTATTGTCTGCGCCGGGGTCTCGTAGACACCGCTGCGCACTCGCCCTGATGATGAGCATCGGATATGCCCTAAACCCGGGTCGACGTAATCGATCTCAATACGTGAGTGTTTTGCCGTTATAGATATTACAATATGTATCAATCTCACGATAATTTAAATACTAAAATATAGTATTGATTTTTAGAATTTCAAAAGAGGCACTAATGGCTTCCATTATCAGATCTGTAGCTATGTTTTCAAAATGCAAAAATGCTTAAAGTGCGAAGAGGATAACATTAAAATTTTTTATGTTACAAAGCTAAACATAGTTATGATTCTGAGAAATATTTAGACACCTGTGCTAAATTTCATTTCTAGCGCCCACCAACTATCGTCAAAATACATTTCTGTGGCGAGCGGGCAACTATTTGAATCACCAAACTAAAACATTAAACTTTGACTTATTTATAACCAACGTAGAATCGATAAGACGGATGCTTAGTTTGGAATTTTTAAAAAAATATGTTTAATGATACTTGCCCATTTTTGTTTATTTTTTATTAACTTTTGTTTGCTTATTATCCTATATAATCAGGTCACTTGATTTTATATTGCTGCATAAGCGTGGAGACCTATTATTAGCTTTAAGTTATTATTTATTCAACTAATAATGTTCTTATTGGCTGTTGGTCTTCCTAAGAAAAGTTAAAATAAAATAAAAAAACAATAACACTCATATATCGCTTTTACTAACCTGTCTGACCGGTACGGAATCATCATCATTTTAGCTCACATACAAAAATAACTATGCAATTTCTTCAGAATACGCAAGTATGCAAACTTAACATCCTCGTTAGAGGTCGCTGAAGGGTGATTACCTCAATTTTCCCGTAGACTGAGTCCCTTTTGTTTGCGCAGCGTCGTGTTTTTCTTTTATCTTTGTTTTCTTGTAAGACACACGAGATCTCAGTGTAGATTACTCAAAGGTGAATTCACAGAGCTTCCGTGAATATTACTCTATTGTTTGATATTTAAATAATGATAATTAATATTATAATGTAAAGCTAAATTCTTTTACATTATTAGAAAATAATAATGGAAGTTTTCTGTAATCTATACCTATACCGATATATAAAGAGTTAGTTTGTTTGAACGCGCTAATCTCATGAACCACTGGTCCGATTTCAAAAATTCTCTAAGTTTTAGATAGCCCATTTATCGAGGAAGACTACAGGCTATATATCATCACGCTAAGACGTGTAGCGGAGCAACAATGAAAAATGTTTCAGAATCAGATTTTTTCCTTTTGAGATCTTCCGCTGCGTGCTCTACATAAACGGTTAGGTAACGCAAAAATCATGTGACAGAATTGTATTATTTAAAAATATTTTCACCTTCTCGTCGTCACTGAACTCCTCCTAAATTGGTGGATCGATGATGTTGATGAATTTTTTTGTATGTGTTCAAGGGGATTCGAGAATGGTTTAGATTAATATTTGGACTCGGTAAGTGGCACTGTGATCGATTTCAAAGAAAATTACTTTTTTTTTATTTGAACGGAATAACGTCTGTTGGATCAGCTAGTTAATTATATGTTTGCAAAGTTGCCGACAATACAAGGATTATTGCCTTAGTGCAGGGTGTTGCCTTCCTTAAGAAATGAAAAACGTAATGAACATGACTTTCCATTCTGCAATATATTGGCAGGTAACATTATTGAAAATACCTATTCGAAACAAAATTCATAGCATCCCCTTATGAACGATGTGGTATTTCATTGTGATATAAAGGGTAAAGGCATATTGAAATGTATCGAAAATATTATTTGGGGTGGCAAAAAATATTTGTGAAAATTTGAGCCATTAATATTAAGAAGTCTATCTTTAGCGCTTAATTTCCAAACCATCGAGCCGAATAGAACATATTTGTTTGTGCAAGTTATAAATAAATAAAATAAACTTACCTATGTATATTTCTAAAAAGATAAAAACTTTCCTAATATTTTATACAAAACTTCCAAACGATGTTAACTGAAACCTATATCATCCAAATTCGCAAGGAAATCCAAAATTGAATTCGTGCAAAAGATTGATTGGTGAACTTTTAAATAAAGACTTGTTCATACCAGATACGGGTGCCGTTTGACGGGCCACCAATAAGATTGATGTCAGTGTGGACGAGGCCTTAATCGAAAAAGTTAGATCGAGTTAAAACCGGTTAAAGCTTATATAAGTTTTTATTTTATATACATCTATCCATCAGATTCTTGACGTCCACTGTTGGGCATGGGCATCCAATGAAGGATAACCTCATAATTGATATATTTAAACTTGAACTATGATCTTCGCTACGAGGACTACGCTTATATTAAAATAGACCTGAACCGTCAATTATTGCATCCTCAAGGATGATTGACGTCAGCCGGCGGCCAGTCATAAAACTATTACTTTTGAAATATGTACTAAGCTTTGCAATATTAAGTCGATCACCTAACTAACAACCCTTATGTTATTCCTTGGCCTTAGGTTTCCTTACTTGGGCTATCTCTATATGATATGGTCAATAATTCTCAAAGAAATTTGACGGCAAGCAGGCGGCCGGTCCTTGATCAGCTTATACCAAAGAGTATTGAAGGTATTCTTCTGGTCAGCGCAGCTGCTTCTTACGCCTTATATTTAGGGACACGAAAAAAGTATCGATACCTTTAGGTATCGAGTACTTTTATTTCGATACCGATACTTTTGTACTCGACACTTTATATTCGATACTTTTACTCAATGAGTACTTTTTGGCAGGTATCGTATCGAATAAATTATCTATTTTAAAATTGATTTTACGGCTCATATTTATGGTAACGCCATCTAGTTCAAACGTAATGAACCTTTCAAAACGTGGCTCGAAATATTTTCATCCGTTCACAGACCGTTCATCTAAAAAAAGGCCATCATAGCCCTACTTGTACAAAATAGTTTAGGTGATTCACATCTGCCAGGCGTCCTGAGTGGCGGCTCACTTTTTTTTAATAACTATTTAGAAAAGTGTGTGGCGATAGAGTAAGAATAAAATGCACTACCCCCTTTTCTTGCCCGTTGATGGGATAAATAACGACTAAGTCCAAAAAGTCATCGTTATTACAGATATTTATAATTATCTATCCGCTACAGAAATTATTTATTAAATTTTGACTCAAATCTTGGTACAACTGCTGGGCTCGAGCCTCCTCCAGTAGTAGGGAAATCGACCTTATTATACCATGCTGGTCAGACATATTGGTAAAAAGTTTTATTTCGAGTTCTTCTTATCTTATATGCATATTATATCCTTTTTTCGTTTTTTACAACATCCACGGGCAAGATAGGGATGAATTGTATGCTTCATATGCCATCACACGGCAAAATTATATGAAATATTATTGTTTTATTAAAATTTATCCCCTTTCATGCCCGTTAATCTCGTGAAAGACGATTAAGGGATATAATATGCATATAATATCTACGCAAAAGATGGAAAACTCGAAATAAAGCCCTTTATCGACACGTCTGACCACCTAGTTCTATGTAATAATTATGATATTTTTTACAAACTAGAATATGATATAGTATAGTGTGCTGTGTGGTAGCGGCTTCGAATACTACCAACCCTTGCTTTGCTCGTGGGTGTCGTAAAAGACGACTAAGAGCCCTAGATTGACCCGGACCAACTCCATCTGGTACCATTTGGGTCAACGATTACATTCCCAAGGAGGGTTGACGTCAGGCATGCGGCCGGTCATAAAAGTCATTGCCGAAACTTTTTGCAATATGTCAAACCAGATGACATATTGCGTCGACCCCAAGTAATTGGGATAAGAGCAAGATGATGATGATGATGAATATGATATAGTATAGTATTAATTTATTTTATTCTTAATTTAATGTTACTGTTTCAAATATTACTGTTTTAACTTTTTATACATATATTTGTTTTGCATATATTGTTACTTCCGTGACTTGATTGTACGGGCCCATCAGAATATCAGCGATGTAGTATCATGTTTACTGCACCATAAGCTGAGATGGGCACCATATTTTGGCCTCACATATTCGACTCCTTGTTTTTAGTTAGTAGTTCTTATTTCTTTCATTGGTGTCTATATTGTGTGAGGTTTACAAACTAAAATTGCTTTCTTACTTTTTTTAACTTTCTTTCAATCTTTCATTACCAATGGAGGAGACTCGAGCCCAAAAATAGAATGTATATAAGCTGAAATGATGATTAAAATGTAGTAGTAGACCCACAGATCATTGAAGCAAAAGGATAATCTGTACTGTTGGCGCACCGGAGACCCCCTGACCCCTGACGCTAGTGAAGGACGGCGTGGTTGGAGGGAGAGAGGGACCACGCTCGCGCCGCGATAGAAGCGCGCTCTCTCGCTACACTCGAGGACGAGATCACGCATAACTACGAGCACTTCGCATAAATATAATAGTAGATATTATTTGCTGGAACACTATACCTATTATACAGTCCACTGCTCTATTATTGACGTCCCGTTAGGGCCTAAACATATAACAATATAAAAAGCTGAAGAGTTTGTTTATTTGAACGCGCTAACCTCAAGAACTACTGGTCCGATTTGAAAAATTCTTTCAGTGTTAGATAGCCCATTTATCGAGGCAGGCTATAGGCTATATATCATCACGCTAAAGACCAATAGCAGCGGAGCAACAGTGAAGAATGTTTCAAAATCGGGATTTCTTTTTCCTTTTGAGAGCTTCCGCTGCATAAACGGTTAAATTTTTGCAAAAATCATGTGTGACAGCATCATATTATTTAAAAATATTTTAACCTTTTAGTTAAACCAAGTCGCTAATTAAAGTTAGCTTTAGCTCAAAATAACTATTCCACGCGGACGAAGTCGCGGGCAGCAGCTAGTCTATGATAAAGCAACGAAGCCAATATTCAATCGCCCGTTGCTCCCGAAATGGTGATTTTCTTTGACAAAATAAACTTAGGCGTTGTCTTTACGACATAAGTTGTATCTATGTTGTCGAAGTTTTGTATATATATTTTGTATTCCATCTATAATTCTTCTAACGCTCCATTACAAAAAATTCTCTATAAATTAGGCGGTGAAGTTTTTTTTTATGATAAATGTCAACGACTTCTCATGCTAAATGATATCCCTAGCCGAGGCCGCGGGTGACGGGTCCGGGGAATTAGTCCGTCACCCGCCGAGAGGCCGAACACGCGAGGAAAGACCAACCAATGGGAAGGTACTCCTCAGGGGGTATTCCGTCAGGCCAACCACTGACGTCAAGTCACCCTGCTCCGGTGGTCGGCCCAACGACGGAGGCGAAGTGTTACGGGTGGCTTACGGGTGTGCGTGCTTACACCCCTCTGTCGCCCCGGACGGAGTGGTGCAGCGATCGTAACCCACCTCCAAAAAAAATGCTAAATGATATGGATGTCAACTATCGTAATTGGAAATTCATTCCTGATATTTACGCGATTATTTACCATCATGTCAGCCCATACACGCCCCACTGCTGAGCTTGGGCCACCTCCATTATGGGAGGGAAATTGACCCACTATACCGCGCTGGTGAGACGTGTTGATATAGGGTTTTGTTTCGAGTTTACCTTCTCTTGAATAGATGTTATATGCATATTATATACCTTTGTCATCTTTTACGATACCCACGGGCAAGAGGTGAATTATATTCTTACTCCATCATCACACAGAAACCCGAGTATTATAAATAAAACTACTTTACTAATTTTATCGATTTTTGATTACCCGACGTTTCGAACACTCTTCAGCGTCACTTAGTCCACCCGTTACTATTCGTGTATTCGTGTATAACACGCATATTAAAATCCCGTAAGCACCTTTTACGACACCCACGGGCAAGAAAAAAGGTGGTGAATTGTATTATTACTGATAGAAATGTTAACATCGGACTCACTCGGTACAAGAGTAATCAAAATATTTTAAGGGTAGGCCATGTTATAAGAAAATCTCAATTTATCAATCTATTAAATATCGTAATATTTCAATCATAACTCTCAATAGTTTCAGCAGATGTTCTGTTTTTGTGTACCAGATGTAAATACAGTAACTCCGAGAAAGCTGTAAATAGTTACGACAATGATTGAACTTTCAAAGTATTCAAGGCTTCAACGCTGAAGACTAATAAATAACTGTATATTTAAATTGTATTGTAATTAGCGAACGTTCTTTGTAGGATTGTTTGCTTATAAATATTGTTAGGAATAATTAAAAACTTGTTCACTTGTTCGCACTTAATGATTTTTGATGTTTATGCGAGTATTTACATTATAAAAACTATTTTTACTGATTTTATCGCGTTTGCATTTGATTTTTGATTGCCTGACGTTTCGAACACTTTTAGCGTTCACTGTCACGGGTGGACTAAGATGTCTCACGTCCAAGAAGTTATCGTTATTACAGATATTTTTATCTATCCGCTACAGAAATTTGATATAAATTTATTGTCAGTACTAAAAGAAAATGATTCTAAATAAACTTGAACTAAACTTCTATACCCAACTATCTGACCAAGATGATGCAGGTTTTGCACTTATTATGGCTCGAGCCCAGCAGTGGTACTTGTGGGAGCTGTGATAATGATGATACTTACATATTTTAAAAGTAACAAAATAACTATTTTTCTTTATATTTCTTTTATAATTGATTGAATTATGCGATATTATTATTAATTATGCGAAGGGAAAAAATAGACAGCCACCACTTTCTCAAGAGGAAAAAGGAGAAATATGGGATAGAAATCAAGGTGGAACAGAATATAAGGAAATCTTCCTATTGTGATGCTATGTGATGAACTGCCTCCAGAACATCTATTTGCAATTTTCTTCCAGAACTTCAAATGAAAATTCGATAAGTGTTTCAACACTGAATGAGGCATACTCAGGACGGTTTGGCTTAGACGATCTCTGACACCTCTTGTACCGAGATTATCTATCCGTTAACATATCGACGATGTGGTATATCCTCGGCATGAGGAAGGGATAATATCGTATCGTATCGGATTTGTAATTCCAATTCAAATTGAATTAATTTATTATGTATACCCGCGAGTGCGCTTACATATTGTAATTTTTTTTACATTTCTCCTTAACATTACAAACAATGCCGCGACCAAAACGATCGAATCTTTCCCGACATAACTGTAATGGTTCTTCCATTAGAGACTATATTTTCGGCAATTTGAAAAATATATTGACGAAAAAAATTATGGCGTTACGAAGTTCGCCGGGTCAGCTAGTATTACATAATACAATTCACAAATATAATATAATCATAAATATAATGTGAAGATTATGACTTGATCAGATCCCACAACCGGCATTCGATCACGAGTTAACCACTAGAGCAGCCATCACTCCCCTCAACCACAATGGAGGGAAGGGAGTGACCCGTTTCTCGTAGCTACCGCAAGCCGACCTTTCAGTGAGCATGACCATTTGCCACAAACATAAACTACGACGATTGCAGTCAAAGTCAGCAATACAGTGTTATTCAACCTATTAGTGTTACTTCAGGCAGTTTTAGAAACTCCCGTATAAAAAATGTATTACTTTAGTGAACTAAACACCGAGAAGATGAAATCGTTATCAAAATAGCCCAGTAAATAACTTAATACTTTAAACGTAACATAAAACCTGTATAAACGTAATTCCTGCTCTCAGCAAAGTAAACACTTCACTTGAATGTAAATTGCACCGTGAATAAAGAGGTTCTTTGAAACTCGGCACAAGTAAACTAAAGCTAATTTAAAATGAAAAATGAGACACTAAGAAAATTAAAATACTTTGACGAGGTAATTATGTAAAATGAGATATTTCTCGCGATACGTTCTTTACGAAAAGCAGTTTTCACTGTGACCCTGGTGTTGCTAAGATCTATAAGGAGATCTTACTATTTATCGTTAGGTGGACTTGTCTGCACTCCTATATGTCTTTATGCTGCATTTGAGCCTTCACCACAATGGATAAGAAATGAATTTACTTAATCAGTCTGGTTAAACGGTTGTATAGGATTACTTTCGAGTTTTCTATCTTTTGTTGCCTGCTGATTATGTTATCTGCTGATATTTTGTTGCCTGCTGTGTGGTAGCGGCTTCGAATACTACCAACCCTTGCTTTGCTCGTGGGTGTCGTAAAAGACGACTAAGAGCCCTAGATTGACCCGGACTAACTCCATCTGGTACCATTTGGGTCAACGATTACATTCCCAAGGAGGGTTGACGTCAGGCAAACGGCCGGTCATAAAAGTCATTGTCGAAACTTTTTGCAATATGTCAAAACAGATGATATATTGCGTCTACCCCAAGTAATTGGGATAAGAGCAAGATGATGATGATGATGATTTTGTTGCCTGCTGATGATGTTATCTGCTGATTATATCCGTTAGTCGACTTTTTAGGGGTAAGATATGGGGTAGTAAACTACATTCCTATTGCATCACCACACGAAATACAATAAGCCATCCTATAAAAATAGCTGATCAATTCAAATTGCGTACCATATTAACGGTGGCAGTATACCGTTTCAATATGTGTTTAACCCCTTAAGGGTAACATAGCAAAAATAGCTTAGTGGTGTTATTATTAGACGGTAACGCAGAGATTTTAAATTTTAACCAGAGTGCGGGTGATCGGACCGGGAATTAGTCCGCCAACCGCGGAGAAGCCGATCACATGAAGATGAAGGCCCTATGGCGACAGCCGCCGCCGCTGGGGCAATAACTCAATATGGTTTCCGAAAGGATAACCCGCCTAAACAAGGCTCTGATATCAATGGCGGATACTGGGGACCCGTCCATGTGACGCTAGAGAGAGATACACAGCCGCTTATGGAATCTGTCAACACCCCTAACGGACAAGGTGTGTTTGCCTTAACCTTTAGAAAAAAAAAAACTACTTTTTAAAAGTTATTTTACTTTACAAATTTTTAACTCACACACATAAAACAGTACATAGGGCATGGGCTCTAAACCTTCAAATGTTAACTAGTCGCTGCACAGAAGACGTAGTGACCAAATATCACGGGTTCGCTTCCCATGCAGAATATTGTTTTCTGTGATCTATAAATTCTTGTTTTTAGTCTAGGTGTAATTTGTGTCCATTAAATCGTGCATTTGTAAAGATGCCTCACAATACAAGAATTATTTTCCTTAATGCAGGGTGTGGTCTTTTCAAAAATATGTATCCTGACATCTGGCGTTAAGTATCCTTTTTTTTGCACGACTCCCACGATCAAGGGGTGACGACCACACTGATGTCAGTTGTCTGTCTAGCCGCGAGTCGGCCCGTCCAGGGTAGTACCACAATGAGCAGATAATCGATATCTGAGTAGTAGTAATTATTACTATCCGTCACTGCGCTTCGTTCGGTGAGCGAGACAGCTGAAAGCCCAACTTTCTGAGGGTGTTTATGTGTGGTGGGCTTTGGTAATGCCCTTAGGATCACCGAACCTTCACGGTAGGCAGTGGCTTAGTAAAGGTCCATGAGCAGCGGCATCACTTACCGTCTCTATCACAAGACGGCAAATATTATAATTATATTTTCATTCAATCATTCATCACAGCTCATATACGTCCCACTGCTGAGCTCACGCTTCCTCCGCAAAGGAAAATTGACCAAATTGAGACGGTTTGACATAGGATTGCCTTTCGAGTTTTCCTTCTTTTGCATAGATGTTATATGCATAGTATATAAATTAGCCGTTTTTTACGACACCCACGGTCAAGATAGGGGGGTGGTGAATTGTATTCGTATACCGTCACACGAAAAACTATTACGCTTATATTATTCAAAAATTTTTCAAAATAAACAAAATAAAAATAAAACGATATATCACACTAAAGCAGATTCCACTGAAAAGTTCTAAAATATTGTTATTTTGTTCCACAATATATTGAATGCTAGAGACATCCGGACCGGAATATTTCCAACGCTCCAAGGATATCAAACTCGTTTAAAATGTGCTTTTAAAAGTAACGTTTTCTACTGCAATTTATCATTTAAATTTATTGTACTTAATATAAAATGTTCTTAAGAGTCTTAAAGCATAAAAGAAATTAATAATTACGACGAATGCCAACGAAATTAGCATAGATAATGAAATACAAAAGGACAATGGAGAGATAGTACATGATTTAGGAGACATTTAGAGATAATAATGATCATTCTTCATACGTTTTCATCAACGTTACTTAAATTTTATGCAACACTTAGGGCAATCTAAACATTTATAATACGTAAAAGACTGCTAGCGAGAATCATTTTTCTTTATATTTTTTTATCGTTCTGCAAATTCTGGCTTTAACTGCATTAACAGCCTTTTTAGTTTTAGCAGCGTGAACCTAGTTTGACCTTTTATGGTCTTCGAGAAAAGAGTTGTTGTTATATCAATCGATAGTATAATATACGTCTAACGCTAAAAAAAAAAGAATATGAAGTGTCTTGAATAAGACTGCATGGCCACTATATGGAAAGCAATTGATACAATTAGATTTTTTAAAGACCTATCCTATTGTTATGATGTACTAACTGACCCAACAGACGTTGTTCTGTTCTGAGCGAGAATAGAATCCGAAATACGGAAATCCGCAGAAGAAAGGGTGTAACCGACGAAGCACGGAGAATTAGCACGCTGAAGTGGCCCCTCCACTAGGTGGACCGACGACCTAATGAAAGTTGCTGGGCGTTTTTGAATGCAGGCGGCACAGGACCGCACTTTGTGGCGTAACACGAGGGAGGCCTACGTGCAGCAGTGGAGGGCGATAGGCTGAAATGATGATGTTGAATAAATAAAAGCCCAAAAAATTATTATACATATAAATTTACCAATTATTATACCTTCCAATCATAATATTAACCGATTAATGTTTTTTTCACCAGTCAAATGAAGTTACAGCTATATGTATGATGAATCTACCAATATCTATTTCTACATTTTAAAGGAGCGGCTTGATTAAAATGAATACTTTACATATAGATCAACATCATCTCGGCTCATACACGTCCCAGTGCTGAGCTCTAGCCTTTTCCAGAATAGGAGGGAAATTGACCCTACTATACCATGCTGGTTAGACAGGTTGGTCTAGGGTATAGGGTTTTGTTTCCAGTTTTTCTTCTCTTACATAAATGTTAAATACGTATTATATCCCGTCTTTTGGTAAATTATATTCTTATTCCGTCACCACACGAAAAGTTTTTACAACCAGCTTTTAGGGTTCCGTACCCAAAGGGTAAAAACGGGACCCTATTACTAAGACTTCGCTGTCTGTCTGTTCGTCTGTCTATCATCAAGCTGTATCCCAAGAACCGCTATAACTAGACAGTTGAATAATGATATCTGATGTTTACGCGAACACTACACATAGACAGTTGAAATTTTCACAAATTATGTATTTCTGTTGCCGCTATAACAACAAATACTAAAAATAAAATAAATATTTTAGGGGGGCTTCCATACAACAAACGCGATTTTTTTTTTGCCCTTTTTATAGATAATGGTACGGAACCCTTCGTGCGCGACTCCGACACGCATTTAGCCGGTTTTGATAACTTGTTCAAAATAGTACACATAGATAGGCAAGTTAAAAGCACAGAAATATGCTTTTCATTGATTTGACAACTACTATAGCATATAAAGCCACAAAGAGTATGCTGATGCCCTCCAAAGAAGCTTTACAAGTGGTCGGTAAAGTGCAACGTTGTCGTCATCCTACGTTAGTCGTGTCTGGTTTAAGTGTATCCTATTAACTAGTCACAATGCTTTATTATTGCGAAAATGGTGTAAAGATTTCAGCAAATGTGTATCAAAAGCCTGCATTAAAAGTATTTTGAAATTCTTAACAATACCTGTTTTTTTTAATTCCTTGGGCTTTTCATCAATGGCTTCGAACGTTCCAGACATTATAAGAGGAGAGAGCTGGACTATGAATTATAGTCGGTTTTAGAAGACATGTCCTGCACTAAACAACTTACCGATATTTAAGAAATCTGTTGGACGTAAATTGCCAATATGTAAATACTGTGTAAAAAACTATAGCCAGATAGATTAAAGGTCTACATTAAAACCAAAGCTAGTCGTTCTGAATCAAATTCTTTTTTTTTATTTATCGCTACGACTTAATTAATAAAAAAAAATTGTGATCATATTATTTCATAAAAACAGAAGTGCATTTTTATTTATAATAAAATTTATAACTAGCCCCTCTCCCGCTCGTGAGTATCGTATAAGACGACTACGGGATATAATACGCATATAACATTTATATAAGAGAAGACAAACTCGGAAAAAAAACCAACTTGTCTGACTAGCATGGTCGGTAGTGGCACGGCATAGTAAGGTCGATTTCTCTCCTATAGTTGAGGCAATCCTGATAAACGACACCAGGTTTTCCTTCTCTTGCATACATGTTATCTATATATATATATCCCTCAGTGCAAGAAGTGAGGGTGAATTTTATTCTTACACCGCCTTCACAAGTACGAAGGACGTATGTTACATAAAAACATTTTTAAATTAACTTACCTACAGAAAGTTTTATTTAACATTGTTAAGTATCCACTTGTATAATTCATGCTAAGCCCAAGTTGGTGCTTATAATAAAATTCAATAATACTCAAGCTGCGGTTAAGTTGTACTTAGTGTAACTTGTTCACGAGTTATACAAAGTTAAGTAGAACGCTTCGTCGGATACCTCGCTCGAGTTAAAGGTAACCATTTAATAATTATTATAAATTATTTATAAATCATTTTGTTTGTCAGGGTGAGGTTGGAGACTAGAGAACAGATAGCGCAGTGGTTAAATAACCACCTATTGCCCCAGGTGATGTCTGTTCGAACATTCTAGAATAGAACAACACTTTATGCTATCTACAAATTGTTATGAGCTTAGAATAATAACGTATAGAAGGATAGTGTCAGTACTTCGAACTTTAAAAATTTGAATCTAAAAATACTAATGGCGGGCAGACGATTAGACACGTACACACGGAAACCACTATACAAATTATGAAATCAAATTTTGTTTTTATTAACATAAATTGTCGAAATACTTTTAAAAGTAATGTTAAAAACCTTTTTATGTTTTTCAAATGTGTTGTGGCACCATTTGAATGCACAAGCCGTCATAATTACCTATTTATTTTTTAAGAGTTGCGTACGTTCGTGCAGTGCAATGACTTGTACATTACGGGACTGTTCCGGCGTAAGATCCATTAGGCTCCAATTGAAATGCCTCACTTTTTGTGCGTGGACTTACCTTCTATATGTTATTATTCTAAGGTTATGAGTCTGTTAGTATATTTTTGTTCATTGTTGGACATAGAATTCCACAAGGAAATAATGTCATGAAAATAATTCAATTTAAAATCACTAGAAATTGAATACGAATTTGCTATGTCAGGTATTGCTATGACAACAGCAACTATCCGTTCGTTAATCAATACTGCCAAATCTATTATTACTTATAGGTGGATTTATTCAAACATATCTAATCTCACATTTTCTCCAAGTAGTGAAGAAGTAAGAACACAATTCACTACCCCCTCCCTTGCCCGTGGGTGTCATTAAATCCACTAAGAAATATAATAGGCAAATAACATTGATGCGAGAGAAGGAAAACTCGAAATGAAACCCTATGCCAACACGTCTGACCAGCGTGGTATATCCCCTCCTACAATAGCGAAGACCCGAACCTAAGAGTGAGACGTGTATCATCATCATCATTATCAGCCTATTTCCGTCCACTGCTGGACGTAGGCCTCCCTCATGTTGCGCCACAGAGTGCGATCCTGTGCCGCCTGCATCCCACAACGCCCAGCAACTTTCACCAGGTCATCGGTCCGTCGCCGTTGTCTAGTGGTGGGCGTCCTACACTGCGTTGTCCGATACGGGGTCGCCCAATCTAGAACCTTTCTTCCCCAGCGGTTGTCGGTTCGTCGAGCGATGTGGCCTGCCCATTGCCACTTCAGCGTGCTAATTCTTTGTGGTATATCGGCTACACCCGTTCTTCTGCGGATTTCCGTATTTCAGATTCTATCTCGCAGAGAAATCCCGAGCATAGCCCACTCCATAGCACGCTGAGCGACTTTAAGTTTAGTTATGAGGCCTACATTTAGGGAGCACGTTTCCGTGCCGTAAGTCATCACTGGTAACACATACTAGTCGTAGACCTGTGTTTTCATACACTGAGGTATGTTGGAGAAGAAGATTCTCTTAAGTTTCCCGAACGCTGCCCAACCGAGTTGGATTGGTAGTTGGCCGTGTATGGGCTGAGATTATAATGATGAATCTAATATTATAGCACAGATAAGGGAATATATTGTAATATTAAAAAAAATTAAAAGGTGAGTTAGTATATTTGAATAATATTAAAAAAGAGTAATTTTTTAAACCATCCCTTACTCGGGAGCTAATTGTAATATTTAAAAAAGAGAAGTGGTATATTTGTGAGATGTTTAAAAATTTAAAAAATTATAAAAACCAAGTTTGAGTATTGGGCAAAAAGCAAGCCACGACATTATCACATTTAACCGAAAATCTTACCGGTTTCTTAAAAAATATGGCTTCACCCATAAGGTGTATAAGCCCGTCCATAAATAAGTAACAATCTTTCGTATAAGAAACGCAGATTGCACTCTGATAATGCAGATTTTAAAAAATTACGAATTCGACATTTCGAGGCTGGATCGAAAAGTGAAATTCTTTGACAAGTCAAATGTCACTTGCCGCCATAGGCACAGGGAACACGCATACAGCCTAGTGCATACAGCCTAGTGCGTACTGCCTAATGTGACGTGACCGAAAGTCCAACGTTACAATATGTTTGTTTATATTCAATTATTTATTACCTGGTCATATAGTTTTGTGCGAATGCATTGCCTTACACAAAACGCACGTATTTATATAAAAAAAGCAACATAATAATACACACAAGCGCAGGTGTGTTGTTCCGGTCCGAGTTCGAATGAGTGACGTCAACAACGGAAATTGAAACGTCATCAAACTCACATGTTGCATTCATATTTATTCACTTTTAAAGTAAATCTTATTGCTTATATAAATATCGTTATAATATTAAAAATGCTTACTATGAAGTGACGAAGTAGGAATACAATTCACTAATAACTTTTTGGTCGTGACGTAAGAGACTAATGGACTTAATGTGATCTCTATGCAAGAGATAAGAAATTATATAACATTTGTGCATATAACCTCGTTTGCTTTATACCTTCCGCTTCGCATAGGAAGGAAGTGTAAGTTATCCAACTCCTCCAGTTTTATATGAGCTAAAGTGATATTAGAAATTAAGTTGATAATTATATTAATAACTAGCAAGCCGCCCTTGGTTCGCTTTGGTTTCAGTCGCTTTTCACCGCATTTTGAATCGCCAATATCTTCTAAATTAACGAGGCTTCGGTTTTGATTCTCGGAACGAGCAAAATTTTGTAGGGATTTCTTGAGAGGAAAAATGGCGTAAGTTACTTCTTATATAGATAGGTGCCTGATAGTAAAACATTATTAAAATCGATTTAACTGTTTGGAAGATTACTCGCACAAACAGACAGACAAAAAAATTTAAATGGTTTTTAGACATAGCTACATTTGCAAATAACTGTGTGAGCAGCCAAAAGTCGTATTATTTTAACATTACAAACGGACAGTTAAATGTTATTTATTTATATAAATATAAAAGACGTAAAATTAAAATGTATTAACAACTCTGCGATGTCCGTATGAAAGCTCCCTTTGTAGAAGTTGTTAAGCTTATCAGTTTAATATTATTTAGTCTCTCGGGAACAGTGAGAGCCTGTATCGTAAATGTACTATAAAAGTTGCTATTGGTTGATAACAATTATAATTTATATTTAAACTAGCAACCCGCCCTCGCTTCGCGGGCGGCCGACAGCTACCTGGTAGTAAAATATTATCAAAATCAGTCCAGCTGAAGATTACCTAAAACAAACAGACGGACAAAAATTTTTTAGTGTGTGTGGAACGCTGGAAGGGGCGGGAAGCCTGGCAACTCTCGGCACCGAGGTGATTATCAGGCGGATCGAAGTGCTGGGGTTGAGGGTGACCTCGGAAAAAACAGAGGCTCTCTTGTTCCACGGGCCCCGTACGGGTCCTCCCATCGGCGTCTCGATCATCGTCAATTCGAGCATCCGGACCTACATGAAATACTTGGTCCTGGTGTTCGACGAGCATTGGTGGTTCCGGAAGCCTTTCCGCCGACTTGCTCCGCGGATTGTTGGCACTGCGTCCGCCCTCTCTATGCTCATGCTGAACGTGGGCGGATCCAGTACTACACGTCGACAGTTGTACGCGGGGGTCAACCAGACGATGACCCTGTACGGCGCACCGATGTGGGCGGGGTCCCTGACCGTCCGTCTTAGGACTGTGGCGTCCGCAGAGAGTTATGGCGGCTAGGATCATATGCGGCTACCGCACGGTGGCGACGGAGGCAGCGTGCCTGTCGGCCGGCACACCCCCGTGAGGCCTGAAGCTGGATATCAGTGGGTGTCGGAAACGCGAACTGGAGCTCGGAAGATATTCCGTTGAGCCGACCACGGATGATAAAGAAATCGCTACCGGTAGTCGGCCCAACGACGAAGGTGACGTGCTGCGGTGGGCTATGTGGCTGTGCGCCGCCCCTCTATCGCCCCTGACGGAGCCGGGCGGCGGGTGCGCTACCCGTAGCCCACACCAAAATAGTGATACTTATATAGGCTAAGATTAATATTTATTATTTTATTTATTTATTTAATATGTACCTCTATCAGGTTAAAAATATCTAATTCAATAGGGCAGGCATTATTCTCAACTCTAAACTAATTTCTTCTAAAGTAAAAAGCATATTGAAACGAAACTCTGCAGTATTTTAATATTAATTTAAATTCACATCTAGTACCGGTAAGTCTGTCTGGAAACAATTGTTATTAATATCAGTTACAAAGCGACAGACGAAAGTTTAAACAGCGTGGCTATCAGCCATCATCGTTGTTAGGCACTATGTATATGTCGGCGTTGCGCCAGGAATTTGGACGATGATAGTAAAATACTGAGTATGTAATCACTGTATTTATTAGGAGTTCTTGCCGGAGAAGTGAGTGAAGTAAAACTGTCCTCTATTCTAATCTTACAATGTTTTTATAACCTCCGCTTTACAATGAAACGGTCTAGTCTTAGTAACTACAATTACTTTTTATAACAATCCAATAAAACAATATTGTTAACTATCTGAATATAGCTAAATAATAATGATAAATATTCTAATGCATTTAACATAATTCCAAATAGTCAATTTTACACAATTTACATTAATGTAATTAAAGGAAATATTGTTCTCATATATTGTTCAACAGACTGCGCTCTAACTAGAGATAAATTACAATCTTTATTGTGTAAAAACAACTAAATATGGTTACAAATAATTACATTAATTCTAATCGATTTTAATTTGATCAATTATAATATTTAAACAATTAAATCAAAGATTTCTAGAAATACATTCAAAAAGTGTCTTAAATATCATAGCATGGTAAATAGCAGTGTTGTTACTACAAATAATTATTTAAATATTAGTTGCAAATATTTCAAACATGTTTATAACTATAATTGATAACACATACATCAACAATTTACAAATATTGCCGATAGAGGGCGATATGCGCCCATATATACTATCCGTTTCATGGAATTCATTATTTTAAATAGACAAGAGGGAGTTTTGACTGGCAAACAGAAGCGTCGTGTTATAGTCCTGTATTATATGCCAAAAGAGAGGTTATAATTTTGACAGGTTATGTATGTATATATGTATGTTCATCTGTTCCCTCATAGCTCCACAACCAGTTATCTATACAAAAAAAATAAAATTGATGTGTCTGTTTGTAATGTCAAAATTCTGATATTTTCTATGCTCCCACGGTTATTTGCATGATACCTATGCTTAAAAACAGGTTTAAAAAATGGTATGTTTATTTTGAGTAATATTAAAAACGGCTGAGCAGATTTTGATATTATTTTTGTTCGCGAAAACCGCGACGTGTCGTGTGGGTTCAGTTAATTCCGCCTAGATTCGTTCGACAGTGCGCGCCCCGCCATTCTTGACATTAGTATCGCGATGTAGTTGTTCACCGGCGCCCGCGCCTTTTACCGTTGCTCAGTATAGACATTCTGCTTTTGACACTTCTCGTGAAATTCTTGTGACGTATTCGTCTGTCGGCAACCGCGTCTACCGCTCAGCATAAGAACCAAAATAAGCTTACCACGCTGGTCAGCCCAACCGCACGCGAGTGTATATACTATACCGTAATAGTGATATTAAATAGACAATAAATTCAGTGCCCACATTCAGCCCAACCTAGCTCGTCGTGAACACCACCTTCAGCCCGGCAAGTCTGCAGCTACACCAAAGCACAGGCAAGACGAGGTAAGTTCTCAGTTTACTCCTCACCTGTCCCGAACAAACCCTCATTTTGTGGGAATCAGTCCCACTAGTGGGATTGGCTTCCCGCTGGTCCTTCGGCAAGCCCATGTCGTTATGTTGCTGGCATAAGGTGCCCCATACAGTCCACTAAGCCACAACATAACAATTTTACTACCAGCTGTGTATATGTATAAGGAGGAACGTTGGCTATAATTTATCCTAATATTCACACGGGAATGGGTATAGACAAGTTTCGAGTTTTTGACGGGAATCCGAATTGAATGTCATCAGTATCATCTCAGCCCATATAAGATCCACTATTGGGTTCGGACCGTCTCCTTTTGTGAGTGGGAATTTGACCTACTATACCGCGCAGATCAGATGTGTTGGCATAAATTTCCTTCTCTTGCATTAATATTATCTGTTGATATACTCTTTTTTTTTTGGGTGGGTCACAGTTGGTGCACTCCTCGCTCCGCTCCGTCCGAGGCGACCGAGGGGCGTAAGCACACGCACCCGTGACTCGTCGCCTTCGTCGTTGGACCGACCACCGGAGCAGGGTGACTTGTCGTCAGTGGTCGGCCCGGCGGAATACCCCTTGAGGAGTACCCTCTCCTCGAACGACGTCCCTGTCTCGGGGAGGACGTCAGTCTTTCCTCACGCGGTCGGCCTTTCGGCGGGTGACGGACAAACTCCCCGGTCCAGATCCGTTGACATACCCTGGAGCGTACCCAATTTTATTTAAAAGGATTTATTAAAAAAAAACCTTATAAAGCTTTTGAAATGACCCGCTGAATTTTTTATCAGATTTTTCAGCTTGCGGTCGCATTCTGGTGGTAGATTATCGGATTAATTTTAGATCAAATTTGAAACTGATAATATCCAATAAATTATTCTCACAAGGTTTATACATAATAAATGATTTGATTTTATTTGAATACTAGCAACCCGCCCTCGCTTCGCTTCGGTTTCTGTCGCCTTATCCCCCGTAGTTCCCGTTCCCGTAGCAATACCAGGATAAAATATAGACTAGTTTACTCCTTGATATTATAGCTTTCCATTGGTGAAAGATTTTTTAAATCGGTCCAGCCATTCTGAAGATTACCCGGCACAAACAGACAAACAGACAGACAGATAGAGAAAAAAATATAAAGTGATTTTTAGGCATATAACCGTGAGAGCATGAAAAAAGCCTATTATTTTGACATTACAAACAGACACTCCAATTTTATATATTGGTATAGATAATATTATGTAACATTACGCTACGTATACCGGGTAGAAGATTACCCGGGGGACGTGTCGAGAGCGCCCCCTAGTGACTCTCTCCCGTACAGTTTGTTACATAACTTGTTTTTACTTAAAATTTGATATAGTGTCCTGTTAGTTGTGAAACCTGTACATATTGCAATAGTAACATAAATACATATTTTCTTGTAGTAACGGAATAAAAATACAATTCACCACTACCTATCTTGCCCTTGGATATCGTAAAAGACGACTAAGGCATATAATACCCATAAAACACCTATAAAAGTGAAAAAACACCTCGAAATTAAATCCTATAACAATCTGCCTGACCAGCACGGTATAGTAAGTAGGTCAATTTCCTTTTCATTATGGAGGAGGTCCGACCCCAACAGTGGGACTTATGTGCGTTGTAATGTTAATGATGACAGAATAAAAATACAATTCACCACTCTTTATTTTGCCCTTGAATAACATAAAAGAAGACTAAGAGAGCCCGCACACATACAATTGTAAGTTGGCCGACTAAATCGTAAGTAGGTGTATTAGGCGCAGTTACTTATGCTAGCCCGCACATCGTCTCCAACTAAATCGTCCAACTAATTAATTGGACACCGATCGTATCAGAATCACGATTCTCTTCCTATTAAAAAGTTGTCCAACTATCGGCCAACTGCTTGTTAGCACGGTTATCCTATGCAAGTTCGCACACTATCCAACTTAGTTGGACAGTTGTACGGCAAAATGCAAGGTGACCACACGCGTGGGCGTGATTTCCTCACGCTCGCATCTTCATCGACGGGTACGATGTCTGTCTCGTGATCACTTGTAGCAAACGAAAAAGTAGAAGAGCTCATAGAGGAAATTCAAAAAAGGCCAGCGTTGTACAAAAAAAAACTTGAAACAATTTGTCAGGGTAATATCCGAGTTTATAATGCAATGTATGATGCTTCCCATATTGTAATCTGTTAATATGAGATGCACCCAAAATGTTCTCTTTTATTTTCGTCTTCTTTTTATTAATAGAGCAATTAAAAGGTTTTTTGTTCCCGCATTTTCACGCACACGCACCGCGCTGGCAATACTGGTACCGACTAAATCGGTTAAGTCTGCGGCGTGTAACCAATTAAATAAAGTTGGCCAACTAAATTGTAAATGTACGCAATTTAGTTGTACGATAGTCGTCCAACTTGCAATTGTATGCGGACTCTCTAAGGGATATAATACGCGTATACGCGTACGCGTCCTTTAAACTGAAGGCAAACTCGAAATAAAACCTTTTATCAACATGTCTGACTAACATGTTATAGTAAGGTCAACTTCCCAGCTATTGTATAGGAGGTTCGAACCCAATAGCGACGGACGCGCGAGACGTATATGTGCTGAAATGATGATGATGATGACGAACTCTCTTATGTCAGTAAAGTTTATATTGCCAAGGGAAGTGTAGCTGCTTGTAAAATACGATGCAAAACTTATGAACCCAAAGCTTTTGTTGAGGATTTGAGATGTTTTTCATTGTCTTTAGTGACAAACAAACCAACAGTCAGGCTGGTAGGTGGCAATTGCCGCACATTAAACTCAGCCATAGCATAGTACTAGGTCGTTATCTACCTCCCCGGCCTGCAACACTGCAATGTTGCCGGGGCGTGACGGTATCCATAGGGGTAATCCGCCGGAACGGCGGCATGTGTCCAGACAACAGGCGGCGTGTTGTTATCTACCATATAATAACGTTTCGACCTCCAACTCTTTCGTTCATCGAATGATCATATCACATTCTTAGTACATACTTAGTTGTCAATTTTCTGCAAGACTTTAGTAATGCCTCGGACGAGGACGTGATCCTAACAACAGAGATTTAAAAACCAACTAATTAATGCTACAGAGACACAAAAATGTAAATATCTGTCGGTTCGTATTGACGTCACCTGTCTCCTAACTTTTATCTGTAAAGTTTGACAGAACATTGTCCTTATCTCATTGTTGGCTTAACTTTTACTTGGGGGATTAACTTGTAGCGAAAATTTTAGACATTTTTTTGTAATATTTTGCTAATATTTTATCAATCTCTTTTTATGTTTTCGACATACCTTCGGGAATCTGCTAACCTTTATGGCTTAACTAGATGTCGCCAGTAACATATTTTTAGAACTAATAATGAAAATAGAGACCACAGACTATTATATTTCCTACGTACTTTGTCTAGTACAGATGTATGTATGCAGGAGATTATACAAACTTTGTTATTGCGGTACCCTAGGCGTTGAAGTTCAAAAAACCCTTTTTTTCTTTTTATACACGCATATTCACACATGCACATTCTTATACTAATTAAGTTTTTATAATTATTTTTATCATGCATGTATATATATGTACCAGGTATTGGCAGAATACCAGCGCTATTTCTTTAAGTAGAAGTAGCACGAGCTGAGCCAATAGCCTTTTTTGTTTCTGGTTAGTATTATTTCAATTTATGTAAGAAGCTCTATTTTTAGTTGTTTGTGTTTTTTAAGATTAAACGAGAACAAAATAAACGTTTTTCTTTCTTTCTTTCTTTTTCTTAGTGGGTTTCTACGTCACGCAAAGAAACTAGTGTCAAAATTTCATGTTTCTGGCTTCAGTAGTTTCGGCTCTGTGATAAGTCAGTAAACTGACATCTTTCTACCTATTTTATACCCTTAGAGGATGAAAATGGACAAACGCTGAAACACGTGTTTATTTATTTTTATTAAAGAGTATTTGTGCTTAATTTGAAGACAGTAGCTCTAGATCTTTTTCCCTTCCATACAGACTTTACCGTTGCGTTTCACCCCCTTAGGGGTGGAATTTCAAAAAATCTTTTCTTAGTGGGTGCCTACGTCACGAAATGAAACTACGGTCCAAATTTCATTTTTCTAGCTTCAATAGGTTCGGTCCACCCTGTTCCTTTATATATATATTATTGTTAACGCCCACGCAACACCCCTGGCAGGTGGAATTTCGTAAAATCCGTTCTTACCTGACCTCTCCTTGACGAAAGGAATATTTCTGCCAAATTTCAAGCCTGTACGTTTTATGGTCCCGGAGATATGGTGATGAGTCAATAAATCGCTCGCAAAACCCTTCTCTCTTATATATGCGAGATATAGATTATATCAAATTAATCTTATGGTAACGCGATTACAATTCTCTATCCCCTATCTCCCCCATGGTTGTAATAAGTTCCCCGTAGTAAGAGTAGAAAACCTCGATTATAATAATTGTATATCATCATGTCTTGCTAGCATGGTATGTTTTTTAATATTAAGAAGATAAAGTAAACTTAATTATTTTTCTTTCTTTCTAAAACTGTTAACCACTGCACTGAGAGATGTTTTCAACCTTTTAGACTGGACCGGGCTCGACAGACTTCGATTTGCAGACGATGTTGTTGTTATGGTAGAATACATGGAGGACCTTGGCACCATGCTCAACAATCTCAGCAGGATATCCCAACTAGTGGGTTTAGGAATGAACACGCCAACGTGCTCCCTAAATGTAGGGCTCATAAAGAAGGTCAAAGTTGCTCAGCGTGCTATGAAGCGGGCTATGTTCAGGATTTCTCTATGAATCGAATCCGAAATACGGCAACCCGCAGAACAACGGGTTTAACCAACATAGCACAAAGAATTAGCACGCTGAAGTGCCAATGAGCAGGACACATCGCTCGACCAACTGACAACCGCTGGGGAAGAAATGTTCTCGAGTGGTGACCAAGTATCGAACGTTGCAGTGTAGGACGTCCCCCACTAGGTGTAGGCACCGCAGTTCGGTATCTTAACCACGGCGCCATGTATGCAGTTATCAAAACTGTACATTGTACCTAATACTGTCATTTAATAATTAACTTTATTGCTGTTTATCTAGGGGGGCGCGGCCGGAGCACCTCCTCGTGGTGCTCCCTGGTAACGTCCATTTGGACGTCATGCGGCCATTTGGACGGCCAAGATTCCGGCAGGGGGGGGGTCTCCGCGTGCGGCTCTGGTGGCAGAGCACGGCGGATCTGACCCGGGGCCAATGGGGCGGATGTGCCTCATGGCACTCCGTCGCCAGGGACGGTTGCGTCACGGCCCGGGGGCGTGACGGGTTGGTCGCTCGCGAGCGGCCAGACCCGGAAGGCCCAAACCGTAATCCTGAATGGGGGGGTCAGGACCGGGGGTCTTCGGACCGCGGGGAAGAAAACCCCTATAAAAAATCACCCCAATCTTAAGTTTGGCCACTCGGCGAGGAGATGTATGACTGGTGGGTTAAGAAGCGCGCGAGCGTCCAGTCGTTAGAGTGGTAGTCAAGGCGAGACTTAAAAATGACCAAACACCATGGCAGGAGTTGAAACGAGCGTAGCTACTCCAGAGGGTCCCGGCCACGCCGGGGAATCCCTCACTGTGCTGGTTTCTGAGCGCGAGAGGCGCACAGTCACCAGCACAGTCAGTCTCCACACGTATGGGAGGGAGACGACAACTGCTTTGACGGCCGAGAGCCCGGCCCAACATCAAGTGGCTCAGGGGGGGAAGGGGAATGAGGAGAAGGCGGTGAGGAAGAAGACCCGGAGGACGAAGCCGAGGCGTTCCGCCGCTGCGCGAGCCCGCATAAGCGCCATAACATCCAAGGCGAGGCGGGAGCGGAAGAAGGCAGAAGCCATTGCTGCACGCGAGGCGGGTGGCAGCATTGCCTCTACTGGGCCGTCGGGCCTGGAGAGCGAGTCCACCGCAGAGCCGTCGCTGGAGGAGAGCGTCGGCAGTGGCAGCGGATCCGAGGACGAGGGCGGCATTGCCGCAGGGCCGTCCAAGACGATGGAAGGCAGCTCGGAGTCGAGGCTGCCGAGCGACGAGGGCGGCACTGCTGCAGAGCCGTCGCGAGACGAGGGCGGCAGTGCCGCAGGACCGTTGGAGGCGGCAATACACACGGCCTCGGAGATGTCGGCGGACGAGGGCGGCAGTGCCAAGGAGCCGTCCGCCGAGGAGGGTGGCTGGATGCAGGTCGGCCGAGGTGGTAGCGAGGGCGGTGGATGCGCCGTAGCGAGTAGCGGGCCGTCAGTTGAGGTTCTGCGTAGGTCGTCGGTGTCGCCGAAGAGAAGCGAGGAGAGGGTTAGGGAGGCTGCGGAGGCGCCATCCCCAAGGGTGAAGAAGAGGGAGGAGGCCCTCCCCCCGAGCGTCCGGAAGCGCCCCCTCAACGGGGACAGCTCGAACACCGACTCGGAGGGGAGTACCAACATGCCTCCTCCCAAGGTCCCGACTATGCCCCGTGGACGCAGAGGTCGAGGATCGGCGGTGGTGGCGAGGCCAGGGACCCCCGGTCCGGCCGGCCACGGTGGCGAGGTGGCGGCCCTACAGGCCGCGAACGCCCGCCTTAGTGAGGAGGTCTCCGGCTTGCGGGAACGCAACCGCAAGCTGGAGACGGAGCTATCGGCGGTGCGACGGGAGAACCGCGGGTTGGCCAAGGAGATGGCCGACCTGCGGGCCCAGTTCGCGCGCCTGGCGCCGGCCACGCCGCCGGTGCCAGCCTCGCCACCGAAACAGGCTGCGCCGGGGAGGGCCGGCCCGTCGTCGGCGTCTGTGGTGCCGGCTGCGCCCGTCGCGGCTGCTGCGCCGGCTGCGCCCGTCGCGGCTTCGGCGCTTCCTCCCCTCGTCGTGGTCCCTCCGCCGCCTCGTGGCCGCGGGAGACCGCGGAAGGGGGAGGAGCCGCCGCTCGACGAGGTGCACGGCGTGTCGGAGACGGCGGTACGCGTCATCTTAGCCCGAGTAGGGGTGATGGTGGATGCGCGTATCGCCGCCGTAGCGGCCAGGCTCCCGCCTGAGCCGCCCCTCCGACCGCCGCTCGCCGCGGACGGGGCGAGACGGCCGCAAGCGTCAGCTCCCACCCCGCTGCCCTGTCAGGGTGGCCGCGTGGTGAGCTACGCTGCGGCCGCGGCCGGGCCCAAGGAGGCCAAGAAGGCCGGCAAGGTGCCGGCTCCCGCCAAGGCCGGGCCGCGGCCGGCGCCAGCGGCTGCACCGCAGGCGCCGGCCAGCGCACCCGCGACCGCTCCTGCTGCGCTCAGCGCTGCTGCCAGGCTCGAACAGGGCTGGCAGGTGGCTGAGCGGAGCAGGAAGGCACGCGGCCAGAAGCGGAGAGCGGCGGCCAAGAGTGCCGCCGTGGCCGCCGCTCCCCAGGCGGGAGCCGGCAGAAAGGGGAAGAAAAGGTCGCGCAGGGGCCTCAAGTCGCCGAAGACGGCCGCGGTGGTCATCACCGTGCTGCCTGAGGCGGCTGAGAGGGGCCTCAACTATGAGGCCGTCCTAAAACGCGCCCGGCGGGAGCTGGACGTCTCCGGTATCGGGGGCGTCGAGGCGAGGACCCGCAAGGCCCGGACAGGGGCTCGAATACTCGAGTTCCCTGGGGCCGAGGGCGCGAAGACGGCCGATAGTTTGGCCACGATGTTGAGGGGGCTGTTCGGGCCGGAGGATGGTGTCCGAATCGCCAGGCCTGTCAAGTGCGCAGAGATGCGCCTGACGGGCTTGGACGATTCCGTGACGGTGGAGGACGTCCGGGAGGCCATTATGGCGCGTACCGGATGTGCCTCGGACACCGTCCGGATTGGCACCATCCGCACTGGTCCGGGCGGCGTCAGTGCTGCCTGGGTGCAGTGTCCGGTGGAGTCGGTCAAGCAATTGGCCGACTCAGGCAGGCTCCTCGTGGGCTGGAGCTCGGCGCGGGTAACCGTGCTAGAGCCCCGGCCCGCGAGGTGTTACAAATGCATGGCGGTCGGGCATACCCGACCGACATGCAAAAACTGCTTTGACTGCAGCGGGCTATGTTTCCGTTGCGGTCAGACCGGACACCAGGCGGCATCGTGCTCTGCGGTGCCCCACTGCCCCGCGTGTGCGGCAGGCAATAGGCCTGCCAAACACCGCATGGGCTCTGGGGACTGCAGACCCCCGGCATCGGCCCCGAAGGGGCGGGACGGCCCATCGACCGGGCCAGTCCCCGCTCCGAGCGCGGCCCGATCGCCCGTCAGCGCGGAGGAGGTGACGATGGATACGGACCGTTAATGGACCCCGTATCCATTCGTCTCCTCCAGGCCAACCTCAACCACACCGCCGGTGCGCAGGACGTGTTCCTGCAAGCCATGGCGGAGTGGTTGATAGGAGTAGCCGTAGCCGCGGAGCCGTACGTGGTGCCCGACCGGCCTAACTGGTTGGGTAGCACCGATGGCACCGTGGCAATCGTCGCCTCCACGTCGTGGCCTTCGTCGCCTCTGACCCTTAGGGACAGGGGCGTCGGATACGTCGCGGCGGACTGGGGGGAGATTACGCTCCTCGGAGTCTATCTCTCCCCTAACTGGAGTGTGACCGATTTCGAGGCCTCCCTCACCATCATGGAGGCCTCGTTACGGCGAATGGCATCGCGCCAGGTCTTCGTCTTGGGGGACTTCAACGCCAAGTCCGTGGCGTGGGGGTCTCCCCGGACGAACGACCGAGGACGGGCGATCGAGGAGTGGGCGGCGGCACTGGGCCTCTGTTTGCTGAACAGGGGCTCGGTGCATACGTGCGTGCGACAACGGGGCGGGTCGATAGTGGACCTTTCGTTCGCTAGCCCCGAGGTCGCCGCACGCGTGGGGAGCTGGCGCGTCGTGGAGGAGGTGGAGACCTTGTCGGACCACCGGTATATCCGGATGGAGGTCTCCCCGGTAATCCCGACGCCCAGCAGGGGTCACGGGGCGGATGGACGTCCTGCGTTCCCGCGATGGGCTGTGGGTCGCTTAGACCGGGACCAGCTGGCGGAGACAGCCATCGTTTACTCGTGGCTGTCCTCTGCCAACCAGTCGGACGGGGTGGACGCCGAGGCTTGCCGCATCCGCAGTGCGTTGACGCAGATCTGCGATGCGGCCATGCCCCGGGTACGGCGTCCGCCCCCGAGGAGGGCGGTCCACTGGTGGTCCCGGGAGCTGGCGGATCTCCGGGCCGCGTGCATTCGCGCCCGGAGGGCCTACACCCGCAGCCGGCGGCGGCAACGCGACGCGGAGCGGGAGGCCTTGCTGTATGAGGGCTACCGCAATGCGCGGTCGGCCTTCAGGCTGGCCGTCCGCTCCGCCAAGGACGTCAGTCGGCAGGAGATGCTGGACGGTCTCGATCGTGACCCCTGGGGACGCCCCTATCGCGCGGTGCTGAATAAGCTCCGCGCGCGGGGCCTTCCCCTCACCGAGACTCTCCAGCCCAGCCTTCTCACCCGGGTCGTCGAGGACCTGTTCCCGCGGCGGGCGGAACACACGCCCCCGGTCATGGCTCCGCCAGACACTGACCGGGAGGCCGACGACGACAGTGTTCCGCCCATCACGGAACCCGAGATGGGAGTGGCGGTGGCGCGCATGTGCGCAAAGTCCACCGCCCCCGGGCCCGACGGTGTTCCAAACCGCGTGTTGGGCCTGGTCCTCGACCACCTGGGTCCCCGCCTCAGGGAGCTGTTCGACGCGTGTTTAGCGTCCGGACGGTTCCCTGGGTGCTGGAAGGAGGGAAGGCTGGTGCTCCTGCCGAAGCCGGGACGGTCTCCGGGGTCGCCTTCGGCCTACAGGCCTATCGTGCTGCTCGATGACACGGGCAAGCTACTGGAGAGGGTGGTAGCTGCCCGCATCGAGCGGCACCTCGTCGGCACGGGGCCCGATCTGTCGGACGCCCAGTTTGGGTTTAGGAGGGGTCGTTCGACGATCGCGGCTCTGTTGCGCCTGAGGGCCGTGGCGACTGAGGCCGTCACCGGTGGGGGAGTGCTGTTGGCGGTGTCCCTAGACATCGCCAACGCATTCAATAGTCTGCCATTCAGCTGCATCAGGGAGGCGCTCCGGTATCACGGAGTGCCAGCTTACCTGAGGCGGCTAGTGGCAGACTATTTGGTGGGGCGCAGCGTCCTCTGTACCAACCGAGCAGGGGACGTTGTGCGAACGCCCATGACGTGCGGTGTCCCACAGGGGTCGGTCCTCGGACCCACCCTGTGGAACATCGGCTACGACTGGGCGTTGCGGGGGAGCCTCCCGCCCGGGCTGGGCGTGATTTGTTACGCCGACGACACGCTCGTCACAGCCCGCGGTGGGACGCTAGAAGAGGCGGTAAGCCTGGCGACCTATGGCACCGAAGAGGTCGTCAGGCGGATCGAGGCGCTGGGGTTGAGGGTCGCCCTGGACAAGACGGAGGCCCTCTTGTTCCATGGGCGCCTTATGAGCCCTCCCATCGGCGTCTCGATCACCGTCCGATCGGTTGACATCAGCATCCGGGCCCATATGAGGTACTTGGGCCTGGTGCTCGACGGGCAATGGTGGTTCCGGGAGCATTTCCGCAGGCTCGCTCCGCGGCTCGTCGGCGCGGCGTCCGCCCTATCGTGGCTAATGCCGAACGTGGGCGGACCGAGCGCTACGTGCCGACGGCTGTACACGGGGGTCATCCGGTCGATGGCCCTGTACGGCGCACCGGTGTGGGCGGGGTCCTTGACCGTCCGACTTAGGGCCCTTCTGTGGCGACCACAGAGGGTCATGGCGGTCAGGGCCATCCGCGGATACCGCACGGTTGCGACGGAGGCAGCGTGCCTATTGGCCGGGACTCCCCCGTGGGACCTGGAGGCGGAAATGCTCGCCGAGTTGTATCGGCGGGTGTCGGGGGTGCGCGGGGAGGGCGGTGTGATCTCGTTAAGGGATCTCACCGCCTGGCGCGTCGACGCCCGCCGAGACGTCATTGCCCGTTGGGCAGTCCGGCTGGAGAGGCCTCGGTTCGGGGTGCGAACCGTGGAGGCCTTCCGGCCGGTGCTGATGCAGTGGTTGGAGAGGCGGCACGGGGTGCTCTCCTTCCGACTAGTGCAGGTGTTGACGGGGCACGGGAGCTTCGCCAAATACCTGCACAGGGTCGTGAGGAGGGAGAGTACACCGTCCTGCCACCACTGCGATTGCGACGAGGACACGGCGCGCCACACGCTCGAGGCCTGCGCGGCTTGGGCAGTGCAGCGCCGTGAACTCGTCGCAATCATCGGTGCCGACCTGACGCTGCCGGCCATCGCTAGGGCGATGGTCGACAGCGTCAGGAACTGGGACGCGGTCGCAGCCTTCTGCGAGACAGTGATCTCGCAGAAGGAGGCGGCGGATCGTCTGCGCGTGGAGCGCAGCCTCGATGAGGAGATCCGCCGCCGGCGACTGGGGCGGCGCAGGCGCAACTATCTGCGCCTCATGCCGCCCTAGCCGAGGCCGCGGGTGACGTGACCGGGGATTAGTCCGTCACCCGCCGAGAGGCCGACCGCGTGAGGAAAGACCGACGTCCTCCCCGAGGGGGGGACGTCGGTCGATGGGAGGGTACCCCGCGTAGGGGGTATTCCGTCGGGCCGACCACTGACGACAAGTAAACCTGCTCCGGTGGTCGGCCCAATGACGAAGGCGAGGTGGTTTTCGGGTGGGTTGCGGGAGTTGCGTGCTTAAGCCCCTCTGTCGCCCCGGACGGAGTGGTGCGGAGGCGCGCCGACTGCGACCCACCCAAAAAAAAAAAAAAAAAAAAAAAAAAAAAAAAAAAAAAAAAAAATTGCTGTTTATCTATCCTTTTTTTTTTGTGTGTAACTGTTGGTCGCAGATGACCTTGACAGCTTAACGCGGTCAATGGGCGAGTGGAAGGCTCTCAACCCGGTAAGTTAAGCGAACATCGCCCGATGGCTCCCCCTGTGGGGAACGGACCTCGGCTCGGGGCGTCGCTGAAAGCAAAGTGGGCATGGCCACGTTTAGGTTAATGACTTTTACGTGCCGCGGTTTTTGACCTCGACGGCGAGGCCGATACCGCGGCGTTTTTTGTATTATGGCTGCGCGAGCTGTGTAGGCCCTTTCTTGGGCGATCGTAACAGCGTCATCTTCTTCTTCAAGAAGATGACGAGGACGTCGGACAGCGGATATATTTGAGGGGACGTAGTTTACCGCCCCAACCACTAGTGGATTGCGGTGAGTCGTGGCAGAGCCATCAGCCTTTTCAAGTCTTCGTTTATATATAGGTTAAGTGAAAATAATATTATTTATTTATTTATTTATATAAGGCTCATCTACGACATAAACACAAACATATGCTAAAAACATTCCAGTGGCTTAAAACTAGTGTTTACATCAATTACAGACGTGCACAACATTAAGGAATATATTTATCATCATTATCTCAGCCCATATACGTCCCACTGTTGGGCTCGGACCTCCTTCTCGGACCGGTAGGTAATTGACCTACTATACCACGCTGGTCAGACGTGTTGGTATAGTTTCCTTCTCTCGCATAGATGTTATATCCGTTTTATATCCCTTAGTCGTCTAGCACGATCACCCACGGCTAAGATAGGGGTGGTGAATTGTATTCTTAGTCCGTCACCACACGGAAGTTAGAATATATTACTATTCGTAATTAATGTTAGAGATAAAAAGAAAAGTATTAATTATCTAATAAAAAAATAACGAGTAGAAGTAATTAGAAGGTACCTAAGTAAAATCTAAGATAAGTAAATAAATCCAATAATAATTAAATATAAAATTTAGCATTTAACATATAAAGTTATTTATTAAAGCTTATGATTAAAGTCTCTGTTCGAACAGTCTCTGTTCTTATCAAACAATCATAATTATGATGACATTATCTAATAGATATTTGTATTTATATATTAGTTATAAGTGAAATACAACTTGTTTAATATACAATTATACGTACAGTAGAAACTCGATTAACCGGACTAATTGTTGTAGATAGACATCCGGATAACCGACAATCCGGATAATCGAATCTATCAAAACCCTCCTTTGGCTTTGTGCGTATGTAGTACATATGTACCTTCAATACTACTATTAGTGTTAAAACGCGGAGGGTCGAGCGGTATCTGCCACACCAGCACGTACATGCTTTTTTTTTGTTCTGCGGTCGTCGCGCTCCTCGCACCTCACCGTCCGGGGCGACAGAGGGGCGTAAGTACGCACACCTGCAACCCACCCGAATACCACATCGCCTTCGTCGTTGGGCCGACCACCGGAGCAGGGTTACTTGTCATCAGTGGTCTGCCCGACGGAATACCCCCTACTTGGGGCACCCTCTCATCGACCGACGTAGTGTTGCCCAAAAAAGTCTTGGTCTTGCGGTCTTGGTCTTGGTCTTGCGAGAAATGCGAGACCGAGACCAAGACCAAGACCGCTTAATTTTTGCAAGACCAAGACCAAGACTGGCCCTGCAAGACTTGAGCAAGACCAAGACTGGGCCTGCAAGAGTCTCGCGGTCTTGCATTTAATTCAAATCACCATTTCAGCTTATATACGGTTGAGCTCGTGTCTTCTACATAACAGGAGGAGAATCGGCCGTGGCCGGAGGGGAATCGCCACGGTGATCGGCCGTGTTGTTACAGGTCATACATGTCAAGTTTTCCTTCTCTTGCACCGATGTTATATATTATAGCCCTTAGTCGTGGGTTCGCAGTCACGGGTAAAATAGGGGGTGATGAATTATATTCTTACTCCGTCACTACACGGCAAGTCAAATCAGTCTTGAGATATCCATCTATTGGCCAATCGATTCCCAATGTTGGTGTTGGCTTTTCAGAATTACTCTTCGGAAAGGCTTAAGGACAAAAATACCGTAATCACGAGAGTGCTCTTGCCCATTATACATATTTATATATCCGTTTATTCATTAGCCCAACGACGTTCACTGTTGGACATAGAAATATGCCTACAATTAATCTATATAAATGTCCATGTAGGGACAGAGTACGATCACCATTAGGCAGTACATGAAGCGTTGCTCCCAGCGCTATTTTGCCCCTGCCACGACTCACCCCAATCCACTAGTGGTTGGGGCGGTAAACTACGTCCCCTCAAAAATATCCGCGCTCCGACGTCCTCGTCATCTTCTTGAAGATGACGCTATTATGATCGCCCAAGAAAGGACCTACACAGCTCGCGCAGCGATAACAGATAAAACTCCGCGGTATCGGCCTCGCCGTCGAGGTCGAAAACCGCGCCGCGTAAAAGTCATTAACCTAAACTTGGCCACGCCCACTTTGCTCTCAGCGACGCCCCGAGCCGAGCTCCGTTCCCCACAGGGGGGCAGGGGGGAGCCCTCGAGCGATGTTCGCTTAACTTACTTACCGGGTTGAGAGCCATCAGCGCTCACCCATTGACCGCGTTAAGCTGTCAAGGTCATCTGCGACCAACAGCTACACACACACAAAAAAAAAGACAGAGTACGAATATAATTCACCACTCTCTTACCCGTGGATGTCGTATCAAATCGGATCGGGCAATGGTGTTAGGAACCCATGAAAAAAAATTGAAATAAAATATCGATTCGTTAATGAATTGAGAGACATGTAAGTTCTCAATTTTGTCATCGTTTTTTCGTGTAAATTGATTAAAATGTATAAAGGAATGATACTTAATCTACAACATATTCGTATTTTGTTAAATGTTCATTAGAATTTGAATAAATCAATGATTACGTTTGCATAAGCAAGACAAACTTCGCTTTAACATAAATCAGCTGATCGGCCGATGACCGTTGATGAGTCGCCTTTGTACCTACGTAACCATTGAAAGGTTCGCGCAAATCTAATACCTATTTATACTGTCGAAATTTTACATGCTTACATATATCCTGTCTGTACATACCTACATAATGCATAAAATTTAAGGCATAAACTCTTAAACACACATTTTTGTAATCACTATAACTTTTACGTTATATTGTTTTTGTGTAATATACATTCTAATTATGATCTATGATTGTTGAACTACAACATACATGAACAGTTGTCCCATAACCTGATACACCCTGTGTACATATGTGCAAGAGAAGTGAAACTAGAAAGAAAACCCTGTACCAACATGTCTGACCAGCGTGGTATAGTAGATCAATTTTCCTCTTACTGGAAGGAAGCTTAAGCCCAGCAGTGGCACTTTTATGAGCTGTGACGATGACGACGAATATCATACATTTTACAAGTATTAAAACCATAAAATTTTAAATCAGTTTTATATGTTCTTGAATAAATAGTATATTAAGAGCTACATGGATCCAGCGGCCAAAGTATTTATATAGGCAATAGAGCAACAGGTTTTTTCAAGTATCCAGAGTATCAGTAACTAAACTGGAAATACAATAGATACATACCACTTAACTTGAAGGGGAATATAAACAATCGCATTAATTGTAAAATATCGCATTGATTATAAAATGACATAAAATTTATTGTATCAACTGCCTCGTGTGGTGACGTCTTAAGAAAATAGGGTCGAAAGTCCTGTCATAAGAGTAGTAACGCTGTCTAATGGAACACCAGGGGAATAGAAGAGTAATTTTCTCCAGTGGTAAGTATTGTATTCAATAGTGAACTATAGGCTAGCAGATGGATAGATAGGATAGGATATTTGATTAATTTAGTTGGATTTTTCATTGCCATGATAAATTACTGTTACGTTATTCTAACTGCAAAACTTTGCGAGACTCTTGCTGCAATACCAAGACTCGGGTGCGCAAGACCAAGACCAAGACCAAGACTCGGGTGCGCAAGACCAAGACCAAGACGAGACCAGGTGTGATGTTGCAAGACCAAGACCAAGACCGGTCCAAGTCTCGTCTTGGTCTTGCATTTGGGCAACACTAGACCGACGTCCTCCCCGAGGGGGGGACGTCGGTCTTTCCTCACGCGGTCGGCCCCTCGGCGAGTGACAGACTAGCACGTACATGCTTGCATACATTCGATTTGTAGTTACATAGGTCGCGGTTGGTAGTCTAGATAATTGCGAATCTGTATTACCGAGGTTCGGATAATCGAGTTTCTACTGTATATACTAGCTGATAGTATTGCCAAATCAATCTATTTATTTAAAACATAAAAGATCTTTAATATTGATATAGTCACTATAAGAAGTTGTTAGGTTAGCTATTTACATAATAAATTAAGAAGAAAGGTGCCTTAAGCAGGGACTGAATGAGTTAACCGAGTTGATATAACATGGATCTCACAAATTTTTATGGTAGAAGAATTCAGTTGCGAGGCTTGGCTTTTTTAAGTATCTCATTTCTTTTTGTAGATAGACCTACCTTTTCGGTACCTTCTACTTCTTGAATACCAACAAAGGATTTTCTTAGAGCACACTCTCTCAAAAATGAGACATCTCTCCTTTCCGCTTGAGTCAATTCTATCTAAACTAAGCGGAGAGATGTGGAAGTAAAGAAATTTGATTGGTTTTTCGAAACACATCTCCTCTAGTCTCCTATTCGCTTTGATAGCCATCGAGCCTAATGATGGCGCTCTTTCTTTCAGATAAATTTGAGGCAATTTAGTTTGCTTAATACTTTGGGAGATTTTGGTAAAATTTCATAAGGCACGTCCCACTGTTGCTTTTTCATTAAGTTGGTTGACCATTTTACTAGTTATCTTTGAACATAATTATATCTAGGTATCTGTCTACACCTATTATGCCAATCATCATTCAGCCTATCGCCGTCCACTGTGGAACATAGACCCCCCTCATGCTTCACCATAAAGTGAGGTACTGTGGCACCTGCGTCCAACGACGCTAAAGGGTAACAGAGTTGCCATGACTAGAGATCATTTTTCTTCGCCTTATGAGGAATAATGACGTAGTCGCCACGTTTGGTAGGCGGGTTGGTTTCGCAGTGAGATATCATACATTCCCCCGGCGAGAGCTACTGCCCACTCTTCTTCCTTTTTAATCTTTTTTTTTTAAATGACAACGCCTTGCACTAAGGGAATAATAATCCTTATATTGTGGGGGACTTTACAAACATATAATTCAACATCGCATCATCATCGCAGCCCTCATATGTCCCACTGTTGGGCTTGGGCCTCCACCACAATAGGAGGGAATTTAACCCACTATACCATGCTGGTCAGACATGTTGATATAGGGTTTCATTTCGAGTTTGCCTTCTCTTGCACAGATGGTATGTGCATATACCCATACCCATAGTCGTCTTATACGATATCCTCGGGCAAGATAGAGAGTGGTGAATTGCGGAAAGAACATATAATTAACCGACACAAATTACATTCAGACTCAGAACAACAATTTGTGGATCATACAAGGTGTTGTCTTGCATGGGATTCGAACCCGCGACACTAGCACGGTACGTTGGTGTCTTAACCACTACGTCATCTGCGCAGTCTTTAGCTGCTTGTTACGATTCCCATAGAGAAGCAATGATGACGACAAATGTATTCTTATTTTTTACAAAGTTACATTTCATTAACTGCAAATATAACTTTGCAATCCTATATATTTATATGAGTTTACAAAATTATTTATGCAGTTAGTGTATCTTGGAAACTGGATGATAATTATAATGTTTCATAATTTTTCCTTCATTTATACACCAAACACTAATTGTATTCTAAATTGGAAGCTTCTATATCGGCTAGAAGTGCCACTTTAATATTGATGATCGGTCAGTCAGTCGGTGAGTGACAAAATTACGAAATTTGGACTAGTTATAATTCTTAAACTATTGGTTCAAATTGAATGAAATTTGAAATACACAATGTGTATACAATGCCTGCTGGGATACAAAAAAATCAGGTTTCTAGCTATATTAACAACGAAGTTATAGGGGGTCGAAAATGGCCTGAATGGCTTCGAGAAAAGTATGTTACGGCAGTTTTGCGTTTTGCCCGACTTTTTTTTTGCTGGACTTGGGGGGGGGGCACTGCCGTGCCCCCAGATCTATACCAATAAATAAAATTGGAGTGTCTGTTTGTAATGTCAAAATAATAGGCTTTTTTCATACTCACACGGTTATTTGCACGACACCTATGCCTAAAATAGCAATTAAAAAATTTTTGTCTGTCTGTCTGTTTGTCTGTCTGCCTGTCTGTCTGTTTGTCTGTTTGTTCCGGGTAATCTTCAAAACGGCTGGACCGATTTCGAAAATTCTTTCACCAATGGAAAGCTATAATATCAGTAAACTAGGCTATATTTTATCCCGGTATTCCCACGGGAACGGGAACTACGCGGGTAAAACGACTATAACCTATAACCGAAGCGAAGCGAGGGCGGGTTGCTAGTCTATACATATAATAGGCCTTTTTCATGCTCACACGGTTATTTGCACTATACACATGCCTAAAAATCACTTTATATTTTTTTTGTCTGTCTGTTTGTTTCAGGTAATCTTCAAAACGGCTGGACCGATTTCAAAAATTCTTTCACCAATATAATATCAGGGCGTAAACTAGACTATTTTATCCCGGTATTCCCACGGGAACGGGAACTACGCGGGTAAAACGACTAAAACCGAAGCGAAGCGAGGGCGGGTTGCTAGTATAATTATATAAAAAGAAAATTGTGTAGTAGAAAATAAATTATGGTTGAATTTCGACCACTCGGCGACCACTAGTAAAAATAAATGTTTGATAAACACTATACTATACAAACGTTTATGATGAAATAATTAAAATGATTGTCTGTTGTAAATAAAATGTCACTTCTATCATGTCTATACAACACAAGCTAATTCTAGTATTTTTTAAGACACCGCATTACTGAAGACTAAATTTTTCTGTCACAGCAACTTTGTCAATACAATTTACGAAAGCAAATTGTAACCAGACTTCGAACAATAAAGAATTCTCTTTGGCAATCGAACCGTCATAATCAATTGGTGATTTTGAAGGAAAATATTATGTGGTTATCTATCTGGCACAAATTTATAAATCGTTTTCAAAGGATTGTAAAAATTGATGACTTTTTCTAGTTTGGTCTGTCATAAAGATAATACAATTTGTAGCGATGTTATAGAACTAAGTAACCGTAACCGAAATTATGCAATATCCAAAATAAAAATATAATCAAAACCGATTTATCTCTCGAGCGCTTTTGGGACACCCTTAGACTCAAAAAAAAATGTGCTCAAAGCGCTTTTGGGACACACGTTTGACCCAAATAAACACTTTACAATTAACAATTGCTTTTAGTACTTTTATTTAAATTAACCAATCAAAAGCTATTGATATACATTTTATTTCATATTTCCTTGTCATATAGCAACAATAATAGTTTACGTAAAACCATAAAATTCACTGAACTTTTTTCAATATACCAAAGCGCGCGGGGCACTCGAGGGCGCCGCGATGTTTGGCGCGTGAGAGGTTAAAGGTTTTATTATTTTCGGATAGGATCCCTATGAGACAGGTTTTGATAGGCTTTCTATCTACAAGCTAATCTGACACCCAAAACATAATACTCCCTAAAATGATCAGCACAATTGGGTAAATCCTTTTACAATTTCCTACAAAATCAGTATCCGTCCTGAGTGACGGCTCCCTTTTCTTTATTGTCTTTGACGGCGGACGAGTAAGCAGCTCACCTGATGTTATGTGGTAACTGTCGTCCAAGGACTTCCGAAACAGCGTAGTACTAGGTCGTTATCTATCGTAAGGTGGCGTTTGGGCTATCATCATCATCTCAGTCCATGCACGTCCCAATGTTGGGCTCAGGCCTCTCACTATAGGAGGGCAATTAATCTAATATACCACGCTGGTTAGTCGTATTAGTATTAGGTTTTGTTTCGTTTCTTCTCTTTCATAGATATTATCAGTCGTGTTTTACGATACTCACAGGCAAGAGAGAGGGTGATGAATTGTATTCTTACTCCCGTCACCATACAGAATCCCAAATAAACCGTATCCAGATCCGAAACGTTGTATCCATGATACCTTTAATAAGAAGTCTGTACTCTAATATAATTTAAGATATTTTTACCTTCGATGAATCCAACATCGTAAAGGCACAGCGTTGCATATAGCCTTCAACCACACCCCGCCAATACCATCTGGTCTGATGACAGGGACAACATGTAGATCCTCAACTTGTCGTATAGTGCCTTATCTGTATCAAGACCTTCTTCGGTAGGCTTCTTAGCGAGCTACCCCTTTTGAGTAACACCTTCCTTCGCCGCTGCCTGTTACCAAAACCTCACGCGCTCACCCGCCTATCGTAGATGGTATTTTCTTTTTTTTTATTGCGAACGGTGGTGAACAAGCAAACAGTACATCTGATGGTAAGTGTTGCTACTGCTCATGGACCTTTGTTAAACCGCTGCCTACCTTGAAGAAAGTGAAGGAAGTGTGAATGCGTGCAATGAGGTTCTTTGATACGAAAGGCATCACCAAAACCCACCACACGCAAACGCCCTCAGAAAGTCAGGCTTCTGGTTCTCTCGCTCACCGAATGAAGCTCAGTAATAAATTGTTACTACTCAGACGTTGATGCTCAGTGTGGTACTACCCTGGACGGACCAGCCCGCGACTGTAGACAGAAAACTGTCAGCAGTGTGATCCTACCACTACAATACACTTATTTTGTAGATGTTTTTTAGGAATCCGACAAGCAAATAAGGTGTACGACACATTTTCTTCTAGCTGGTCATCATAATAGGTTCTCATCACCATCTCAGGACATATATAATATATATAATATACACTCATTTGCAAAAAAAACGGGCACCTAAGCAATGAACCATTTCAAATGTTAATATTTCTTTGTTTGATAATTATAGGTAGTTTTATCCACACAATTTGCTAAATTAATAAGAAAATAATCGTTTTCATCAGTATTTCATAAAATTTAGATACAATTTATGGGAAATAATGCTAAACCTCGCTAGTAGTGTATATTCGCTAGTAGTGCATATGCTCATGAAGTAAAAATAAAAAAGTTTTTTTGTTTGTTTTTCTTTAATAAAGTAAAAGCAGATAAATGTTTAGTATCGAGTGTGACCCCCTCTAGCTAAAATCACAGCTTGAATTCGTCTGGGCATGCTAGCGAGTATATCCCGGATACTTGCTTGCGGAATACGTTCCCACTCCGCAGTAATCACATTCTTCAGCTCTCTGATGGTCTGCGGAGCCGGGTGTACTGATCTCACACGCCGTTTCAGAACGCCCCAGACATGCTCTATGGGATTGAGGTCGGGACTTCGAGCTGGCCAATCCAAACGACGAATGCCGACCTCTTGCACATACGCATTAACATCGCGGGATCGGTGGGCGCGAGCATTGTCGTCCATAAAAATCGAGTCTTCACCTAGAGCGGCCAATGCGGGTTGTGCATGAGAAATTAGAACTTCCGTTATGTATCGATGCCCAGTCAGTGAGCCGTTTTCAATGAAGTACGATCCATTGAATTTATTCCTGCCCAAAACATAACAGAGCCCCCACCATACTCTGTACGATCCATTGAATTTATTCCTGCCCAAAACATAACAGAGCCCCCACCATAAGGTGTGATTTCTTCGAAACATGCCTCTGCAAAGCGTTCTCCTTGTCTTCTTAGCACTCGCCGACGTCGATCTTCACCGAACAGAGATATCCTGGCTTCATCAGAGAACAAAACCCTATTCCAATCGTCTTGAGTCCATGATTCACAATTTCTAGCGAACCTAAGCCTGTGAACTCTGTGCTCACGGAGTAATTTGGGGCCGCGGGCCGGGCGGTGACTGCGTATATTGGCAGCGAGAAGCCTCCTCCTGACCGTCCATAGACTAATATGCACATTTCTTACTTCTTGGAGGTTGTTCTTAAGATCCACATACGAAGATTTGCGATTTCTCAATGCGCGACTCACAAGAAAACGATCATCCCGTGGTTGGGTACATGGTTTTCTTCCAGAACCAGGCCTTCTCTCGACGAAACCAGTCTCCTGATATCGCTGCCAGGTCCTTTGGACTGTCGAGCGACTAACATTTAGCCTCCTAGCCACGAAACATTGGCTGCAACCCTCTTCAAGCAGCGCGATAATTTTGGTAGCTTTTACCACTTTATCTACCATTTTTGATACAGCCAAACAGCATTAAATAAAGCTTTGACAGTCAAGGATATGAAATTAATCGATAAAAATTGAATAAAAGTTATGAAAGTCGATGTTAACTTCTGGAACTTCGCGCCAAAAATGTAGGATAAAAAGGGGTTTTCTGTAAAAATGAACATCAAATGAAAAATTGAATTTAGAACGTACTTTTTTAAATACCACAGCATTTTTAAAACCGGCCAGTAACGTGTACAAACGATTGAAACCTTTTTGGTATTGTATCTTTTTAAATATGAATGAAAATCAAAACCGCCCGTTTTTTTTGCAAATGAGTTTATAATATAATATAATAAAGTCATTACATAAAGCTTACATAATGAGAGACTCCCAAACTAGGCAACGGGGCCTGTATCTTGGGATTCAGAGCACAAGTTGATTGTGTGCAAGACATTTTAACATTTCTCGTTTAATACATACATTTAAATATTTTAATATATACATAACATTGGAGAAGGTATTATACAGTAACATATAACTAGACATTTTAATACCAGCCAATGTGGATATTCTGACATGCAGGTAGTGAAATATATAAAAATATAAGTGCAAAGTGTGTGCGTATATGTGTGCGTGTGTTAGTGTGACAGTATGTGAGGGTGTGTGTGTGATAGTGCGCGTTCGTGTGTGCGTGTGTATGTGTATGTTTGTCTGTTGTGTGTGTGTCTACTGATTCGAGTGGCGTTATTGTTGTAAACAGATTTATAGGTAGGGCGATTTGTGTTTTATAAGATTTTCTGTCGCCTCATAAGATTGGGTAAGTAACCAGTTTTTTACATGCAGTTACACTACAGTTAAGGAGCGCCCAGTGTTTGCACACATTATTGTAGGTATTAGGGTGTATACCTCCCACTATTGGGTTTGAGCCTCCTCAACTATTGGAGGGAAAGTGACCTACTACACGCTGGTCAGACGGCTGGTCATAGATGTTATATGCATATTGTATCCCTTATCGTCTTTTCTGATATCCACGTGCAAGATAGGGAGGTAGTGAAATGTATTCTTACTCCGTCACCACACGGATTCACCTTAACTAAGTTCAAATGGCATTCATTTTGTGGATAATTCGTTGTTCTGCCAATTCTAGTTATACTAGAACGCCAATACTAACATCATTGAATATAATAGATGATTATTCAATTAATTATTCAGTGTTATAGAAATATATACATCATTGCGTGTTCAGCATTAGTTAATGGCTATGAGAGAGCTGGCGCAGCGCCAGAACCTCTTCGCTTTCAATCTCTTAAACCGATGATTTGACTTTTACATTTACTTAAGAAATCGACATCATTTGTACCTATATATTTTTATTTTTACAAAAAAGCCCAAACTCAATACTTTGCTGATAGAAAGTGCAATATAATTTTTTCATAATAATCAGCTGAGATAACGCACAGGCATTTTTTATCTATTGTCCGGTAAACGTTGCTGTGTGGTAGCGACCACGAATACGACCAACACATTGCTTGTGGGTGTCTTAAAATACGATAAAGCGCTTTAAATAGACCTAGGCTAAGTCTGTCTAATGCCGTCTGGTCAACAATTCCATTCTTAAAAAAGAGAGCCGTCGCTCAGGATGCCTAGCAGATGTGAAACATCGAAATTATTTTGTACAAGTATATAAAAGAACAGATTACTACAGGAACTAATATGGCATATAATAGTAATAAAATATTACGGTTTTTTTTCCAGAAAATAATGATTTTTATTCAGTAAATATTTATTACTATTAGTATACACTATAGGTATGCGAGCTAAATGCGACAAGAGAGATAGCGCACAACATAGCGTCGCTCCATCTCACTCACACACTACTACGTACGTGGCGTAGCTTATTGTTGTAGCGTGGCGTTAACGCCACAATCAGGTTTACCCTCGCATATAAATGTTTCACATCAAAAGATTTAACGTCAGACAGGTGGCCGATCATAAAGCTATTGCCAATAACTTTACAATCATCATCTCAGCCCATATACGTCCCACTGTTGGGCTCGGGCCTCCTCCATAATGGAAGGGTAATTGACCTACTATACCACGCTGGTCAGACGTGTTGGTATAGGGTTTTATTTCAAGTTTTCCTTCTCTCGCATAGATGTTATATGCGTTTTATTTCCCTTAGTCGTCTCGTACGATCACCCACGGGTAAGATAGGGGGTGGTGAATTGTATTCTTACTCCGTCACCACACGGATAACTTTACAATATATACTTTGAAAGAAGAGTACCTACATATTGAATCTATCACAAGTAATTGTGATATGATTATGATGATGATTGTCTTGTTAAAACGATATGTAATCACATTAATGACAGTATTGTACCTCTCTAGCGCGGGCAGACCACCTACACCTACTCCTTGCTTTTGATGACCTGGCCAGCGGGTTATCCTTTCTACCTAAAATATACCACACCCTATCTACGCGTCGCTATTATTAGGAAGATTTCCCAGAGTGTAACCTTTGCCTGATTAGCCATATTATAACAATTTTTAACAAAAAAAAACGACTTCAAACAGTAGCTGCTGTTAATCATTGAGGAGTTCCCTCGACTGTCTTTCGGCTCCGTCATCAGATCTACTCCAGACTAAATTGTAGTGCTTTAATAAAATAATGAAAAAAACTTACAAACGTACTAGTCGACCCTACGATTTTTGAAACTGCCCACCGATTTCTCTAGCCTGCCATCATCAAACCTTGATTTCCTTATCATGGGACCACCTTTGAAATCTCTTTTTGCAACAAAAAAAGAATCATCAAAATTGGTTCATAAACGACGAAGTTATTCGCAAACAAACATAAAAAAGCATATATACAGTCGAATGAAACCTCCCCCTTTTTTGAAATGGGTTAAAAATGGCGACCTAATCCTGGTCAAGCCAATCGAGCAACATTCTCCAGGGAAACTTAAAACGCCAACTATGTCCAGCATAGAGATTAAGAGAAGACTTCCAATCTCTCTAATCACTGGTACCCGATTTCTGACATCGGAGATAACATGAATATTCTGCTAAGGCTAGCAATTATACCATTCTCCCATATGCAATAGTGAACGTGCGCTGATAAGAGGACATGTTTCCATGTTAAAGTTTTAAGTTACATTTAAACTTTAACTTAATTCAAACACACACAAGCGGGCATAGTTTATAAACAATTAAAATAATTATTCAACATGCACTGTTTCTGAACGAAAACAAGTTTACAGAGAAAATTTCATTAATATACCGCCGCATATAAAAACTTGTTTTTAAATAGATTATAAGTTGTTTTTATTCATTTATACTTGGCTTTTCCCTGTTTTTTTTTTTTTATGAAAAAGACAACTTATTTCCTTAGTGCAGGCACTAAGTAAATAATCCTTGTCTTGCGGGTGACTTCACAAACATATAATTAACGGACACAAATTACATCCAGACTCAGAACAACCATTTGATGATCGCACAGTGTTGTTCTTTTTTTTTGTTATGCGGTCAGCGCATTCCTCGCACCACTCCGTCCGGGGCGACAGAGGAGCGTAAGCACGCACACCCGCAACCTACCCGCGACACGTCGCCTTCGTCGTTAGGCCGATCACTGGAGCAGGGTTACTTGTCATCAGTGGTCGGCCCGACGGAATAACCCCCTAGGCGGTACACTCCCATCGACCGACGTTCCCCCCTCGGGGAGGACGTCGGTCTTTCCTCACGCGGTCGGCCTCTCGGCGGGTGACGGACTAATTCCCCGGTGGAGTCACCACGAAGTGTTATCCTGCGCGGGATTCGAACCCGCGACACTGGAACGGTAGGTCGGTATTTTAATCACTATGTCATCTATGCTGTAAATTTCTATAAATATTTATTCATCACCTTAAATTTTTATGATAGATAATGAAAATCATATTTAAAGGGCACGTCGGTTGACGGACATATTACCCACAGATAAAGATGTTCGACCAACCCATCCCCTGGACAAGGGAGGTCAAATATCTGGGCGTGACCTTGGACAGACGACTGACCTTCGGTCCTCACATAGGGCGAGTCCGCGCGCGCGCAGCCCTAGTGCTAGGATGGTTACACAGCTTAGTACACGCAAAGTCTAAGCTATCTCTCCGTAATAAAGTTAGATTATACACCGCTTGTATACGTCCTATCATGACGTATGCTAGTGTAGTGTTTACACAAGCGAAGCCACGCAGGCTACATCGGCTACAGACATTACAGAATAGGTTCATGCGCCGAGCGACGGGAGCACCGTGGTACATGCGCAATGTGGATCTTCACATAGATCTTGGCTTGCCGACCATCAGGCAATTCATGAAACAGTGCTCCCGCCGCTACTTCGACTCTGCCGCGACACACCCGAACCCATTAGTGGTAGGGCGGCTTCTTACATCCCCTCTAAAATGTCCGCGATTAAACAACCGCGACTAATACTCGACGAACCCGACGACATTATTACTCTCGCCCAGACTGAGGCATACACAGCCCGCGAGGCCTTGACAAATAATAATAAATATCCACGTTACCGCCCCCGCCGACGGGGAAGGAAGACGTGTCGCGTTAAAATCATAAACGTGGGAGTGCCCACTTTGCCAGCAACCGCCCGAGCCGAGGTCCGTACCCCACAGGGGTGCCCTCGGGATCGGTCGCTTAACTTTAAACGCGTTGAGAGTCCTCAGCGCTCACCCACCAGTCCGGGTAAAGTTGTCACAGCCATCTGAGGCTAATAACTAATAAAACAACAAAAAAAAAAAGACGGACATATGATTTCTATGTGGAAGAATTCGCGGGCAAATACTAGAATGATCCAAGCTGTTAGTTTTTACATATTTTTTATTAACTTGAATAAAAATTTCGTTTAATTTATAACATAGATAATATACAGGGTTATATACGTACATCATTAATATTCCAAGTAAATGTTATCTTTGATAAATGAATGTTTGCATTTTAACCCCGAGTTTCAGCCTCAAAGAGAGTTTATTATGGGAACATATCAAAATATATTACAAGTAAATAATGTTAGTCATTTTTACTTGATTTTTTTATCAGCTTATCTATGTAATGATTTCTGATGTTTAGTCGAGTATTATTGATTATCATCATCATTTCAGCTCATATACATCCCAATGTTGAGCTCGAGCCTCCTCCACAAAAGGAGGAGGAAAACTGACTTTACTATACGATTCTGGTCAGACAGGTCGGTATAGGGTTTATTTCGAGTTTGCCTTCTCTTGCATAGAAGTTTTATGCATTTTATATCCGTTAGTTATTTTTTACAACATCCACGGGCAAGATATGGAGCGATGAATTGTATTCTTACTGCGTCACCACACGGATATATACCCTACAGCATACATAAAAGTCCCTATAGCATACACAAAAGTCCCTATAGCATACACAAAAGTCCCTATAGCATACACAAAAGTCCCTGTAGCATATACAAAAATAAACCATGAGAATTTAATATAAGTAGTTCAGATTTTGTCTGGCGTTCTTATCTGGTAGTAGTCTGTCGTCCAACCGACTTTGCTGGTATACTGGCATTCAATGTACATTGAGTACTATTCGAAGCGTCACAAATCGTCCTTCATAATAAAATAAATAAAATTGAAGTCTGTTTGTAATGTCAAAATAATACAATTTTACATGCTCACGCCTAAAAAACTGCTTTGAAAAATTTTTGTTCGTTTAATCAGGATAATCTTCAAAACGGATGGACCGATTTTGATAATAATTTACTACTAGTTAGCTGTCTGTACATATAACTTGGGCTATATTTTAACCCGGTATGTTCACCGGAACGGGCACTGCGCGGGTAAAATCGTGAGAATTACCTAGACCTGCATAAAATTGGTAACGACTGGTCTATTAGTTTATTACTGATACGCGTACTTAGAAATCATTTGCGTGCGTTCGTGATACCTACATATATTGATGAGAAGACTTAGTTTTTGGGGGTAAACTGTAATTACACCCCGCCCAAACCACCAGTGATGCTGGAAAGAGCGACGTACAACTCTTTATCGCAATTTAGGTCCACTTTTTTTTTTTGAAGTGGGCTATTGTCACCGCACGCGTCGTTCAGCTCCTTCCGGAGTGACGAAGGAGCGGCGCGCGGCCCCATAACCCACCGTATCTCCTCTCCTTCACCGTCGGGTTGACCACCGGTGCCGAGTTGCTTGTCCTCCGTGGCCGGCCCGGATTTAGGTGAACTTGCGATACCAAGATTGATATAAGGATTAAGGATTTCAACGAAGCTGTGCCGTGACTCTTTATTATCTCGAAAACTCACATGTTTATTTATAATTACTAAAGTAAATAATTACTGGTGGAACCAAAATGTTTCAACATTCATTTAATCAAATTAAACTACTCTGAGTATTGTGTGTACTTCATGTTTGTAGACCAAACGAATTAATTTAAATTGTATTTGCGTACTCATGACGCACAAGATTACAAAATATCATCATCCCGCTCTATGACTTCTATATAACGTTACCTACTAGCCGTAAAACAGATTTCTTTCGTCTTTTTATTTACTAATTAAATAATAAATAAAAGTATAATTATTTCTAATATTACAAAACTAATGAAAAACACAATTATCCTAATTAATACCTAATAACATTTAAATAATCTTCAACGACTTAAAAAATCGACGATATGGTCCGGGCCAACATTCTTTCTCAAAGAAAAGCAGAAATGGACTTGGTCAAATAATTGCCATCAAAAACATAACTCTTCAAAAACCCAAATCTCGCAACTCAATTCCTCTACTATAATAAGTTGTGAGATCCATGTAATATCAAATCGGTTAATATATTCAGTCCCTACTTAAGGGACCTTCTGTCTTAAGTTATTACGTAATTAGCTAACCTAACAACTTCTTATAAGTAGTGACCATATCAATATTAAAGATGTTTTATATTTTAAATAAACAGATTGACTTGGCCATCGCATGAAAACACAATGTATCTCACAAATAATACATATTATATGAAACTAGCAACCCGCCCTCGCTTCGCTTTCAGTCGCTTTACCCTCGGCGTAGTTCCCGTTCATGTGGGAATACCGGGATAAAATATAGTCTATGTTACTCCCTGATATTATAGCTTTCCATTAGTGAAAGAATTTTTGAAATCGGTTTGGTGGTTTAAGCGTGAAAGCGTTACAAACAAACATACTTACTTTCGCATTTATAATATTAGTATGGATTAGATTGTTTACTGCGATTGCCAAGTCAATCTATTTATTTAAAACATAAACCAACTTTAATATTGATATAGTCACTATAAGAAATTCTTAGATTAGATAATTACGTAATAACTTAAGACAGAAAGTCCCTTAAGTAGGGACTGAATATACTAACCGACTTGGTATTACATGAATATTATTATCAAGTGGCCTTCGACAGCAGCGGGCAAAATAGGGAGTGGTGAATTGTATTTTTAATCTGTCGCAACAAAAAAAAACATTAATTTGTAAAAAATAATATATTGGTAAGTAAAAGCCTCGTCAGGGGCAATATTTTATGCTCTTAAGCTGGTGTATTTCACAGATTCACGCTTACATTCTGGACTTCGAATACAAAAGCTCAGTATCCGCAGTAAGCGGCTTACGTTGTGGTCAAACTAAGCAAAAAAAAAGTTATTGAAAATACTATTAATACCATTCCCAATAGCAGAGTGATAATTGCGTTCGTTGAAATTGGTGTCTGAGGGACTCGTACGCAAATTGGACCAAAACTATTGGACCGTGTGATTGGAATTTTAGTCTGATCGAACTTGATAATGTCCATATAGATTGGTTATTGCCATACTCAAATCTATATTGTGCTGTTTTATGAATGATGAAGAGTTAATTTCTATTTATTTGAATGCCTTAACCTTACAGATCTGTTTGTTAACGGAGTAAGAATACAATTCACCACTCCTTTTTAATACGTAAATAATTATTATAGAATTACAATATTTAAATAACATACATGTTATTTAGAGTGGGAGAACTCGATATAAAACCCTATATCAACTCGTCTGACCAGCGTGATATAGTAAATCAACTTTGCCTCCGTTGTGGAAGAGGCTCAAGCCTAGCAGTGCGATGCATATGAGCTGTGATAAGGAGGAACCTTAGGGATTTATAAATAAGGAGAATTAAAAAAAAATCATAATATAAGATAGAGATAAGAAGAGCTAGACACTTAGGATTATAAACTCCTAAATATCCAATCGTCTTAGCAATTACACTAGCATGGGCTGACGTAACGTATGGTAACCAAATTATCGCTTGTAAACTTTTATACATTATTCTGATTTAATCATCAAATTATTCTTGTGGTGACAAGTAAGAATACAATTCACCACCACCCTATCTTGTCCGTGGTTGTCGTAAGAAACGACTAAAGGATTAATAGCATATAACATCTACGCAAGAGATTCAAACTCGAAATAAAGCCCTGTAACAAACCCATCTGACCACGTTGGTATAGTAGGTCAGTTTCACTCCTATTGTGGAAAACTGACCACGGAAATCAAGGATTCATTATTAGTGTTCAGCCCAATGGCGAAGTTGAGTAAATGCGAGGGATTATGGGGTCCCGCATCACCCTTTCGCTAACCCGGACGGGACGGACATTGTGTCCATGATGATAGCCTGCCAAAATAAAATTGTGGAGGAGTCTTGAGCCCATCAGTGAGACGTATATACGCTGAAAAGAAGAAAAATGCTTCTTTGTGAGTTTTGATGTGAAACATCTATAGGCGAGGGTAAACCTCATCGTTGGCATGGTTTTAACGCCACGCTTGGATATGTACATATGTGTAACGAAACCATAACCGGTTTTAGAATTTTGTACAACGCCATCTAGTGAGCTTAAAATATTTATTTTTTTTTTTTTTTTTTATTGCCAACGGTGGCAAACGAGCAAGCAGCACACCTGATGGTAAGTGAAACTGCTGCACATGGACCATTGCAATACCAGGGGCACAGCCAGGCCGCTGCCTACCGTGAAGGAAATACTCTTCTTAAACCTCGTTTAAAGAAGGACATGTCATAGCGCTCGGGAAACACAGCAGCAGGTAGTTCATTCCAGAGCTTGCACGTACGTGGGAGTCAAGTGGGTCTAGCTGATATTAATTAAAATTATTAACATAAACACATACCTATAGTGTATACTAATGAAAATATATGTTTATTGAATAAAAATCATCATTTTCTGGAAAATAGTAATATTTTATAAATACTTTATGCCATATTAGTTCCTGTCGTAAACTATTATTTTATGCAAGTATACTTGTACAAAATAATTTCAATGTTTCACATCTGCCAGGCATCCTGAGCGACGGCTCCCTTTTTGATAAATCTTTCACATTATAATTCGTATGATAATGTCCAATTTAATTTGTCTGTATAATCACTTACAGGTACACTCAATTATTTAACTAATTATATTAGCTTAAAGTTAAAACAAATTATATATTTTCATCGCTAATATTGACTTATTGGATTGTTTGATTAGGTTTTTTAGGAAACCTACATTAATCCAGATTAAACTTTGTTCGGTTTTATGAGATTTTTCGTTATTTTAAATCTTGTATGTTGTGTTTTTTACGAATGCGCTTGGCCCTTGTTTGTAATACTATACATATGTGTGTGCCCGTGTGTGTGTAAGCACTCAAATTAATGATTTTTTCGTCTTCCTAACTAATATTATAAATGTGAAAGTATGTTTGTTCATTTGTTACGCTTTCACGCCTAAACCACTAAACCGATTTTTTTGCACTAATGGATTATTAGCTGCAACAGGGGTTACATTATCAGCGAGTCAGAGCATTTTATCTCCATATTTACACGGGAACAGACACTATTCGGAGAAAATCGCGGGCATTTACAAGTAAAGCATAAGTAGAAATTAAACACAAATACACGAATTATCCGTGTGGTGACGGAGTAAGAATACAATTCATCACCCTCTGTCTTCCATGTGGGTGATTAGGCAAACTTGAAATAAAATCCTATATATGTTTGACTAGCATGGTGTAAGGACAATTTCCCTCCTATTGTAGAGGAAGCTCCCCTGCCCTTGATTTACTTTAACGGCACCCATGGGCAGGAAATGAGAAAGTGAAAAGTATTCTCTTTACGTAGGGGACTTGAACCTTACAGTGGAGGATATATGAGCTGTAATGATGATGATAATTGATATATTCAAGTTTTCCTTCTCTTGCATAAAAGTTATATGCATTTAACAGACAAGATGGGGGGTGGTGAATTGTATTCTTACTCCGTCACCACACGGAGGAAATATTAAAAGTATTCAGTATAGGTTTCTTAATATCTAATATCAACGCTTTCAACTCAACATTTTCAATATGAACGCCAATAGATTATTCTTTTGACCTTAATACGTATATATGAGAGTTTAACCTGTGAAGACTTCCACCCCGCCGGATATGGCCGCCACAGAGCTACGGGTTATTAATGGTACTACTATATATTCAAATATAAGTAAATTTCAGTCATTTGTTTGGCGAAAATTTTTTTATAGTTAAACAACCAGCGCTAAGGAACTGATCTTTGTACTACGAAGGATTTTACAAACATATAATTAACAGGCACAAATTACACTCGGTCTTAGAACAATTTTGCGCCACTCTAGCCGAGGCTGTGGGTGACTGGACCGGGAAATAATCCGTCACCCGCAGGTAGAGACGGTACCGAAATGGTATCTCGTCAGGCTGGCCACGAACGACAAGTGGTCTAAGATCCCGCTATACAACGACCTTCACCGAGATGTTTATTTGATGAAAGTTATTTTTTATTTAATTTAATATGTCAATAAATATATTGCATATGGATTGCCTAACAAATTTTAGTCCAGAGTATGATTAATTAATAATATTTTTTTATACATTGCACCGGTTTGATTATTAGACAAATTCTATACCAATTGAAAGTATGAAGCCCATAGAATACGCAAACGTCGATCAGACCGGTGCAAAATGCTAGTATCGATTTATCTGTTTATACCTGGCTACCCGAGAGTTGTGATCGGAAAAGAATAGGCAATCTAACGTTTGCATATTCTATGGCCTTCATACTTTCGATTGGTATAGAATTTGTCTAATAAGCAAACCAGTGCAATGTTTAATTTTTCTTTTTTAAGTTTTAATTATTAATTATACTCTGGACTAAAATTTGTTAGGCAACCCATATGCAATACATTTATTGATATATTAAATTAAATAAAAGATAAGTTTCATCAAATTAATTTCTCAGTGAAGGTCGTTTTATAGCGGGATCCTATACTAAAGGGACTCGGTACCAGTGGCCGGCCCAGTGGCGCAGGTGAGGAAATATGGTGGGATTTAGGGCCACTCTTTCGTCGTACTGGATAGAATTGATAGCGAGTATGCTGATCATAGCCCACCCAAAAAAAAGTTTAGAACAAATTGACTGCACAGATGGCGTAGTGGTTAAGATAGCGACCTAGAACGTTAGTGTCGGGGGTTCGAATCCCACGCGGGACAACACTTTGTGCGATTCACAAGTTGTTGTTCTGAGTCTGGATGTAATTTGTGTCCGTTAATTATATGTTTGTAAAGTCCCCCGCAATACAAGGATTATTTCCTTAGTGCAGGGTGTTGTCTTAAATAAATAAATAAATTGTCGATTGAACAATTTATTTTCATGCGTGGGAATTGAATCCAGATACTTCGCACGGTAGCTCGATATAACCTGTACATATAATAAATGCTTAGAATAATAACGTATAGAAGGTAAGTTCACGCACAAAAAGTGAGGCATTTCAATTGGAGCCCAATGGAGCTTCCGCCGGAACCGTTCCATAGTGTACAAGTCATTGTACTGCACGAACGAAGGCAACTCTTAAAAAATAAATAGGTAATTATGACGGTTTGTGCATTCAAATGGTGTCACAACACATTTTAAAAACTTAAAAAGGTTTTTAACATTACTTTTAAAAGTATTTCGACGATTTATGTTAATAAAAACAAAATTTGATTTCATAATTTGTATAGTGGTGTGCGTGTGTACGTGTGTAATCGTCTGCCCGCCATTAGTATTTTTAGATTCAAATTTTTAAAGTTCGAAGTACTGACACTATCCTTCTATACGTTATTATTCTAAGGCTCATACGGTTATTTACACGTTTACCTAAAAACCTATACATAAAACCAGTTTAAATAAAAAATTATATATTATATATGAATATCATGAAAACAATTACTACAAAAATATAATGTTTAATAATTACTAACCAATATAATTATTTTCATATAGAATCATTTTCTTCTTATACTGGCAATAAATTTGTACCTAAATGTGGGTCAAAATTTAATAAATAATCTCTGTAGCGGGTAGATAATTATAAATTTCTGTAATAACGATGACTTGTTGGGCGTAAGACATCTTAGTCCACCCGTGACCATAAACGCTGAAAAGTATTCGAAAAGTCGGGCAATCAAAAATCAAATACAAACACGATAAAATCCGTAAAATTATTTTACTTACAATGTGTAATGTGTAATTCTCAGGTAAATATAAGAAACTATTATTACAATGGTTTTTAATCAGTATATATTATTAAATATTTAATTTGTTATATTATTACAATTTATTAATTTAAACCTAACAAATCTAATGTACTACCACCGGATCGGCACGCGGCCATGTCATTTAATTAAGCTTACTATACTCAAAAACCTTTTATTTGTAAAATGTTTAATTATGATAACAAAGGATAATAAGATAAAACATACCCGCCATCTTTGTTGGTGTACACGATGGTATATATTAAACCTCCGTTTTAATTAAGAGCCAATTAAAACGAGATCTTCTTTAGATAAAAGCCCAAAGTGTACATCGTAGTGATATAAATACATCGTGTACACAAAACAGACTTATGTAGGGTAATAAATATAGATTATAAAGACATTTGTGGTAATTGGAGATAACATCGGGCCACACTGAAACATGTTGAGAAGTAGCGAAGTTTTGGGGGGAATGTCACAATTTTATGTGGCGCTCTTAAGTTTTATTTATTGTCTTAGTGGTTTATAGTTGATTGATTTTGCTGATTTTATGTAATATAATACAGATAAAATGATAAAATGTAGTGAATATTATGTATTAGTGAATTATTTGCATTATTATGTTCTTTCAAAATTCTCAGTGGCATCACGAATTTGGTTGTCAGCACCCAAAAAATGGTAACGACTTGACAGATTGTTTTTATGAATAAGCTACTCAATATGAATAAGTAAAATATTTTAAGTTATAAAGAGAGTTGTATAAGACTTGATTATATTCAGATTGTTAAACTAACAGTGTATTCGACTGAAGAAGTTTGTGTCTATGGTCATCTATACTAATATTATAAAGAGGAAAGATTTGTTTATTTGTTTTTATTGAATAGGCTTCGAAACTACTGGACCTATTTCAAAATCCCTTCACCGATGGAAAGCTATAATATCAAGGAGTAACATAGGCTATATTTTATTCCGGTATTCCCACGGGAACGGGAACTATGCGGGTAAGACGACTGAAACGGAAGCGAAACGAGGGCAGGTTGCTAGTCAATAAATAAAATAATAATAATAATTGAAAAGTACCGCTGGATAATTCTGATAGATTCTGTGTTGCTTTAAGTATTAATATACCTTTTGTATTAAATGTTGCATTTTTTTTTTTTGTGGGTGGGCCGCGGTCGGCGCGCCTCCGCACCACTCCGTCCGGGGCGACAGAGGGGCTTGAGCACGCAACTCCCGCGACCCACCCGAGAACCACGTCGCCTTCGTCGTTGGGCCGACCACTGGAGCAGCGTTAACTTGTCGTCAGTGGTCGGCCCGACGGAATACCCCCTATTGGGGTACCCTCCCATCGACCGACGTCCCCCCCTCGGGGAGGACGTCGGTCTTTCCTCACGCGGTCGGCCTCTCGGCGGGTGACGGACTAATCCCCGGTCACGTCACCCGCGGCCTCGGCTAGGGCGGCATGAGGCGCAGATAGTTGCGCCTGCGCCGCCCCAGTCGCCGGCGGCGGATCTCCTCATCGAGGCTGCGCTCCTCGCGCAGGCGATCCGCCGCCTCCTTCCGCGAGATCACTGTCTCGCAGAAGGCTGCGACCGCGTCCCAATTCCCGACGCTGTCGACCATCGCCCTAGCGATAGCCGGCAGCGTCAGGTCCGTACCGATGATTGCGACGAGTTCACAGCGCTGCACTGCCCAGGCCCCGCAGGCCTCGAGCGTATGGCGCGCCGTGTCCTCGTCGCAATCGCAGTGGTGGCAGGACGGTGTACTCTCCCTCCTAACGACCTTGTGCAGGTATTTGGCGAAGCACCCATGCCCCGTCAAAACCTGCACCAGTCGGAAGGAGAGCACCCCGTGCCGCCTCTCCAACCACTGCATCAGCACCGGCCGGAAGGCCTCCACGGTTCGCACCCCGAACCGAGGCCTCTCCAGCCGGACTGCCCAACGGGCGATGACGTCTCGGCGGGCGTCGACGCGCCAGGCGGTGAGATCCCTTAACGAGACCACAGCGCCCTCCGCTCGCACCCCCGGCACCCGCCGATATAGTCCGGCGAGCATCTCCGCCTCCAGGTCCCACGGGGGAGTCCCGGCCAACAGGCACGCTGCCTCCGTCGCCACCGTGCGGTATCCGCGGATGGCCCTGACCGCCATGACCCTCTGTGGTCGCCACAGAAGGGCCCTAAGTCGGGCGGTCATGGACCCCGCCCACACCGGTGCGCCGTACAGGGCCATCGACCGGATGACCCCCGCGTACAGCCGTCGGCACGCAGCGCTCGGTCCGCCCACGTTCGGCATAAGCCACGATAGGGCGGACGCCGTGCCGACGAGCCGCGGAGCGAGCCTACGGAAATGCTCCCGGAACCACCATCGCCCGTCGAGCACCAGGCCCAAGTACCTCATATGGGCCCGGATGCTGATGTCGACCGAGTGGACGGTGATCGAGACGCCGATGGGAGGGCTCATAGTGCGCCCATGGAACAAGAGGGCCTCCGTCTTGTCCAGGGCGACCCTCAACCCCAGCGCCTCGATCCGTCTGACGACCTCCTCGGTACCCGAGGTCGCCAGGCTTACCGCCTCTTCTAGCGTCCCACCGCGGGCTGTGACGAGCGTGTCGTCGGCGTAACAAATCACGCCCAGCCCGGGCGGGAGGCTCCCCCTCAACGCCCAGTCGTAGCCGATGTTCCACAGGGTGGGTCCGAGGACCGACCCCTGTGGGACACCGCACGTCATGGGCGTCCGCACAACGTCCCCTGCTCGGTCGGTGCAGAGGACGCTGCGCCCCTCCAAATAGTCTGCCAATTAAATGTTGCATAAGGAGGATTTACCACATGGTGCCGGAATAAGAATACAATTCACTTCCTCCCTTGTCCGTGGGTGTCATAAAAGACTACTAAAGAATATCTTGTGCTTATAACATATATGCAAGAGACGGAAAACCCGAAATAAAACACTATACCCACCCGCCTGAGAGAAGGAAAACTCACAATGAAATTGTGTTCGAAAATATCGGGAAAATAAACATGAAACAGAAATGCGAATTCGTAAATATAGGTTAGCCGTGTGGTGACGGAGTAAGAATACAATTCACCACTCCCTACCTTGCCCGTGGATGTCGTAAAAGACGACTAAGGGATATAATACGTACATAACATCTATGCAAGAGAAGGAAAACTCGAAATGAAATCCTATACCAACCTGTCTGACTAACATTGTAGTAAGGTTGAATTCCCTTCTATTGCGAAGGAGACTCGAGCCCAACCGTGGGACATGTATGGGCTGAAATGTTGAAAATATAGTTTTACTAGCTTACTTAAAATGTAGCATTTCCTAAATTAAATTTCATCAAAACCTGTTCGAAGGAAAATGCCAAGGGAACACTACTGGCTTAAAAGGTATTGTATGTCTTAATTCAGTAAATTATTTATCTTCATGCTAATTTTGTCAGCTTTTTCAACAATTTACCCATAATTAAGTAACGGAGATCTAAAACATGTTCAAAAACTTTTACATTTATAATCATCATCGCAGCCCACATACGTCCCTCTGCTGGGCTCGGCCTTGCTCCACAATGAGAAGGAATTTGACCTACTATATCATGCTGGTCAGACACGTTGGTATTCCATTTCGAGTTTTCCTCCTCTTGCACAGATGATACGTGCATATTATATCCCATAGTCGTCTTTTACGACATTCACGGGTAAGATAAGAAGTGATGAATTGTATTCTTACTTCGTCACCACACGAAATCGTTTACTATATTACTAAGAAATACCCATGATTTCACCCGCGTCGTCCTCGTCCCCATGGGAATACAAGGTTAAAATATAGTCTATGTTACTCGGTGATAATCCAGCTTTCCATTCATCATTTCAGCTTATACACTTCTTACTATTGGGTGGAGCCCAATAGTAGGCTCTTCCACAATAGGAAGGAAATTGACTTACTATTCCACGCTGGTTAAACGTGTTGGTATAGGGTTTTATTTCCAGTTTTCCTTCTCTTGCATAGATGTTATATGCACATTGTATCTCTTAGTCGCTGTCGACCCATGAGAAAGGAAGGTGAATTATATTCTTACCCCGTCACCACACAGATAAAACACTAACATAATAACATAATTAAAAGAATTCAAAAACGCCATATGTTATTTTGATGTCCTCGTCACTTTTCTATCTGCATCCATAAATAGTCGGCTCGTCCGAGTTATACTCTTACAGAAAGACATTTGAGTAGTAACCATTTGCTTCTTCTACTGCGCTTGATTCTATGAGTGAAAGAAACCGACGTTTGAGTAGTACTATTTGCTACCGCGCTTCGTTCGATGAGCAAAAGAAATAAAGCAGTACCAAGACTCTGGTAAGAGATCTATAAATAGCAGTTAGTATCTCCCATTAGATTCAGTTTGCTCGTCTGCCACAAAAACTAATAAAAAAGACTCTATGATACAAAAGAACAAAAAATGTTTTTATTAGCGTTCCGATGTGAAATCTTTGACGCGACATCTCCTCAATGACAATTGCGACACCGATTATATTGACATTCCCTTAGCGAGCGTATGTACAATGTAATGTCGATTTTTGAAAGACATTCTAATATAATACTATTTATATTTCCATGTGACGAATAAGAATGTAATCAACCGTTTTTTTTTGCCCGTGGGAGTCGTAGTACATCGATGTATCGATACATCGAAGTTTCAGAAAAAACATTGCCCTAAAAACATCGATGTATCGAAACATTGATGTTTGTTAGAGATCTATGCAATGGCCTTTTTTAAATAATTATATCAAGCACATTTTTTACATGAAACGCAGATATTTGCGTGAATTAATGAGTTTTTTTTAGTTATTTAGAAACAAAGTACCTAAATTATTACACAGGCTCTTCTAAAAGTACCAGACATTTTAAACCATGCGGGCAAAACATCGATGACAAAACATCGTATAAAATAACATCAATACATCGATGTTTTACGATAGTGAACATCGATGACAAGCATCATGTTTCAGAAACATAGATGTATCGTTTGTATACCTACGTAAAACATTACTAGGAGATATAACACATAGACAAATATAAAGAGAAATTAAATTCTATATCATCATGTCTGATTAGTTTGGTATTATAGCCCAATTTCTTTAAGTAAAATGCTCACGCCCAGTAGTAGGACATACGTGAGCTAAAATGATATTCATCATCATCAACATCATTTCAACCTATCGCCGTCCACTGCTGGACGTAGGCCTCCCTCTTGTTATGCCACAAAGTGCGGTTTTGTGCCGCCTGCATCCAACGACGCCCAGCAACTTTCACCAGGTCGTCGGTCCACCTAATGGGGGGGCGTCCTACACTGCGTCGTCTGATACGTGGTCGCCACTCGAGAACCTTTCTTCCCCAGCGGTTGTCGGTTCGTCGAGCGATGTGACCCACCCATTGCCACTTCAGCGTGCTAATTCTTCGTGCTATGTCGGTTACACCCATAAATTAAATGATAATCAGGACTATTTATTTATATATGAATAGATTTATTCTAAAGCTTACCGTTAAACTAACAATTTCCTATGACAATCAATTTCTCGTGTGGTGACCAAAGAATAAAATTCTCCACCTTTGTCATGACGGTGGATGTAAAAGACGACTAAGGGATATAATATGCATTTATATGCAGATGATAAGTAAGAGAAAGAAAACTTGAAATGGAACTGGAGACGCCAGTATTTTATAATTTTTGAGCCTTCGATAGCTCAGTGGGTTTTAAGCAGTAGCTGTCACAAGCTAAGTGTTGTGTGGCACTCACCTCGATATTCTGTGCTTTCTTCTTTGGGCGGGCCTGCCAACCTCTCAGCAACTACAACCAGCAGGATGTCTCCTTTGCGGGTGGTAAAGGTATCTTTTTTAATTCGCAAATAACGCACATAACACTATGTAGATCCGGGCAGTAATAGATTTCGGCGAATTCTGGGAGAATTAAAATAGCGGATGAAATAATTTGCGATAGTAAAAATTATACGATCACTTTTATGTTTTAAGAGCTAAAGTCGTTATGCGAATGACGGCAGTTCACAGACTGCTTGGCCGTATTCAAAAAACTATAACATAATCTCATCATCTCATCCTATACATAACCACTGTTGGGCTCCGGCCTCCTCCATATTGGGAGTGGAATTGATCTAGTATTCCACGCTGGTCAGACGTGTTAGAATAGGGGTTTTATCAAGTTTTTTGCCTTCTCTTTAACATAATATTGTTATGTATTTATTTCGTATGCTTAAGTTACTTTGTCAAACTATTATCATCATCATAACTCATATACGTCCCATTGCTGACGTCTCGCCTCCTACACGATATGAAGGTAATTGCCCTACTATGCCACACTGATCAAAAAACACTAGTAGAAAAGGCAAGTAGATCACTTCAAGGAAGGAAATGTATAAATGCTTTTGCCGAAAAATTAATTAACAAAATCTATATTAATTAATTAATTAAAGGCTATAAGACATGGCTATATATTTTTAAAGTTATATATTTTGACGACAAAATGCCCAATGTTTTGAAGTGAAACTTATATGCGCGCATGGGAGTAAAATTTTTACGGATGAAACGCAATTTAGTGACACGAAAATGTGGAACATTTTTGTCCAAGAAGAGAGAGAGAACGATTGAGACTGATTGAGACTGGTTGAGAGAGAGTGAGAAAGAACGAGCATAGCACGAAGCACACAGCCATGGAGCGTGAGTAGGGAGCAAACGAGTGAGAAAGATTGAGAGAGAGAGAGAATGAGAGTCTATAATACTTTTTTTTGTTTGATTGAATAGTGTCAAAAAACACGTGACACCAAAGAACTTCTTACAAATGTACTTTGTACGCACGCTCTTTTTTACATTACATTATTACGTTTAATATTATTTTGAAAAATAAATGAATTCACTAATATACAGATATGTTAGCTATTCATCATTGGTTGGCGCGAGACCAGCGCAGCGCAGCGTGTAAATGGATAATAAATATCTTTGACAGGAGACCAGCCATCAGTCAAAAGGAAATTACAAAAAAATATGTCGGCCGCACGCCATAATGGATTTATGACTGATATACGGCGCGAGTATGATCTATAGTTCCATTTTTAGGTGTTGGATAAAATATCCGTGTTAATATTAGGGCTGCTGATGATTTTTAAAATATCATTATTTCGATATATCGATATTTTTAATATATCAATATCAGAGCTCGAAATATCGAAAAAAAATCGATATATCGATATTTTCCTCCATAACCACTCTTTTAAAAACCTTCGTGCATTGCGAGGTGCCCGTGGTGAACTTCTTTTTAGGTAAATTCTAGAAGTAAATGATAACTTATCATCAATTTCATGCCAGCATTTTACAGTAGATTAAGTTTACGATGATTATGTACGATAAATAATTTACAAGAAAAATAAAATAACCAATTTAATAAAATTAATATCGACCCTTGATATACATTTTTTAGTATTTAACTATCGATATATTCTTCAAAAAAATATTAGTAATAAGTATCGATATTTTTAAACAATAACAAATATTACGATTTATCGATATTTTATCAACAGTCCTAGTTAATATACAACCACTAGCTTTTACCTGCGACTGCGTTCATGTTTACTACACGTATGTGATATCTTCGTTAAATATAGTTTTCCTTTTTGTTTTGTAGGAAATTTCACTGCTTAATTTACACTCTTGAGAAAAATGAATCCTCTGAGAAATAGAACATCCTTTTTTTACAAAAAAAATAAGATGCTATTTAGTAATAATTTGTGCTAATTTTAATTAAATGAAAAAGCAAGTCAAAGTATCAGCACAAAATGTAATCCCCTATTTATTAAGAGGATTGTTTAGAGGATGAAAATTGGCAATAGAGTTTTACCATTTTTAGAGAGTGCCCGAGGGTCAAATGACAATTGCATTTATGGAGACCATTGCCGATCATGGCTTACAGGAGATGTGAAATTGTGATAGGAGAGGTGAAATTGTGAGGGTGAAGTCCTAAAAAGTCCGTGGTCCTAAAAAAATATTCACATTCCTGAAATTTTTAAATAAAACTCAAACTCAAATTTCTCTCAACTAATTTGCATATAGTTGGTGAAATTCCCTGCCATTAAGCTGAAGGTCCGTCCATAACAATGGGACATATTAATAATGAAAAATATATAAAAATAAAAATGTAATTAATTCTGTCAGTTCATTAACTAAAGCTAACTAGAGCCGTGTACAGAGAACAGTACATCAAATGTAGGCGTTGAAGCGACTGAAGATACTTAGATGTAAGTATCGTGGGTCACACGGACCTTATGAATATTTGGGCCATAAAAACAGCTGATATAACCGCTCTAAATGTAGAATTTAAAAAAAGTGTGTGTGTGTGTGTGTTTAAAAAAAGTGTTTTGTTCGCACGTAAGAAGATCCACTTCCTTGGTGTAACAAGATAAAAGTCCTTATAAAAATGTTATCCTTCGCGTTACCCTACGTTTATAAAGAAAACAATGCTAATAAGGGAAAAAAGATATCTATACTCTTTACTAATATATAAAGCGAAGGAGTTTCTTTGTTTGAACGCGCTAATCTCATGAACTACGGACCCAATTTGAAAAATTCTGTCAGTGTTAGATAGCCCATTTATTGAGGAAGGCTGTAGGCTATATATCATCACACTAACACCAATAGGAGCGGAGCAACAATGAAAAATGTTTCAGAATCGGGTTTTTCCCTTTTGAGAGCATTCGCTGCGTTAGTGCACGCATAAACGGTTAGTGTGGTTAAAGTGGTATTATTTAAAAATATTTTCACCTTCTACGTAGACAAAGTTGCAGGTTAAAGTTAGCATTAACCCATAGTAACTGTTCCACGCGGACAAAGTCGCGGGTATAAGCTAGTTTAATATAGTGAAAGTTTTATTATAACGCATTATCTAGTTGACATTTATGACGGTGTACGCGTGCATCGTAAAAATTTACTATCATTGTTTTTCCCTAGAGTCTCGCCTCCTACCCGATATACATATATGATATGATATGAGGGTAATTACCCTAGTATGCTACACTGATCAAAAAACACTAGTAAAAAAGGCTAGTAGGCAACTTCAAGGAAGAAGCATTTATTCCTTTATAAGTATTTTTTATTGCTCTTGGTAGCAAACGACCAAGCAGCACACGATGATAAGTGACACTGCCGCTCATGGACCTTTACTCGGCAAATACAGCAGCAGGTAGTTCATTCCAGATCTAGCACGTACGTGGGAGAAATGGTCACTGAAAACGCATAGTTGACCATTATTAAGGCTAAAGTTGAAGACGAATAAAATATTAATTTAAAAAAATAATTAAAAACAAGTTTTTTATTTAAATGCTCTAAAATGAAGAAAAGTTTAGGAGTGCCTATGGCCACCTTCCGACGCCATCTTAAGACCCTGGCTGTCATGTAGCACAAGAGTGCTTGTCAAGACTATTTAAATGAGTCCAAACTCGACGGTTTTATCTCGTTGAGTTTAGGAGTTCCTATGACCACCTTCCGACGCCATCTTGAGACCCTGGCTGCCATGAAGCATAAGAGTGTTTGTTAAGACTATTCAAACTTGTTCAAACTCGACGGTTTTACCTCGTTTAGTTTAGGAATTCCTATGTTTACCTTCCGACGCCATCTTGAGACCCTGACTATCATGTAGCACAAGAGTGCTTGTCAAGACTATTCAAACGAGTCCTAACTCGACGGTTTTATCTCGTTTAGTTTAGGAATTCCTATGTCTACCTTCCGACGCCATCTTGAGACCCTGACAATCATGTAGCACAAGAGTGCTTGACAAGACTATTCAAACGAGTCCAAACTCGACGGTTTTATCTTGTTTAGTTTAGGAGTTCCTATAACTACCTTCCGACGCCATCTTGAGACCAGCTTCGTGGGACCATATTATTTCATGTCACCGAAGTTAAGTAAGAGAACAAATTTCAACCTAATCTAACGACAGGAAGTGGTTCTAATTTAACTCGCAAGATTTATAGCATACTACCAGGGCAAGTTAAATAAAAGCTTTTAAAAAGTTGTCGAAGGAGAAAAAGTCGAAGACCATTACTAATTCTTCATTAAAGCTTTCAGATGAATTAGATTAACCCTACTACGATGTCGATTGGTGGAAAAACGGCAACAATACCCAGTCAAACAAAAAATAACTAAATTATTCGCTGTTTTCATAGCCCCACAAATTTACAAGGCCAGAAAATAGTGACCAAGGATTTTACACGTTGTAACAAGTTAGTTCAGCTAATAGCTGGTCCTTTATCCAGGGTACGTGTTCGTTTACTTTGAGCAGGCTCGTTAACTTTGTACATCTTGATAAATGCTGTTTTAGTTAATGCCATATATAAGAATAGTTTAGAATATTCCTTTACCTACCGTTATTTTCGCGTGGGTGCCGTAAAATCTGGCTGAGAGATCACCAAAATAATCAGGCAGTAGAAGTCACCTCAGAATTATCAACCAAATACCGATAATGGCTTATAGCCGGGATTCCGAAACTGTGTGAAACCTAGGGTTTTTGGTTTTCGTAGAATAGTCATCAGTGTTCCACCAATCGGCGACTGGGACGGCGAAGGCGCGAGTACCTACGCCTGATGCCGCCCTAGCAGAGGCTGCCGGTGACCAGACCGGGGATTTAGTCGGGCACCCACGGAGAGGATAGCCTCGCGATGGCGATAGACGTCCCGGGGGGACGTCGATGGGAGAGGGTACTTGGGGTATTCCGACGGGCCGATCACTGTAGTCAAGGAACTCTGCACTGGTGATCGGCCCAGTGACGAAGGGGACGTGCCACATGGGTGGATTACGGGGCCGCGCACCGCCCCTCTGTCGCCCCGGACGGAGTTGGGCGGCGGATGCGCTGACTGTAGCCCACCCAAAAAGAAAATGGTTCCACCAAAATTAAATCGCTTTTAATTTTAGTTATTTCACAGTGAAATTAAATAAATTAAAGTGGTAGGACTACACTGTCGACAGTTATCTGTCTACAGCCGCGGGCCGGTCCGTCCGGGGTAGTACCACGCTCTCGCAAAAAATCGACGTCTGAGTAGTAGCAATTTGTTACTGCGCTTCGTTCGGTGAGCGAGAGAGCCGGAAGCCCAACTTTCTGAGGGTGTTTGCGCGTGGAGGGCTTTGATGGTGCCTTTGGTATCACCGAGCCTCAATGCACGCATTCACACTCCCTTCACTGTCTTCGCGGTAGGCAGCGGCCTTATAAAGGTCCATGAGCGGTAGCAACACTTACCATCAGGTGTACTGTATGTTCGTTTGCCACTGTTTGCAATAAAAAAAAAAGAAATAATACCACAGATACAAATATTATTATAAAATAGTGCAAAATTAGCGTTGAGAAGAACTTATTACTATTATGTAAGTTGACAGATAGCAAGAATTAGGCCTGAACTGTGACACAGAACCGTTCATTATTTGATATCATTCGGTATGGGATCCATAAAATAAAAGGTATTCGGTCGGGATGACGTTATATTTAAAGATTAGGAACCCCTGGCTTATAGCATTTTCTGTCCTTGAAAAATGGTCTTCGATATCTGACGGCTGATGAATAAGAAGAAAGACATTTTATACTAGCAACCCGCCCTCGCTCCGCTTCGGTTTTAGATGCGTTGCCCGCTTAGTTCCCGTTCCCGTGGGAATACCAGGATAAAATATAGCCTATGTTACTCCCTGATATTATAGCTTTCCATTGGTGAAAGAATTTTTAAAATCAGTTTGGTGGTTTAAACGTGAAAGCGTAACATACAAACTTACTTTTGCATTTATAATATTAGTAAGGATATTTTTTTTTTCTTATAACAGCAACCTGCACTAATGAAGTTCTTGGCTGCTCTATGTGGTACTCTACAAACCACTAGTATGTGATAATTCATGGACACAAATTATATCCAGACTCGGAACATCAGTTTGTGGATAGCATTGATTATTGTCCTGTGTAAAAATTGAATCCATATTTGGTTGGTATTTGTACTATCAGTCGGTATCTTATCCATTTGTGCAGTCTATACATACCGGTGAGCCTACTCTGGAAATCAATTTTAATTTCGAATCCGATTCAATTCCAATCTCACCAAACTTATATTTGGTACTCTTGAACAAAATCGAGAATGAATTGTTCGCGTTTGCCGTTGTTATTTTCATCAAATGTGCCGTATTTTCTTACTTTCAATTAATAACGTTATCGAACTCGATCACCACAAAGACGCTTTGTTGAAATTGTACACCATTAACGATTTTAAACTACGTCAAAATCACGTCGGGAGTAGCAAATATTTGACTAAATCGACGAGAGTTGAATTTATTTAGTTTAAAAATATTCCACCGAATTTGATTCCAATCATGCGCTAATATCGCTTTCAAGAGTACCCAATTTGCTCAAATTCGAGCTGCGATTGGATTTAGAATTTAAATCGAAATTCAAGAGTAGGCACACAGGTCAAACATCGTGTATTATATCTATAGAAATAAATAAAATTGAAGTGTCTGTTTTATAATGTCATAATAATAGGCGATTTCATACTGATATGGTTATTTGCACAATACCTATGCTTTAAAACCGGTTTAAATTTTTTTTTGTTTGTCTGTTTGTTTTGGGTAGTATAATTATATTTATTTTTCTATGTGGTGACGGATTAAGAATACATTTAACTACTACTACTACTACTATTCTTCTACTACCTATTCTTGCCCGAAGAGGGCACTGAAGGATATGCACATACCATCGATCGATAACGTTAACTCAACATAGACTCAACTCTATACTAACACGTCTGACTAGTGTGGTATAGTAGGTCGATTTCCTTCTTCTTCTAGAGGAGACTTGACTTGATATACAGGGTGTATCAGGTTATGGGGCAACTGGTCAAAAGGGAGCTAGGCAATGGTGGTAGGAACCCATGGAAAAAATTTGAAAGAAAAATATCAATTCGTTAAGGAATTAGAGACATGTAAAGTTTTCAATTTTGTCATCGCATTTTCGTGTAAATCCGATTGAAATGTATAAAGGCAATGATACTTAATACGCAACATATTCATACTTTGTTAAATGTTCATTAGAAATTGAATAAATCAATGATTACGTTCGCATAAGCAAGACAAACTTCGCTTTAAAACAGCTGATCGGCCGATGACCGTTGACGGCTCGCCGTTGTTACCTACGCTCATTGAAGCGTTTGCACAATTCTAGGTATGAATGAATGAAATTATACTGAAGAGGCTTTACATGCCTACATGTATTCTGTCTGTACATGCCTACATAATACGTAACATTTAAGGCATAGACTCTTAGACACATTTTTTTGAAATCACTAACTTTTATGGTATATTGTTTTTTGTGTAATATACTCGTACCTACATTCTAATTACGATCTATGCCCGTTAAACTACAACATACTCGAACAGTTGTCCCATAACCTGATACACCCTGTATATGATCGAGATAATGATTTATCTTTCCCTCAAACATATGTAAGTAATATTTGATACATTTATATAAATAACTTATGTAAATCGTATGTAAGTTATTAATTTATTTATGAGATTCGTTGAATTTGTAGTTTGTTCAACATCAAATAGTTTACATTTACTTACAAACATGTTTGACTTCAAACGAATGAACATTAAACAGTATCTCCATTTTCTCTCAACCCTTTATCACCTAAACTGTAAGTAGAATCACGATTTCTAATGAGTATTACGCATCTTACTAATATTATAAATGCGTAAGTAAGTTTGTTTGTTTGTTACGTTTTACGTTTAAACCACCGAACCGTTTTCAAAAATTCTTTCATCAATGGAAAGCTATAATATTAGGGAATAACATAGGCTATATTTTATCCCAGTATTACCACGAGAACGGGAACTATGCAGGTAGGCGACTGAAACCGAAGTGAAGGCGGGTTGCTAATAATAAATAAAAGTGTTTAAAACAACCACGTTTTGGCATACCATCTTTAGTCTCAAATATTAGGCGATGACTAACCAAATATGTATTGTACCGTAATTCGAGCTAACTGATGAAAATTTTCAGAATAAAGCGATAAAAATCTGCAGGGACGCTTCAATAAACTCTTCTTCCTCAAACCTCTTTAATTTCCATTCTTTGGCGTGTATGTTATATACCTACTGATCAACCGATCTCATTTTGCTTCGGGTTTAGACGCTTTGCCACCCCATTTTAAATATTCTAATAAACATACAAATAATTCAATAACAAGTTAACCTTGAAGATAAAAATAAACAATAGAATTTCATAAAAAACTTATGACACGTTTAGTTAATAAAAAAGTTTTGGTAAGTTATGATCTATAAATACTAAAAATTCGTTAAAAATATCAAATAACATTATCGCTCTTTAGGCAACCTACGTTTGTTCAACAGTGAAGGTTATAAGGCTGTCGAGTGGATACAAATACTTATTAACATTGCGCGTCATGGCGCCCTAGCCGAGGCCGCGGGGGACGTGACCGGGGAGTTAGTCCGTCACCCGCCGAGAGGCCGACCGCGTGAGGAAAGACGTCGTCGATGAGAGGGTACCCCAAATAGGGGGTATTCCGTCGGGCCGACCACTGATGACAAGTACCCTGCTCCGGTGGTCGGCCCAACGACGAAGGCGACGTGGTGTTCGAGTGGGTTGCAGGTGTGTGTGCTTACACACCTCTGTCACCCCAGACGGAGTGGTGTGAGGAGTGCGCCGTCCGCAGCCCACCCAAAACAAAAAATGCTTATTAACGTATGTGCAATAAAATTTCTCATCATCATCATCATCTCAGCCTATATATGTCCCACTGTTGGGCTCAGGCCTCCATAATGGGAGGGAAATTGACCTACTATTCCATGCTGGTCAGATGTGTTGGAATAGGGTTTTGTTTCGAGTTTTCCTTCTCTTTCACAAATGTTTTATGCTTATTATATCCCTTAGTCGTCTTTTACGATATCCATGGGCAAGATAGGGTGATTTGATTCTTACTCTGTCACCACATGGAACCAAATTTCTAGTCTAATTATATTTTTGTTATAAGATAAATTTGTCAATATAATATTCGTGATATAAAATGTAAAATCAACTCCATAAAACTCAGAAATTAGAGTAAAAAAATAATCAATTTATTACTTCATTCTTTTACTTCAGTTTCACTATTTTAGTTTGGCTATGTAGCTTGTTTTAGTAAGCGCCATCTATTAAAAATACTTTCAACCATTAATGTACAACAATTTATAAATTAAAGGGCCATCTGTTGACAATATTATGTTATTGGGTGGTCGCGCCATCTAGCTGACACAGAAAGACTTACTTAGAAATAATACAACCACTAGCCTTAAAGTTGTTTATTATTTTTCACTAGATGGCAACGGCAGTTAATACTATGCATAATTAGGTATTTATTTTGTCAGTAGATGGCGCTATAAATGGAAAACCTTTAATTATTAAATTAATAAATACTATGCATTGTTAGGTATTTCTTTCATCAATATAAGGCGCTATAAATACAATTAAGACATTTTAGTATAAAATGAATAAGATGACAAAATTAAACCAACTTCAATAAATTTTTTCCTTTGCCTTTGATGGCAAATGTGCAAGCAAGCAACCGAAGTGGTAATTGCCACTGATGGACCTCTGCAATACCAGGACCACAGCAAGATACTGCCATAAGATGATAAATCATAAAAACAGTCTACGAGGTCACCTGGAGAATGTCTAGTAGTAGTCTGGTGGAAATATTAAAACACCAATTGCCATCGACAACCTGCCTGCCAACGGTAGTGATCACGGCATTAATACTTCTTGAAGAAGCACAGCGGCGGATTATCCATAAGGCGGACCATAACGATTAGAAGCCCCGAGCATGCACCAAGAAAACTTTCATGGAACGATCTTTTTTTAAAAATTTCTATACTCCCTCAATTTTATTCCTTTTTTTTTATTGCTGTTGGTAGTAAAAGAGAAAGCAACACACCTGAGGGTAAGTTACACTGCTGCTCCTGTACTTTGGACCCGAGAATTGCATTGCCTAGGGGCCCTGATAGCGGTAATCCGGCCCTGGTGAAGCATGTATCTAACAGTGAACGTCCACAGGCTGATGATGGATGGAATCTTTTATTAATCAATCAGCTGTCCACTATTGAACCTAGATCTCCTAGATGGATTGGCAATTGCAATGAGGTGTTATAATGATCCTTTTTTTCGTGGTAGACTATGATTTTGACACACCCCATCCAATATGTCCGGGGCGACGGATAGGCGACGTGCGTCCACATAACCTACCGTATCCATCGCCATTGGGCCAATCACTGGTACCAATTCCTTGACATACGTCGCCGACCCAACCTCATAATGATCCCTCCAGCGATTCCCAAGACTTCCACTTGCTACTTGCAACAAATGACGATAATTATATACCGTAATCACCTGGGGCAAAATTTAATTAAGTACCAAATTTTGATCAAACATTTAATTAGTAAATTTTGATGAAAAAATTAATTAGTAAATTTTGATCAAAAGTTTAATTAGTATTTATGATCAAAAATTTAAATTAGTAAATTTTGATGAATAACTTAACTAGTAGGTACATTTTGATCAATAATTTAGCTAGTAAATTTTGATCAATAATTTAATTAGTAAATTTAGATTAAAAATTTAAATTAGTAAATTTTGATGAATGATTTAACTAGTAAATTTTAATCACAAATAAAATCAGTATATTTTGATCAATAATTAGTAAACTTTAACCAAAAACCTAATTAATAAAATTTAAAAAAAAATTAGTGCACAGATGTGTGGTTAAGATGCTACTTATCATACCAGTTTCGTGGATTCCATTTACACGCAAGACAACACTATCTGCGATCCACAAATTGTTGTTCCGAGTCTGGATGTACACATGTGACCGTTATACTCGTTCCAACCATTTATTTTACTTTTGGCAGGTCGAATTCTGATCAATTAGTGTTGTACCAATGTATTACGAATACTATGTTTTGTAATAATCGATTTTAGTCAGGAAGAACTTTTAATCGATTTAACACGGATATTTTATTTTTGCTTAAATACATATTTCATATTATTTAAAAACTGTAAATATATTTGTTATTTGGGCACATTAATTTTTGCATACCCACTAATTCAGTCCTCCCAAAATATTTTACTTTGTACTTTGCAAAATAAAAAATAACTACTTTATGAAGCATTTTTCCATTAAGCGGGGTCCGCTGCTCCAAACTTTACTTAGAGACAATGGCGCCCTCGTCTGCGGTAGTAAATCACTAATTTTCTCATCCAGCCTACCCCTTTTTTTTTTAAGCCGAATTGGCAACACTGAACGGCGCGCCGGCGACGCCATTTTGTTGTGTTGTCTGTCACTCGCAACAAGACTCCCGTGCTAGTCACATTTCTGTCGCTGAGTGCTCTTTCATATTTTTCATACGCTGTGTTGAGTATTTATATTCCACCGTATTGATTTCATTGTTCTTACTTTGATTGAGTTGAGCGTATCGTTCCTCCCAGTAAGATTTTACTTGCAAAATGCCGAAAGGTATGGTGCTTAAAGGACAATCCAGAGAGTTAGTGCTGCGGCTTCGTGAATTTTTTGAAAAGGAAAGCCGCAATGGCGGATTCCTCATACCAGTAACCCAAGTTAGAGACCGTGTTGTAGCAGCATTAGGTATTAGTGCTCCAACGGTGGCGAAAATCACTAAAGAAGCCTATGGTAGTAGTGGTATTGAACAGAACAAGCTATCTACGCCTAAGAAAAAACGTCAGCCCCGTAAAGTGACAGCAATTGACAGTTTTGATACTGATGCTATTCGTCGTCATATATACAATTATTACACAAGCAAAGAGATTCCTACTTTGAAAAAATTAGTAGCGTCTCTACGAAATTGTGGCTTGTTTCGTGGTCAAAAATCTTCTTTGTCAAAGGTGCTGCACCAAATCGGGTTCTTGTATAAGAAATCCGACAAAAGAAAAATTTTAATGGAACGTCGTGATATAGCCTTGTCTCGCTGTGAATTTTTAAGACAAGCGAAGAAAATAGAAGACTGGTCGAATGTCGTTTTCACAGATGAAACTTGGCTCAATGCCAATCATTCCATACCAAAAGGTTGGACTGACGATACTGCTGCTTCTACTTCTGCAGTGCCAATGGGGAAAGGTGAACGCCTCATCATTTGCCATGCGGGAACTACAAAGGGATTTGTACCAGACGCTCTGTTAGCGTTCAAATCAAAAAAAAACAGGAGACTATCATGAGGAGATAAATGCGGACGTGTATGAAAAGTGGTTCAGAGAAATGCTTACATCACTTGAAGAGCCATCAACAACATTTATTGATAATGCACCCTATCACTCTCGCCAAATTAATAAAATGCCAACACAGGCCAACAAAAAACACGAGATTATAAACTGGCTTCGTGATAATGGGGAAGATGTGGACGAATCCCTACTAAAAGTAGAATTACTTAAAATATTAAAAAGTAAAAAGCAGCCAAAACGATATGTCATCGACGAAATGGCAGCAGAATATGGGCATGTTGTAATCAGAATTCCTCCGTACCACTGTCAATATAATCCAATTGAAATGATCTGGGCACAAGTCAAAGGACACGCCGCAAGAAACAATACAACTCCTCCTTTCATAGCAAATAAAATGCTTGAACTTTTAAAAAACGCATGTGCTAGTGTGATGCCTGAAAACTGGGCGAGTGTCGTCAACAAGACAAAAAATATAATATTCTCTGATTGGGATCGGGAAATTGAATTTGACAACATACCTACACAAGAGTTAATAATAAACACTGCAGATGATTCAAGCGACGATTCGAGTTCGTATGAAGAATCCGACGATTCGTTATAATAAAATAATATTAAAATATTTTGGTTGTTTTATTTCATGTTATAGGTATGATGAGAAGATTTTTATATCTCCCTGATACAATTTTAACGTGTTGTCTATTACAACAATTCAAAACTCAGTTGTCAGCTGACTTAACTGCAAATAAGTGTAATCGATTATTTGCGATTCATTAATTTGCACCGAATACTTTTGATCCTGTCACTAGATGCGATAGAACGTAACTTTTTTTATAACGGAAATGAATTATCACTTAAATTTTATGAATAGAGCTATTTACGGCATATTAATGTATTTAGTGGGTAATAATTAAGATATATAAATATTATTGGGCAGTTTATATATTTCTCTGTTCACTCGTTTCAAAGTTAATAATTGCGTATAATGAAACAGTTACGTCCTAAAGCATGTGTCAAAAGTAAAATAAATGGTTGGAACGAGTATAGTTATATGTCTGTGAAGTCCCCCGCAACACAAGGCTTATTTCCTTAGCTTTTTTTTGAAAAATAAAGTATAATAACATTTTAATTGCAATATAAATACTCACTAATCGCATCACGTTTAATTACATTAAGCTGTGGACGAACAAAAAATTCGCCACGCGAGGGACGGGTCGCATTATTCCGTATAATTAGTCCCTAATCTAATCCCTACAAGTACAGAGAAGGCCCTCAAGGGCCGCGTACGGACCTTGTGAAACTGTCTTAACGTTTAATATTATTATAAACAATAATATAGGAATATTCTTTGGGTACATAGTTGAGTAAATTGGCTGTAGACTAACGCGTTTTTATAAAAAGGAGTAAATAAAAGTAAGTACAACGATTATCGAAGTTAGCTTTTGGATTAACTGTGCCCACCTGTGCAAATAAATAAAATTGAAGCATCTGTTTGTAATGTCAATAAGTAGTTTTTTTCATCCTCACACGATTATTTACACGATACCTGTGCCTAAAAAACCAGTTTTTTTGTCTTTGTATGTTTGCCTATTTGTTCTGTGTTCTTCTAAACAGCCGGACAGATTTTAATAATATTTTACTACCACCTGGTAGTCTAGATACCAGTCTCAATAATGAATAAGTTATGCTTAGAATAATAACGTATAGAAGGTAAGTTCGCGCACAAAAAGTGAAGCATTTCAATTGGAGCCTAATGGAGCTTAAGCCGGAACAGTTCCGTTACGTACAAGTCATTGTACTGCACGTACGTATGCAACTCTTAAAAAATAAATAGGTAATTATGAAGGTTTGTGCATTCCAATGGTGTCATAATACGTTTGAAAAACTTAAAATGGTTTTAACATTAGGTACTTTTAAAAGTATTTCGACCATTTATGTTAATAAAAACAAAATTTGATTTCATAATTTGTATAGTGGTGTGCGTGTGTACGTGTGTAATCGTCTGCGTGCCATTAGTATTTTTAGATTCATGTTTCGAACGTTCAAAGTACTGACACTATCCTTCTATACATTATTATTCTAAGAAGTTATGTTATTTTTCTTCTCAAGAAACTCCTATAAAATTTTGCCCGGTCCGAGAATCGAAACAGATGCCTCATGGACTGCAGTCGCTTATCGTAATATTTTAGATATAAGAGATTTAAAATGTGACGGCAAGGCGACTGAGACGAAGCGAGGGGTATTGCTGTTTCCAAATCAAATCACTACAACTACATATTAAAGTACGCAAGAAAATTAAACTTTAATATAATTTATTTAATCAAATACAATATGATGTTAGTATAAAATTATTGTACGCTTGTAATCCAACTTTATATGACACGAAACAACTTTAAAATTATATTAAAACCGTCACTGAACTATATGTATAAGATTTTGTGTTCATCTGGACTTCAGTAGGGTTGAAATAAACTTTAATTATGATTAAATTAGGTAGATATGTTCCGTGTGGTGACGGATTAAGAATACAATTCACGACTCCCTATCGTGCCTGTGGATGTAAGGCGACTAAGGGATATAATATGCGTATAACATCTATACAAGAGAAGGAAAACTTGTAATAAAACTCTATACCAAACTGTTTGATCAGTATGGTACAGTAAGGTCAATTTCCCTGGTATTGTGGAGTAGGCTCGAGCCCAGCAGTGGGACGTATATGAGCCGAAATGATGAAATTAGGTATAATAATTTTTAACGTTAATATTCTATACCTTTATCTTATTAGTTCAAATAGATACCAACGCTGGGCTCGATTTTTCTCTATAATAGAAGTGACATTGACATACGGTACCACATTTGTCAGATGGGTTGTAACAGGATTACTAATAATAAAATAAATGAAATTATTGTTATGTATCTCCTCGTTCACTTTCATTTCCTAGGGAAGATACCCGGTCCTTTGAAAGGCTTACTTAGACCCAATACGCAGAGGCCTTTGGAGAAATTTAATTTAAAATTGGGATGGGACGTCTACCGACGACACTCCACGCCTGCAATAACATTCGTGGACTGCTAATGGTAGATGTAAAACTATTGTGTGATGATGGTATCTAAAATCTGATTATGGGGTTGGAGGTTCGATGGACTGGTTAACTTAAGATTTAAAAACTGTAGTCTGCTTACAATACCTTTATTGTCTTGAACTTTGGCAGACGGTGACTCCCCAACTCACTGAATGCCCCCAAAACGGTCGCCACAGACACGCAGGCCATAGTACCACACTGAGCAGAAAATCGACGTGCGAGCAGTTAGTTAGTTAGCCGCTTGTGGGATCTGGTCCAACCATAATCGTTTGAATTATATTAAGTATCTTGCGGTTCGAAGGGCATCACACTGGAGATGCGCGTCACACATTGGAGGTATTGGGGGTCTCAGCGCCACGACCTGTAGGCGGTACGTGGAGCGGACCTGTCGCTGCCAACCGTTATCGTAAAGATGCTTGGCAGCGACAGGTGCTGGTCGTCGATGACCTCATTTTGAAAAAAAAATATAATTAAAAATAATAGACAAGCCCGCTGAGCTTCTTGCCGGATCTTCTCAGTAGCAGTCACGTTCCGATCCGGGGGTAGTATATTATTTTTGAAAATTGTAAACTTGACAATATGTAAGTGACGTCTCGGGGTTTATGCATGATAAATGGTTTAAATTATGATTTTTTAAAGTCCTTTTTACGACACCCACGGTCAAGAGAAGAGATGGTGAACTGTAAAAATAATATATTACCTTCCTTAAACTTTAGTATAATTAGTTAAAACGAGTGTAAAAAGAAATAATTTTTTTACAATCTGCAAAGAGCAGAGTTAGTAAAGATATGATCTGACACAAAATTTCGCAGTCAAGTTGAAAATTTACCAAGTAAATAATATTTATGTGAAAGTTGAAAGCGAAATGACATTCGAAGGGGTGTATATAACTCGACGTGGAACGAGGTAACTTCGGCAAACTTTTGGTGAAACTTGGAGAATCGGCAAGAAATGTGACGTTAACTGAATTTAATGGAGATTTACGAAATTATTGGTATTTGAGAATACACTTTTATTCTATTATATTTTTCATTAATACATCCCTTTGTCAATTTACCGTGTGGTGACGATGTAAAACTACAATTTACCACCCCCTGTCTTACCTGTGGGTGTTGTAACAGGCAACTAAGTGGTATCATCATAGGACTAAAGGATATAATTGTTTGCAAGAGAAGGAAAACTTGAAACCCTATACTAACACGTTTGACTAACGTGATGTAGTATGTCAATTTCTCTCCCATAGTGGAGGAAGCCCAAGCCCAACAGTGGGACGTGTATGGGCTGAGATGATGATGATACTAAAATATATAGTAAAAGACGGCTAAGAGATATAATCATCATCATCATCACAGCTCATATACGTCCCACTGTTGGGCTTGAGCCGCCTCCACGATGGGAGGAAATTTGGTCTTAGTAGGTCAAATTCCACGCCCGTCAAACTTCATCTGTACATTACGACACTCGCATCTAAGAAGAGGAGTGTTGAATTGTGTTCTTACACCGTCACCGCACAGAGGGATATAATATGCACTTAAAATCTATGTAAGAAAATAAAACCTCGATATAAAATTCTATACCGACCAATCAACCATCTGACCAGCGTAGTATTCCCTCTCATTCCCTCTCGAGCTGACTCGAGCACAACAATCGGCCGTGTGCCTGGCTGTCCACCGACGACTAGGAACATAACTGCGACAGGGATTAATGTGGCGTAATGTACCTAATAAATAAAATGAATAAAACTTTATTAATACGATTTTTTCATAAAATGATGATTTTTATTCAATGTACATTAATTTTCATTAAATACACGAATTAAAAATTCTAAAATATTTCAAATTGTGACAACTTAATACTTTTAATCTGTGATTTCTATAATAATATAATACAATAATTATATTCGATGGCTCTGACGATATTACTGTGACAATTGGTCGGAACTACACTTACTATCATATAGTGTGGCGATGCCTCGCCACAACATGCCACGCCACGCCGGCATACCGTTTTTAAGTGCGGCTATAGAGGTTTTACATCAAAAAAGGTAATGGGCCGTGTATAATCTAATATGATTCCTCTGCCAGCCTATCGACGTCCGCTGTTAGCCAACAGAAATTTCCTATCTAGGTAAGAAATCAACATGATAATTGGCAGAAACACTTCTGGCAAATCAGCTAAACGAGACAATTATGATTATATCCATCCTGCTGTATGGTGGTTGCTACAGATACTACCAATGCTCGCATAACAACATTGCTTTTGGGTGCCGTAAAATAGATCTCAACCAACTACATTTGATGCAGATCAACAATTACATAATCAAAGAGGGTTGACGTCAAGCCGGCGGCCGGTCTATTATCAAAACTATTGCAATATGTGACGATGATTGATGACTATATCCTGCATTGATGAACGTATTTCTGATAAGAGCAGAATGAAGGGAGAGAGAAATATCATATTTCGGTATTAAAGTTTGATACATATGGAAGTCAATATCATTACCATCTCAGGACATATATGTCCCACTGTTGGGCTCGAGCCTCCTCCCTTCATCATTCATCATTATTTCAGCCCATCACTGTCTCCTGCTGCACGTAGGCCTCCCCCATGTTACGCCACAAACTCCGGTCCTGTGCCGCCTCCATCCAACGACGCTAAGCAACTTTCACTAGGTCGTCGCTATTCCTACTCCCTTATGGAAGGGAAATTAACCAACTACAGCGTGCTGGTCAGACGTGTTGATATAGGGTTTTATTTAGAGATATTTTCTTTTACATAGATCACACACATCCCTTAGTAGTCTTTTACTATAAGCTAGAGGTAATATATTTTGTTAGGGGTTGTGTTGAATTGTATTCTTACTCTGTCATCACACAGAAAACCGACAAAGAGATGTATTGATAGAAAATAGAATAGAATAAAAATGTTTTCAAGTTTTACTTGTATCACAACGATATTATATTAGTCGTCTTTTACGACATCCACGGGCAAGAGGGGGGGCGGGGGGTGAAATGGTGAATTGTATTCTTAATATAATTATAACTACTTATAATTAACTTCTGAGTTTAATACTAAGAAAATTATAATCCTATGTTATCTAACTTTGTCTCATAAAACGATAATTATATAAAAAATTCCTACTAATTAATATTAATTCATAAAGAGATTATGAATTACAGTAAGCTTAATGAAAATCAATTTTGTAACAAAGTCACGTAGGTATAGGTAGGTATAGGTATATTAAGTATCTCTCTACATTATATTTAGTCGACAAATTTGTTGCCATATAATTACAAAATTAATTAATACCTTTGAAAGCGGTAACGAATTCATGACCATGTACATCCATAGTACGAATAATCCTTTATATTATAAACTAGCAACCCGCCCTCACTTCGCTTTGGTTTCAGTGGCCTTACCCGCGTGGTTCCTAATCCCGTGGGAATAACGGGATAAAATATAGGCTAATTTACTCCCAATATTATAGCTTTCCATTGGTGAAAGAATTTTTAAAATAGGTCCAGCCGTTTTGAAGATTACCCGGCACCAACAGACAGACAGACAAACAAAAAAATATATAAAATTATTTTAGGCATATGTATAGTGCAAATAACCATGTGAGCATGAAAAAAGTCTATTGTTTTGACATTACAAACAGACACTCCAATTTTATTTATTGGTATAGATATTAAAATGAATCGCTGAATGTGTTGCTATGCGCAAGTCTCTAGAACAGCTGAACCGATTTCGTTCTTTTTTTAGAATATTTCTTGAAATACGAGGGTGGTACTGACGCAGAGAAAATTTTCAATAATTGACTAAATACGTCTAAAAACAACACTTTTCTATACTCCCATACAAACAATTTGTGATAATACTTAAAAGTCAATTAGAACTTTTTTATCTTACTTGCTGACCTGGCGTTCCGAATAGCACAATCCATCCATCCATCAGCCTACAGACGTCCACTGCTGGACATAGACCTCCCCACAAGAATGCCATTCGGAACGGTCCTACGCCACTTGCATCCAACGATTCTCTGCGACTTTGAGAATGTCGTCAGTCGACCTAGTGGGGGGTCGTCCTACACTGCGCCGTCCGATTCATGGTCGCCACTCAAGAACCTTTCTTTCCCAACGGTTGTCGGTTTGACGGGCGATGTGGCCTGCCCATTGCTATTTCAACGTGCTAATTCTATGGGCTATGTCGGTTACACCCGTTCTTTACGGATTGCCGTGGTTCGGATTTTATCACGTAGAGAAATACCGAGCAAAGCCCTCTCCATAGCACGTTGAGCAACTTTAAGCTTTTTTATGAGGCCAACATTTAGAGATCACGTTTCAGTGCCGTAAGCCATCACTGGCAACACACAAACACTACAGAATAAGTATTAAAACACATAGCAGAATAAGTATTGAAATCACTAAAGAACTAAAGAATTGATTGTTAGGCGGTACGAAGTTCGCCGGGTCATCTAGTATATAATAAATGTAAGCGTGACATAAATAACCCCTTTCCCATCATCAGTTCCATTAAGTAATGGACGCTAAATCACTGTTTCACGTTCAAAGTTATAATCATTAAAATAATGTTCCCCACCGACCGCACCCTTCTTTCAACTCACCCTTACTATCTGAATATTAACGTAGCTGATTGAAATTTTATATAGTTTGTGGTATAGAGAAGAAAACTCGACATAAACCCTATGCCAACACGTTTGAACAGCGTGGTATAGTCAATATCCCTCCTATTTTTCCGTGTGGTGACGGAGTAAGAATACAACTCACCACTCCCTATCTTGCACGTGGATGTCGTAAAAGACGACTAAGGGTTTCAATACATACAATTCAATGCATACAACAATAAGAGAGAGAAAACTCGAAACAGAACTGTTTATCAACCTGCCTGACCAGCATGATATAGTAAGATCATTCTCCCTCCTATTGTGTAGGAGGCTCCAGCCCAACAGTGGGACGTATATGAGCTGCGATAATGAATGATCCCTCCCATTACGAAGGTGGCCCGAGCTCAACAGTGGAACTTATTTGGGCTGAGATGAGGCGATAATGATAACTTCATCTGAAATGGACACCAGGAAGTGTCTCAAACTATATGCAAGCTTGTAAATTGACAATTATAATTATTACAATTATTATCTGTATAGTTACGGAGTAAGAATACAATTCACCACTCCCTATCTTGCTCGTGGATGTCGAGGATGGGATATAATATGCATATAATATCTATGCCAGAGAATAACTCGAAATGTAACCCTATACCAACATGTCTGACCAGCATGGTATAGTAGGTCAAATTCCTTCCCATTGTGAGAGAGGCCTGAGTCCAACAGTGGGACTGCGATGATGATGATAATATCTATGCAAAAGAAGGAAAACTCGAAACAAAACTCTATATCAAAATATCGAACCATCGTGGTATAGTAGGTTATTTCCCCCCCACAGCGGGGTAGACCCGAGCCCAACAGTGTAATGTGTATGGGCTGAGATGATGATCAGTACAATCAAAATCACTGTAAACTAATTGTGGTAGGAAATCAGCCATTTTGTATAATACTTCCTGACAAATAATTTAGCGTATCACATATAATGGAATCGCAAATATACGAAATGTATTTGATACTAAATGACGATTCAAATATTCCCTGTGATTCGTCGACTCTCTATTTATAGTTACGTCATAGACGAACCAAAGTGATGAGCGAAGCGTACAGCGATGCATGTAAGCGGTTTTTATTATCTGTACCAATAGATGTCAAAAGTTTGAAATGTAGTTTTAATAAAAAAAAATTCAAACTTAATTTGAATTGTCGGTAAAATAACAACTGCTTGTTCATAATTTTAAGTTCTTTCGCAAGTCCTCATGAATGCTTTGTATTTTTGAGGGTGCCGTACCCAAGGGTAAACGTGAGACCCTATTACTACGACTTCGCTGTCTATGCGTCCGTCTGTCTGTCACCAAGCTGTATCTTAAGAACCGCGATAGCTAGACAGTTAAAATTTTCACAAATTATGTATTTCTTTTGACGCTATAAAAACAAATACTGAAAACAAAATAAAATATTTAAGGGAGGCTCTCATACAACAAAAGCGATTTCTTGATAATAGTACGGAACCCTTTGTGAGGGACTCCAACTCGCACTTATTTTAACAGGTTTCTAATAAGGTAGTTACAAATCTTACTAACAATGTATCGTGTCTCTCTCAGTGTACGTATCTAGAACAAATTCTTTACTCTCACAGAGAAGGTCCGGGTTGTAAAAAATTAATCACTGAGAATTACACTTTAGTGGAATAATTTACAATACATAGCGGTAGTCATTTTTTATATAGGAGCACAATGTCGACAGCCGTTTGTCTGCAGCCGAGGGCCAGGTCGTCTGGAGTAGTACCACACTAAGTACAAAATCAACGTTTGAGGCTTAGAATAATAACGTATAGAAGTTAAGTTCACGCAAAAAAAGTGAAGCATTTCAATTGGAGCCTTATGGAGCTTACGCCGGAACCGTTGCGTAATGTACAAGTCATTGTACTGCACGTACGTACGCAACTCTTAAAAAATAAATAGATAATTATGACGGTTTGTGCATTCAAATGGTGTCACAACACATTTGAAAAACATAAAAAGGTTTTTAACATTACTTTTAAAAGTATTTCGACGATTTATGTTAATAGAAACAATATTTGATTTCATAATTTGTATAGTGGTGTGCGTGTGTATGTGTGTAATCGTCTGCGCGCCATTAGTATTTTTAGATTCATGTTTCGAACGTTCGAAGTATTGACACTATCCTTCTATACGTTATTATTCTAAGGTTTGAGTAGTAGCAATTTGTTACTTCACTTCGTTCAGAGAGTGAAAGAGTTTGAAACCCAACCGGAAATCAACAAAAGAAAATCTACAGAAAGTGGGTTTTATTTTATTTTAAAATGGTTAAGATACTATCAGGTGATAGGTTGTTGCACCACTTGTTGCACAAAAAAAAAACTATATTAAGGAAGATATTACGATGGAAAGTAATACGCTGTATCATGCGCGTCTTCTGCTCATTTCAACTCATTTACGTCTCACTTCTGGGGCTAGAGCCTCCTCCATCATAGGAGGGCAATTGACCTACTGTACCACTTTGGTCAGACGTATTGATAAAGGGTTTCTAATCCCCGACGCAAAAGGAGCGGTATTTAAAGTTTGACGTTGATGTCTGCCTGTCTGTCTATAGCATCGTAGCTGTCAAATGGATGGACCGATTTTAATGCGGTTTTATTCATTTGATAGCTAGTTGCCTTCTAGTAGTTTTTAACTATGTTTGGTTAATATCGATCCATTAGTGTAAGAGTATCAGCTCTTTTTCAAAATGATGTAATGGCGTATGATTATTAAGTGCTTCACGTGTGCCAGTATAATCGTTAAAAGAATTAATAATGCCTGTTGAAGAGAACGTAATACGTTTTTTATTATATGGTTTAGTTTGTCTCGGGGGTTATTCAAAAGTTTAAATTTTACTTATATTTTGAGTTTTACTTCACTTGCCCAGATCTTATATATTATATGCTTATTTTACAATATCCACGGACAAAAGAAGGGATGGTTAATTGTAAGTATATAGTTCTGTCTAATCCGTTACAATACGCAAAGTATGTCCAGAACATAGGCCGTTAAGAAAAAATCTGTGAACGTAAACTCTTTTTAAATAACGCTTACCGCTATGCTCCACGCTTCGCTTATTCGCATAGTAGAACATAACCGCCGAACTTCGTGAAGGCTAGTTTACGAGTACTCAACGAATGCAAGTTTCATCACAAATTGAAACGGTTTTATTTGATATTTTGTGATGTATTGGCAGTAATGTAATGGATTTGGACTTTCATTAAATGAGATTGCTTGTAAAAGTTATATAAATAAACGTTTTTCGTTTAATATTTCATTTGGAATAAGTTGTCCATATTGTAAATCAGAATATAATATCTGGTTGACCGCTCGGTATATATTTGTTGTATTTTTGTCGAATTTATTTCATCATCATCATCATCGAATTCGAATTTATTTAGATATATATTAATAAAAAATAAAAATTTAATAATGAAAAAAATATTAAAAATTACAGAGAGAATAATAATAATACCGAGATTCGATCCCACGCTGTTTAAATGCTAAAACAAAACAAAAAGCAAACTGAACAACTACCCAACTAAGCTATCATCACTCTTGACGTCGAAGGCGAAATTTGAATCCATATTCTATTGATATTTTATGTCATTGTATTGATTAGCTAGATCGATTTTTTGGCTCCGAAACCTCTAGAATGCCAAATTTCATCAAAGTCGTTGTAGCAGTTGCCGAGATCCTGAATATATATATATATATACTCGTATATAAACAAGAATTGCTCGTTTAAACATATAAGATATCGGATGGCCTATTTAGATTGGTTAGTATGAGCAAGTGAATTCGTTTATGTAACGATTTTACTACCTTTAGGTGTTAAATCTTCGTTAAAAGTGATTTTATAATGCTACTTTTATCTTTTCAATGGTGTCATAGCTTTTTTGTACATTTCATCCTTAACGTAACCACACAAGTAATAGTCTAATGGGAACCAGGCTAGTCTGGGGGCCATTAATACTAACGTATTTATTATCATCATTGACGGAGTAAGAATACAATTTACCTACCACTTGCTATCTTGGCCGTGGATGTCGTAAAAGTCGACTAAGGCATAGGCAAATAACGTCTATGCTCTTGCATAAAGCAAAACTCGAAACAAAACCCAATACTGACCTGTCTGACCAGCATGGTAAGGTCAATTTTTTTTCTATTGTGGAAGAGGCTTGCTCCCAACAGTGGGACGTATATAAGCCGAGATGATAATAACGAAATAGCATTCAAAGAAAACTTATACACCTTGTCATTCTGTTCTTATCCTGATTGCCCGGGATCGACAGAATATGTATTCTTCATTCTTCGTATACATTGCAAAGTTATTGTCAATGGTTTTATGATCGGACGTCTGCCTGATGACTGTTTGGGAACGTAATTATTGACAAATGCCATCAAATGTTGTTGGCTCAAAACAATATAAGCATCTTAATCGTCCCACGAACAATGTAAAAGATGGTAATGTCCGTAGCATACATACAAAAGTGAGCCGTTGCTCAAGCCGCCTTGCAGATGTGAAACATCGGAATTATTTTGTACAAATATAAATGCATAAAAGAACAGATTACGACCGGAACTAATATGGCATAATGTATAAATAAAAATATTACGATTTTTTCCCAGAAAATGTTGATTTTTATTCAATAAACATTTATATTCACTAAATACAAGAATTAAAAATTCAAACATGTTTCAAATTTTTCAACCATGCGTAGCTTTACGCCACGCGTAGATTCACACCACGCGTAGCTTTGCGCCACGCATAGCTTTACGCCACGCCAACGGTGAGATTTCAATTCAATTCAATTCCAATCCTTCAATCCCAATCTTTTCAATCCTTTATTATGCATAAACCCCGCGGGGGCACTTACATATGGTCACTTTTTTACATTTTACTTTACATTACTACCGGATCGGAACGCGACCGCACTGAGAAGATCCGGCAAGAAAATCAGTGGGCTTGTCTTCTTTTTTATTCATTTACTATTGTTTTTAAATAAGATAATATACAACAACATGTCTATTAATAGCTCCAGTGTAATGCCTTTCGAACCACCATACAATACAGTTATGAAATATAACGAAAAAGTACCATGGCTGGACCAGATCCCGCAAGCGGCACCCGATCACGAGTTAACCACTAGAGCAGTCATCACTCCCCTCAACCACAATGGAGGGAAGGGAGTGACCCGCTCCTCGTAGCTACCGCAAGCAGACCCTTCAGTGAGCATGACCAATACCATGTGCCACAAACATAAAACACAGATTAAATAACAAATTCGTTTGGCAAAACACGCTACGCTTTACAATTATAGTAACAACAACAGAATAAACATGTATGTAACACCTTTTGAAATAATGAGAAAATGCCTGAATGAGGAGCTGCTCATAACCAGTCTGTATTATCATCAAGATAATCCGAGATTTTATAATAACCTTTTTCTACAAAATCTACTCTTGATTGCTTTTTTGAACTTATTAACTGGCATATCTCGAATATTAATAGGTAATTTGTTGTAGAAGCGTATACATTGCCCCATGAAGGATCTGTTAACTCGTTGAAGACGAGTACTATGTACAACTAATTTATCCTTATTCCTTATAATAAATTTACTCTCGCCTATAAATGTTTCACATCAAATTTATGGACCTATTCTAATAAAAATTATATTTGCGTGTCTGAAAATTATAAATATTAATCTTGTACTGATTAAATTTGCTTGCCTAAACCTCAATGGTTAAAATTTGGTTCGATCCGTCATTTAATCATCGTGAAAACCACTTGATCATTCACGCTTGATGTGTTTAGAGGCACTTACATCTTAAATTTAATATCGATTCTTAAAGACGGAATTTTGTAACATCGGTATTGCATTAGCTAATGGCGCTGCTAGCTATGATACATGATAGTAACTTAACAAAAATTATAAATTTTATACTTTTCATTCATTCATTTCGACTCGAATACGTCCCACTGCTGGGCTCGAGCTTCCTCCACAATAGAAAGGAAATTGACCTGACTATACCATGCTGGTCAGACAGATTTGTATAGGATTTTGTTTCGAGTTTTCCACCTCTGGCATAGATGTTAAATGCGTAATATATCCCTTAGTCGTCTTTTACGATATCCATGGGTATGAGAGGGGGTGGTGAATTGTATTCTTACTCCGTCACCACACGGATATTTTTTTTATACATTAGAGTATTTTAAATATTTATTCATCATCATTCTCCTCTTTTTCCACTTACTTGAAGGTCGATGCATTATGTCAAAAACTTATTATGAATAGTTTGGTAAACATTTTCATTTTAGACCACACTGAGAAAATCCGGTAACAAACTCAGCGGGTCTGTGTATTCTACTTCCTATACAGAGTGTATCAGGTTATGGGTCAACTGTTCGAGTATGTTGTAGTTTAAAAGTCATAGATCGTAATTAGAATGTATATTACACAAAAAACAATATAACATAAAAGTTATAGTGATTTCAAAATTGTGTGTTTAAGAGTCTATGCCTTAAATGTTACGTATTATGTAGGCATGTACAGACAGGATACATTTAGGTTTGTAAAGCTTCGACAGTCTAAATAGGTATGAATTGCGCTAACGTTTCAATGGTAAAGTAGGTACTAAGACGCCTCGTCAACGGTCATCGGCCGATCAGCTGATTTAAAGCGAAGTCTTGCTTATGCGAACATAATCATTGATTTATTCAATTTCTAATGAACATTTAACAAAATACGAATATGTTGCAGATTAAGTATCACTGACTTTATACATTTCAATCAGATTTATAAGAAAAAGCGAAGACAAAATTGAAAACTTCACATGGCTCTAATTCATTAACGAATCGATATTTTTCCTTCAATTTTTTTCATGGGTTCCTACCATCATTGCCTAACCAGTTGCCCCATAACCTGATATAAAATTATATTTAACACATAAATTGTGGTAAGAGCAAAACTGCCTTTTTCCACAGCTGCGGGCCGAGACGTGCGGAATAGTACCACACTCACGCATCAAACCGACATCTGAATAGTACCAATTTGTTATTACACTTCATTTGGTAAACGAGAGACCCGGCAATCCAACTTTCTGAAGGTGTTTGCATGTGGCGGGTTTTAGTGATGTTTTTAGCATCGAGGAACTCCATTGGACGCATTTGTAAATCAAATTATTTATTCTGCATAAGCCCCTTAAGAGCACTTCGCTACATCACTTAAAACAATCCAATAATCTTACACCAGATCGGAACGCGGTCACAAGCTGAGAAGATCCGGCAACAAGCAAAACGAGCTGTCTTTTTTTATAAATCTTCTTTTAAATAAAATTATATGTACACAACATGTGGTATTAGCGATTAGTGCAGGATATATCTCTACCAATAAATAAAATTGGAGTGTCTGTTTGTAATGTCAAAATAATAGACTTTTTTCATGCTCACACGGTTATTTGCACGACACCTATGCCTAAAATAGCAATTAAAAAATTTTTGTCTGTCTGTCTGTCTGTTTGTTCCGGGTAATCTTCAAAACGGCTGGACCGATTTCAAAAATTCTTTCACCAATGGAAAGCTATAATATCAGGGCGTAAACTAGGCTATATTTTATCCCGGTATTCCCACGGGAACGGGAACTACGCGGGTAAAACGACTATAACCTATAACCGAAGCGAAGCGAGGGCGGATTGCTAGTCTTTATATATAAATTACTTGCGTGCGTGTGTATGTCACTGAACTTCTCCTAAACGACTGGACCGATGTTGACGAAATTTTTTGTGTGTTCAAGGGGATTCGAGAATAGTTTAGATCCACAATGGGATCCGGTAAGTGACTCTTTATTTGAACAGAACAGCGTCTGTTGGGTCAGCTAGTATATAATAAAATTCAAAATTTTGAATAACCTCCGAGACAAACTAAAATGATGAAAAAAAGTATTACGTTCTTTTCAACAAAAATTATGAATTAATTGTCATTTAACGTTTATACTTGCATACGTGAAGGACTTGATCGAGTAATCGTAAGTCATTACATTATTTTGGAAAAGAGCTGATACTCTTACACTGCTGGACCAATATTAACCAAACATAGCTAAGAACCACCGCAAAGATCTGGCTTTCAAATAAAAAAAAAACTGATCGAAATCGGTCCATCCGTTTAAGAGCTATGATGCCACAGACAGACACACACGCAAAGACAGACATCGACGTCAAACTTATAACACCCCTCTTTTTGCGTCGTAGGTTAAAAATGTACTCCTAAATCATCTAAGTAATAAAATTATATTGTGATCTCATGTTATTAATACGTCATATTTATAACGGTCTTGTAATAATACGGGTGTATGTAGTAGAATAACAACGAATACAAAAAACGTCATTAGATAAAAGGACTTTTAGTTATTCCCTACGAGCGCTACGCTCGCTACGAAGGGCGGGCCGCCCAGGCCGGCAGTCAGGCGCCACACGCCCGCCCAAACGGTCGCGTATTGATGTTACGAGATAAATACGTAAAAACATATATAATAAACGATAGTGTTGTTAGTGTTAAAATATAATCTATTTAGTGATTAAAGTATTTTGTTAAAATACTATTAATTTAGTGTATTATGATAATAATGTGATGGGTAAAAATGCAAAATTAATATTACAATATTTTAATCAAAATGAATATTTTAATGAAAATATTAAATTAAATAAACATTGATCTAAATACAAGAATAATAATCGAAACTAATATTAAATTCAATTAATTAAAGAAAAAATTTAATAGGACCTTTATTAACAATTTTTAACATTTTATTATAAGAGTAAATATTTTAATAAAAAAATACTGTAAACTAAGTATTTTGTAAGTACGTAGTTACTATCATACATTTTAGAAGCATATATATAGTTACCTTCAACGGGTTTATGAAAATAAATAAATAATATCTAAATTTAGTAGATACATCTAGTGTAACTAAATATTAAAAATAAAATACTATAAAATAATAAAACAGAATTAGTAATATTTAGAGAATCTATTCTCATAAAGATCTTTTCCATTATATCGTTTATAATATAATGTAATAAATAAATTACGTTTTTTTTAATCAAATGTAATGGAAGTTTAATTGAAATTACAGAATAAAAAAATGTATATCTTTTAAAAAGAGGCGAAATAGCTTCGAAATTAATATATTCCATAAATTACTGTTATTACAAAATTTATATAGTAACTAAAATTTTCTAAACTAATTTGTTTAAATTAACTAAATTTTCTAATAAATTCTGTCGTAACTAATAAATGTATGAAATTAAATTTAAAAATAAATCAATATTCATCACAATCATCATCACAGCTCATATACGTCCCACTGTTGGGCTCGAGCCTCCTCCACAATGAGAGGTAAATTAACCACACGCTGGTCAAACGTATTGGTATAAGGTTTTATTTCGAGTTTTACTTCTCTTTCATAGATGTTATATGCATATTATATACCTTAGTCGTCTTTTACGACATCCATGGGCAAAAGAGGGAGGGGTGGGGTGGTGAATTTTATTCTTACTATGTCACCACATCAATAATACTAAAATCAATATTAAATAGTCATAATCATGGTTTATTGCTTCTTTATAACGATTTCCTCAGCCTAGTATCCTTTACTCTTGGGCACTGGCCTTCCATCGAAAGGAGATAATAACCCTCAATCGTCTTCGGGGGATACTATGGTTATCAACCCTATCAAGCGACACCAGGTGGATAACACACTTAGAACATTTCTAGCGGAGTAATACTGTCTTTTCCCCTGATGGTAATTAACCAGTCCATATGAGTCCCAAGGAGAACCGATGGCGACCCATTATATTCTTCATTTGCTATAATATGGGCATATATACGATCTTTTAGATAATTGAATCGATATTTTTATGATTAATGATGAAACACAAACTAACCTATCTGATAATTGGTAACTACTGCGTATATAGTATCAAAGACATCATCATAGCGCCCCACATACATCCCCACTGTTAGGTTCGGGCCTCCTCCACAATAGGAGGGAATTTGACCTACTATAACCATGGTCAGACATGTATAGGGCGTATTATATCAAAGGCATAGTAAGGTTTAAATTTTAAGGTTTAGCCCTACATTTATGCCTCATTCATCATAATCGTCATTTCAGATTATATATGTCGAACCTTTGGGCTCAAACCTACTCCACAATAGAAGGGAAATTGACCACGCTAGTCAGGTAGGTTGATATATAGTATTACTTCGAGTTTTCCTTTTCTTGCATGGCTGTTATACGTACGTTTAATCCCTTAGTCGTCTTTCACGACCTCCACGGGCAAGAAAGGGGGTGGTGAATTGTATTCTTACTCCATCACCACACAGCAATCGGCACGGCATTTGCGTCTGCCATGATTTAATTTTTAAATGATTTAAATAATAATGATTTCTGATGTTTACGCGAGTATTATACATTTTAAATAAAACTACTTTACGGATTTTATCGCGTTTGTATTTGATTTTTGATTACCCGACGTTTCGAACACTTTACAGCGTTCATGGTCACGGGTGGACTAAGATGTCTCACGTCCAACAAGTCATCGTTACTGCAGAAAATTTATAATTATCTACCCGATACAGAAATTAGTTATTAAATATTGACCCACATTTTGATACAAAATTTATTGCCAGTGTAAGAAAAAAATGATTCTATATGAAAAAATTATATTGTTTATGGTTAGTAATAATTAAACATTAAAATTAATAGTAATTATATTTAAAAAACAAACTAATAATCTAGTATACTACCACCGGATCGGAGCACGGTCACACTGAGAAAGATCCGGCAAGAAAACTCAGGTGACATGATGCTAAATTAAAGTTAATTTTGAAGGCGGCTTACTTTATGTTATTAAAAGGTTTTAATTTATAAAATTATCATTAGTTATTATTATTGTGGGTCAAATCTATACAATATGAGCTCACAGTGTCTTGCAGTCTTGTGGTGGTCTCGGGTAACGTCGGGCAATCAAAAATCAAATACAAACGCGATAAAATCCGTAAAGTAGTTTTATTTAAAAATAATATTAAAATATAGGTAATTCGGTGTGGTAACCGAGTAAGGATACAATTCACCACTACCTATCTTGCCTGTGGATGTCGTACAAGACAACCAAGGGATATATTATGCAAATAACATCTATGCAGGAGAAGGAAAACTCGACATAAAACCCTATGTCAAAACGCGGCTAACCAGCATGGTATAGTGGTTCATTTCCCTGCCCTTGTGGACGAGGCTCAAGCGCAATACTGTAACTTATATAGGTTGAAATGAGGATGAAATTATAGGTATACAATAGTTTTAATTAAAATTATGGCTTGTATTTTCTCTCAGTAAATGTCACAAATTGTAATTAGTAAAAGGTATACGTGACCTTTATTACCCTTAAAATTTTGATGAAATGTGATTGTTTTATTGCTAACTACCGCCTCGGCTTCGCACGGATAGAATGCTGATACTAAATGTACTACAGAATGTCTTTATATACAACGTTCATAGCTTTTTTGTCATTAAAGAATACAAACATATTTTCTTTTAGAGATTACTCTTGAAAGAGCGACGTATTATCCATGTATTATACATATAAACCTTCCTCTTGAATACCAGTTTCTCTTAGAAAATACTGCATCAAAATCCATTGTGTAGTTTTAAAGATCTAAGTTTTAAAGATCAGACAGCGGGAAGCGACTTTATCTATACCAATAAATAAAATTGGAGTGGCTGTTTGTAATGTCAAAATAATAGGCTTTTTTCATGCTCACACGGTTATTTGCACGACACCTATGCCTAAAATAGCAATTTAAAAAATTTTGTCTGTCTGTCTGTCTGTTTGTTCTGGGTAATCTTCAAAACGGCTGGACCGATTTCAAAAATGGAAAGCTATAATATCAGGGTGTAAACTAGGCTATATTTTATCCCGGTATTCCCACGGGAACGGAAACTACGCGGGTAAAACGACTATAACCTATAACCGAAGCGAAGCGAGGGCGGGTTGCTAGTATTAAAATATGTAGTGATTACTGTGGTAATTCTAATAGAGTTAACAACATGAGTAAATATACAAAAAACCTGTCAATAAAATTACAAAATTACTAATAATTTTCTTGTTATTTGAAGGACCAAGCATTCTTTTCCGTATTTCATTTTCTCTTATCAGCTCTAAATAATACTTTATCCTTTATAATGGATATAAGATGTTCTTATATCCCATGGTGGCCATTGCAGATTAGTTGTAATAGATATTGTCTATAAACTGACAGATAATGGTTTTTGATATTTACGCGAGTATTATTGTATATAAAATTATTGTATATGGATTTTATCAAGTTTATATTTGATTTTTGGTTTCCCGACGTTTCGTTATTACAGAGTCATCGACATCGTTATAACAGAGAGTTTCTGTAAATATGTAATGTAAAATTGTAAAATTGAATGCAATATTGTAAAATTGTGGAATTGAAAAAAATTGTAAAATGTAGAATTGTAATGTCAAATTTTCTGTGTGGTGACGGAGTAAGAATATTATTCACCACTCCCTGTCTTACCCGTGGGTGTCGTAAAAGACGGCTATAGGATATAATATGCACATAACATCTGTGCAAGAGAAAGAAAACTCGATATGAAACCTTAGGTAGGCATTCCATACCATTGTGGAGGAGGATTGCCCAACAGTGGGACGCGTGTGGGCTGCGATGATGATGATGAATGTAAAATTATTATTTATGAATTCTAAATACGGAAATCTATAGAAGAACGGGTAGTATGAAGAATTATAGCTGGACACATCGCTCGACAAACTAACAACCGCTGGGGAAGAAAGGTTCTTGAGTGATTACCTCGTATCAAACGAAATGATGAAGGATATACTAGCAACCCGCCCTCGCTTCGGTTCGGTTCGGTCGCCTTACCCGCGTAGTTCCCGTTCCCGTGGGAATAGCGGTATAAAATATAGCCTAAGTAACTCCTTACATAGGAAAGACAGAAAAAAAAATTAACAGTATTTTAGGTCTAGATGTTGTGCAAATTATCGCGTGAGCATGAAAAATGTCCAGTATTATGACATTACAAACAGATGCTTCATATTTATTTAATTGTGTAAACTTACTATCCAAGCTATTCATTTCGAAGGGATAAACATATTCGAAGGTTAAACTAATATTCTTGCATTAATGAGCGTCTACATTATTGCTAGTATAATACTATTATCGGTCGATAACAGCTCATTTACGATTCTTAAAAGGTTACTTAGGGGGATAGATTTATAAATATTAAATAAGTTGCATGTCACTTTATTGTCATAATTAAACGCCATTTTAGATTACTCTGTGTGGTGACGGAATAAGAATACAATTCACCACCCGCTCTCTTGCCCGTGGGTGTCGTTAAAAACGACTAAGGGATATGATTGTAACATCTGTGTAAGAGAAGAATAACTTGAAACAACCCTATGTCAATACATCTGACCAGCGTGGTATAGTAGGTCAATTTTCCTCTCATAATGGAGGAGGCCCGAGTCCAACACTGGGACGAATGTGGGATGAAATGATGATGATTGAACTGTTAACTTTAAATTGAATGCAGAAAAAGTGAAGCGGTCTAAATACAGATAGTATCGAGTGCGTAGGTTCAATCCCGACTTGAATCTTGACTACACAGAGGGTGTACCTAGTTGTTAAGGTGTCGTTCCGGTGCCGATGTCGTGGGTTCGAATCCTACACAGGACAACACTTTGTGCGATCCACAAATTGTTGTTTTGAGTCTGTAATTTGTGTCCGTTAATTATGTTTGTAAAATTCCCCGCAATCCGAGAATTTTTTTTATTACATGGTCTTTGGGTCTTTTAAAAAGTAAAGAAGTCTGTATAGTGACGGAGTAAGAGTACAAGTCACTATTATGAGAGCTAATATAAGATTTGGAAGTCGAACGAAGAGAAGACAGCAGGAGGAGGGTGTTAACGCCTCACCCACCCTCTCTCCTACAACATGACAGCACATTGACACTACGATGTCGTAAATAACTAAAGTAATAAATAATATTCGAAAACGGTTATAAAAATAACGTGAAAGTACTCAAATATCAACACAAAAATGTCGCCACATCAAATGACGATAAAATGACTACTTGACATTTTATTACAATTATAAAATAAAACATCTATAAGTTAGAGCAAGGGGGTCACGGCGCGATGGTTCTCTATAATATTTATATATTTTGAAGTAAAACTTCTTTATGCACGCTTGACTTGCGGAGAAAGGCGGTGTCCTGTGTGAGCGACGAATACGACGCGACCCGACGCTGCGAACATGACGAATGCGATCAACTCGATGACATGCCTGCTGGCGGCCTATATGACAGTTTGCGACGAGACGCGACATCAAGCGTGCCTGTTTTGAGAGCGAACTGACGCGACATCACGATCTACAAAATGGTTGATTCAGAAGAAATTATATTTGTTTTCTTTCTGGGTTTTTACGGTATATTTTTAAGTCTGTACTCTAAATATGAACATTCTAACAAAATTATTGTATACTTGTCCATGATTCGAGAAGTAACGACCAAAATCACATAGGACACTTGTCACTTGTAGCATCGCGCTGCGTCGTGTCGTGTCGTGTCGTGTCGTGTCGTGTCGTGTCGTGTCGCGTCGTATTCGTCGTTCAAGCAGAACACCCCGTAAGCTAGAGAATGAGTGACAAGAACGTTACGAAAAATGTAACCGGGCGAAGTGAACGGACGTTGAGAGGGATTTATTTACTGACTACCAAAAAAGGGTTAAAAAGAGAGTTGCAAGCACACGTTTTCGTTTCTTTCTCTCTTCCTCACTTTCACGCATTCTTCTCTTTCTCTCTTCCTCTCATAGTCAGGGCATGAAATATGCCTGACCGGGGATTTAGTCCGGCAGCCGCGGAGAGGTAAGCCTCGCGACGGGGACCTTGGCCTCCCGGGGGGACGTCGATAGGCGAGGGTACTCCCTCGGGGTATTCCGTCAGGTCGACTACTGAAGTCAAGGAACTTTGCACCGGTGGTCGGCCCAACGACAAAGGCGACGTGCTTTATGGTTGGGTTACCGGCCGCGCGCCGCCCCTCTGTCGCCCCGGACAGAGCCGGGCGAAGAGTGCGTTGATCGTAGCCCACCCCCCCAAAAAAAATAGGCTTGACATATATGTATATATACATATATTTGAGTCAATAGATCGTTTACGAAATTACTAGCGTTACGCGAACGGTAATTTCTTGCATATTTCGTGATTTTATTTTGTTTTTGAACAATATTATAAATTATGTTTAATTCAATACATTTACGTTTAAAATAAATAAAATTGTAAATTCATTTTAAATTTCATATTTAGTAAATTTCAAAGAGGTTTTACTCCAGTCATGAGGTCTAAAGTTTTTTTAAGTTAAATCTTCAAGCGCGTTGTGACAGCGTATATAGTATTCGCGTTACGATTACTGTTCGGTTACGCTGGAGTGATTACGTTCATCTCCCTTTAATTTTTCTTAATCCATCCACTAGTCCATTGATTTCTATAGTTAGCCATAGAGGCCACTTCCAGGAATGATTGTGCCATAATCGCCATGTTTGGCATATAAATTAGTAATCGCACTTACAATTAGAGTTATAAGTTAACGGGCGATAACAGGATTGCGTTGTCTCTGTCACCCCTAATTGAGCATACCGCCGCGCCGATACCACTGGTTTGATTTCGGTATCTCGCCTGGCGTAATATTCCCTTTTTTGCTAATAGCTAGACATATTAAGCCCAAATCATCCTAGCAAGGAAAGGACAGCAGCCCTGTAACCTCTCGTCTAATTCTTTAATTTATTTTTTAAACAGACGCATTTGTTTTATTTTTTTAACATTATTTCAGGCATTAAAAGTTCAACTTGAGATAAAAAGCAATTTTAAAAAATGTTGAACATCACCTAAAATTTAAATATTGTGGATCCGCAATTACGTTTTGTGAGACGGTACTCTAAAACATTTTGGTTAAGCTACTTAACTTATTAAGTATTAAAATGAAGAATTCACTTCGAAGGATTTGCAAATGTTGCCTCGAGACAAGAATTACAGTAAAAGTGTTAATGGGGGCGACTTTATTTTATTTTTAATAACAAATTTCGCAGTGGGGATTAATTTTATTACCTGACTGGTAATTTCAATTCACCGTCCCTTTTCTTAGCTGTGGGTATCGTAAGAGATTACTAAAGGACTTAATATGCATATAAATATACAAGAGAATGAAATCCCGGAAGCAAATCCTATACTAAATCGTTTGAACGGCGTGGCATAGTAGGTGAAAATTCCTCCTATTTTTGTATAACTAAATTATTATTAAATAAGATTCATTGAAATTGGTTTACATACCGGATGCTAACCCATATTTTTCGTGTTGTGACGGAGTAAGAATACAATTCACTACCCCTTCTTTTATCGGTGTGTGACCTGAACCACGACTAAGGAATGAAATATGCATATAACATTTATGCAAGAGAAAGAAAACTTGATATGAAACCCTATAGCAACACGTCTTGACGTCCCTGTCGGTCGCCGTCACGCGGTCAGCCTCTCTGCGGGTGACGGACTAAATTCCCAGGTCCAATCACCCGCGACCTCGGTTAGGGCGGCATCAGGCACAGTACTCGCGCTGGCGGCGGAACATGTCACCGAAAGGGAGCTCCTCTCGCACACGAACTGCCGCCTCCTTCCGTGAGATAACGGCCTCACAGAAGGCAGCGACCGCGTCCCAGTTCCTGACGCTGTCGAACATCTCCCTGGCGATGGTCGGCAGCGACAGGTCGGCACCGATAATCGCGACGAGTTCACGGCGCTCTCCCGCCCAAAGATAGGGGGTGGTGAATTGTATTCTTACACCGACACCACACGGATATATCTTACATTGTTCTATTTCTGTGAATACTCAGTATCAACCATCTTTTTTCCCCACTTTACTGCGGTATACACTGAGATAATAGTTATACACGCTTATTAAATAAATAATCGAAGCTGCAGCAACGTTAATGTCAACGTCCATAGTGTTTCAGTGCACAATGAACACTGACAGCGGCCAACGTGTGGACAGACAGCTCTACAGATACTCGTCTACGTTGGCCACTCGCGTTGGCGTTCGACGCACTTGGCCAACGTGTAGACGCTAGCACTTGCTTTGTACCTATTTGCCGACGCCCGCGTTGGCCTAGGCTCGGCCAACATGTGGAGGGGGTTTAACATACAATGGCCATCAGCCCCTTTTTAGGGTGCCATACCCAAAGGGTAAAAACGGGACACTATGACTAAGACTTCTCTGTCTGTCCATCCGTCTGTTTGTCACCAGGCTATATCTCAAGAACCGCGATAGCTATACAGTTGATTTTTTTACAAATTATGTGTTTCTGTTGCCGCTATAACAACAAATACTAAAAACAAAATAAAATAAATATTTAAGGGGGTCTCCTACACAACAAACGCGATTTTTTTGTACTTTTTATAGATAATGGTACAGAGCCCTTAGTGCGCGACTCCAATTGGCACTTGGCCGATTTTTTCTATTGGGCAGCATATCAAGAGATATTTTTGATAGAGAACTTACTGTGTAATACGTACTACCGACCCTTACATTTCTCGTGGTGATCATAAAAAACGACTAAGAGCTTTAAATAAATAAAATACAATCTAAATATAAAAAAGATTAGGAAATATTTTAATATTAGCTTATCTTTTTGCACCAGAGGCAGTTTTGTCGCCTGTGAAATAGCGATAGCCGTATTAGGTATAACAAACTTGACATAAAATTTATGTAGAACTAAATTATTTTTAGTTCACGAGTTAAAATTCATATAATATTTTTTTTTCTGTGTACTAATGGAGTACGAATACAACTCCATTTTATTTAAATAAAACTAGTAAATGAATAAAAAAAACCCGCTGAGTTTCTTAACGGTTTCTTCTTCTTCTCAGTGCAGCCGCGTTCCGATCCGGTGGTAAGTTAAGGTAAAATGTAAAAAAAATAACAACATGTAAGTGCCTCCGCGCGGTTTATGCATAATAATTTGAATTAAATCATATATGTATCTTAGACATTTTTTACGACAAAAATGGGTAAAAATACAATTCATCACAAATTGTATTCTTATTCCAAGCCGCAGGGAAAATGTATCGCATAATTCAATTAAAATAGTGAATGTTTCAAACGTTAATATACTAATGTACAATTTGAAGTTTCACCATCAACGAGTTAAGAATACATCGGGCTGACGTGCCTTCATTTCAATTAACCCATTATTTACCTCAAAGATCCAATGCTGAACCAGATACGCAACAGTTTTCATAACAAGATTATTAATAGTAACAATCAAACAATAATGATCGTTACGATTTTGTGGGATTTATTTTTTACAACTTATATTTACCGTGAAGTAACTACAATTAGAAGGAAGGAGTTAGAATACAATTCTCCACTCCCTTGGATGCCCCATCTTGCCCGTGGATGTGGTAAAAGACGACTGATAACCCTATACCAACATGTCTGACCAGCATGGTATAGTAGGTCAAACTCCCTTCCATTGTAGAGGAGGCCCAAGCCCAACAGTGGGACGTATGTGGGCTGCGATGATGATGATGATATTCTCCGTGTGCGTGATGACGAAATAAGAATACAATTCACCACGAGCTATTTTATGCTGATAATGTGTATGGAAGAGAAAGAAAACTTGACATAAAACCCTATATCAACATGGCTAAGTAGCGCCTTATGATCAATTTCATTTCGAGTTTGCCCTCTCTTGCATAGATGTTTTGCATATTATAATCTCTTAGTCATCTTTTACGACATCCACCAGCAAAAAAAAAACGGCCAAGTGCTAGTCGGACTCGCGCACGTAGGGTTCTGTACCATTGAGAAAAAAAATGAAACGTCTGTTGTATGGGAGCCCCCTTAAATATTTATTTTATTTTGTTGTTAGTATTTGTTATAGTGGCAACAGAAATACATAATATGTAAAAATCTGTTTGTAATGTCAAAATAATACGTTTTTTTCATGCTCGCACCTATGCCTAAAAACCTGTTTTAAATATTGTCCGTCTGTCTGTCTATTGGTTTCGGGTAATCTTCCAGACACCTAAACCGATTTTAATAATATTTTATTATTTTTGTACCAGGTATCTGTCTATATAAAGAGTAACAGCTATTTTACCTCTCAAGAAACCCCTATAAAATTCTCCCTCATCTGGGAATCGAACCGAAGCCCTCATGGACTGTAGTCACGTATATTTTAAAAGATATTGGAGCTTTTAACTGCGAGGCCAAAGCTACTGAAATCGAAGCGAAACGATGGCGGATTGTTAGTTTATTAATATAAATTTAATATATCCTGTTAATTTCATAAATTTGATTGATTAATTAAACAATCAGTAAAGTTGCTAACATGTACTTATGCCAGTTATAATTTAATAAATAATAAACAACCGTACTCGACGCATGTTGAATCTAAAAATATTCACACTTAAACAAACTGTAAAAATCTGTCAGAATCGATAATAAAAAAGCGGTTGATTATGATAAATTGCAATGTAAACAATTCGCGGCCAATTTGCGTCTGTTTACACACGTATGTTGGGAAATCGTAAATTAAATAACAAATTGAGCGATGGCCTAAAGAATGGTATTAAATTTTGTTTTGTTTGTTGACAGTTATTTGTTGATGGATTTTGTAATTAAATTTGTAATTAATATACACGTTATTGGTCATTTGACCCTTGTGATAACTCCCTCTCTCCGGCCTCCTCCTTCGTGGGAGGAAATTTCACCTACTATACCACGCTGGTCAGACGTAGTGGCATATATTTTTTTATGGATAGGCTATGGCAATCGCACACGTCGTCCATTCCATCTGGGGCGACGAAAGGACGGCGCGCGGGCCCATAACCCACCCGTACCCACGTCGCCTTCGTCGTTGGACCGGCCACCAGTGCCGAGTTCCTTGTCCTCAGTGAGGCGTGGTGGCATAAGGTTTTATTTCGAGTTTACCTTTTGTTGCATCGATGTTATCTGCATATTTTTACTCTTAGTCGTCTTTTACGACACCCACCGGCAAGAGAGGGGGTGGTGAATTTGTATTCTTACTCCGTCACCACACTTTTAATATTATATCTAAGTATTTTAGGTTCAAAATATTACTAAAACTTCACGGTAAGTACAAAAGTAACCATTGCTTAGGATTAGGGTCCGACCTATCCATATATGTGTTAATTAAACTTACAAACATATTTAACGGCAACATGAATGTATGGGATAATTTCTTAATTAATAAGCCGAGCCAATGTTATGGACATGATACAGAATGAAAACATTGTTAGAATAATTAGAAAATAAGTTGAAAACGTAGCGAAAAATTTGTTATTTAATTAACAATATGGATGGAATACAAAATAGAACCATGTAGCGATGGAATAAGAATACAATTCACCACTCTCTATCTTACCCGTGGACATCATAAAAGAGAACTAAGAGATATAGTAAACAGTTTTAGTGGTAGGAGCACACTATTGACAGTTGTCTGTCTACAGCCGCGAGACGGTTCGTTCGGTGTAGTACCACACTGAGCAGAAAATCGACGTCTGAGTAGTAGCAATTTGTTACTGCGCTTCGTACGATGAGCGAGAGAGCCAGAAGCCCAACTTTCTGAGGATGTTAGCGTGTGGTGTGTTTTGGTGATGCATTTAGTATAACCGAACCTCATTGCATGGATTTTCACTCCCTTGACTTACATCGCGGTAGGCAGCGGTCTAACAAAGGTCCATGAGCGGCAAAACTTACCGTCAAATGTACTGTTTGCTTGCTTGTCACCGTTCGAAATAAAAATAATAATATAACATCTGTGTAAAAGAAAAATAACTTGAAACGAAACTCTATACCAACCTGTCTGACCAGTATGGTATACTAAGGTAAATTTCCCTCCTGTTGTGGAACAGACTCGAGCCCAGCAGTGGGACGTGTATGAGCTAAAGTGATGAAATGACGAAGTTATTAAAAGAATTATTTTTATACGCTATAATATAAAAACAGCGTTAAAAGTTGTTCATTGTTATAAGATATGGAGGATTTTTTAAATATCTATACCAATAAATAAAATTGGAGTGTCTGTTTGTAATGTCAAAATAATAAGCTTTTTTCATGCTCACCCGGTTATTTGCACGACACCTATGCCTAAAATAGCAATTAAAAAATTTTTGTCTGTCTGTCTGTCTGTCTGTTTGTTCCGGGTAATCTTCAAAACGCCTGGACCGATTTCGAAAATTCTTTCACCAATGGAAAGCTATAATATCAGGGCGTAAACTAGGCTATATTTTATCCCGGTATTCCCACGGGAACGGGAACTACGCGGGTAAAACGACTATAACCTATAACCGAAGCGAAGCGAGGGCGGATTGCTAGTTATAAATAAAATTCTTGCTAAATATATTGTAATAAATGCATTTAATTTTAAACTCAGTAAACGAAAATTGGATGCTTAATATCAAAATTAATAACGAGCATTAATTTGATTAATTTATATAAAAAAATATCTAAAATCAGTTAAATTGCCTTTATATTTATCTAAGTAGCGGTGATAAACTTTCAAAATAATATATATATCAAACTCATGTTTATATAAAGTGTAAATTCTGTGTGAACTTTTTAATTAAAAATGGCATCTTCAAACGGCAAAGAAAGTGCGAAAATGACAGCATCAATAGACAGTCTAAAACTTTCAAGCAAAAACACATCCGTATGCTCATCAAAACATGCGTCGTCCGAGTCTGTGCTCTCGAAGAAGGACAAGGAGTGCTTGCAGATGCAAGAATGCAAGAAGAAACTCCTTGGTATGGAGCCACAGATTATAATAAGAGACGAAAATGTGGTCTTACGATCTCCACCACAGAAGAAGATTGTAATGCCACCTGTCATCAATCCAGAGGTAAGTGACAAGCCCACAGATTGTTTTAAAACGCCAATCCAAAAAAAACTATTATTCATATAGTATGCATAAAACATCTGTGCAAGAGAAGGAAAACTCGAAATAAAACCATATTATAACACGTCTGACTAGCGTGGTCAATTTCCAAGTACAAATAACCGTATCTTCATGAAAAAAGCCCATTATTTTGACATTACAAACCGACACTTCAATTTTATTTATTTGTATAGATAGAAGATATAGTACCGATTCGGCACACTTTTTGGAGTTTTGGCAGCGACGTGAAACTGTTATGTCGCGAAGTTATATCATATTCAATACTATCATATTTAATGTTTTAACCAATAATATGGAATAATTTTAATAGTATTTTATATAACGTAATAAAGAGAAACTTCCATGTGATGACGGAGTCAGAATACGCTTCACCACTCCCCGTCTTATCCGTTGATGTCTGGGGGGGATAAATTATGCATATAACACATCTATGCAAGATATAGAATATTCGTAATAAAATCCTATTAGCAACCCGTCTGACCAGTGTGGAATAGTGGACAGTACCCACCAATTGAGGAGGAGACTCAAGCCCAGCTATGGGACGTATATGAGCCGAAATGATGATGCTGAGTAATGCAGGGAAAGAGCTTAAGTGTAGTAAATGTGTTAAAATAGTACTTTGTTCGTAATCCACAGAAATTTTCAAAAGATATTATAAATAATATATAATGGCCATGACATATTGACTTGACATTGACTTAATGAAGAACAATTACTTTGAATAAAGTCATAATTAATAGAAAAAGGTCCTTGTAACCATGACTAACGTCAAGTCACCCTGCTCCGGTGGTCGGCCCAACGACGAAGGCAACGTGCATCGCGGGTGGGTTGCGGGTGTGCATGCTTACGCCCCTCTGTCGCCCCGGACGGAGTGGGGCAAGGAGTGCGCCGACCGCAACCATCCCCAAAAAAAATATTTGTTTTAATAAGTTAGTTCTACTTTCATATATTAAATTTTATTCACAATTTTTACATAATTTTGTTTGAAGGTTTAGTTTAGTAACTAAACCTTCAAATTCAATGTGATGAAGAGGACTAGGTAAAATTATTTTTTTTTTTTTTTTTAAATCGGTTTTTTTTTAAGACAACACCCTACACTAAGGAAATAATCCTTGTCTTGCGGGGGACTTTACAAACATATAATTAACGGACACAAATTACATCCAGACTCAGAACAACAATTTGTGGATCGCATAGATCAATTGAACTCTTGCTTAAAATAAAATACTCTGACTAAGCAAATACTGAGTGTAATGCCTTCCCTCCATTATATATATTTGTGATTATTATTATATTTATGAATGGTATAATATAATACTTCGAAAGACACTGGAGCTATTAATAAGCATGTTGTTGGATGTAATTTTATTTAAGTAAAATTAGAAAATAAATAAACTAAAAACAATCCCGCTGAGTTTCTTGCCGAATCTTCTCAGTACGATTGCGTTCCGATCCGTTTGTAATTTTAAGGAAAAATTAAAATAAATGACAATGCGTAAGTGCCTCCGTGGAGTTAATACATAAGAAATGATTTGAATTCAAAATGCATTCGATTTCGTGAGAAGTATTAACGCAATTGTCATGAATCCACCCAAGCACCAGCTTAATGACGTCCATGAGGACATAGGCCTCCTGATATAAAGGATTATCCTTTATCAATCGCAGTTGACGTTATGATGCCCAGGATGATGTTCCTTTTCCTCCCTCAGATAGTTCGGGAAGGTGATGGTCCATTGTATACTTAAGTGCTTACCACATAGGTATTTAGTAAAGGCTAATTTTGTAAAACTCTTCGCAATAAAATTTGTTCTTCTACGCAGTGTAATCTTACGAACAGATTGGAGTCACTGGAGCGGCGGAGAGACTTTGGGTCACTCTGTGTACTCTACAGACTCTTTCATGTTGATGTTCCGAAGAACTGTTTGACTTGGTACCATCGTCACCGTTTTACCAACGAACCACTCGACACCGTAGCAGGGTTCATCCATTTCACCTGGAAACATTATGGTCTTCAACTGTACGTTTCCAGTGATCATTTGTCCCACGTCCGTACAAGCTCTGGAATTAACTACCTGCTGCTGTGTTTCACGAGCGCTATGACATATCCTACTTTAAACGAGGTTTAAGAAGAGTATTTTGTTCACGGTAGGCAACGCTCTGGCTGTGCTCCTGCTATTGCAAAGATAACATCTGTACAAGGAAAACTCGAAATTAAAACTTATACTAACACATCTGTAGCGTGGTATAGTCTGCCGACCTGACGCTGCCGGCCATCGCTAGGGCGATGGTCGACAGCGTCGGGAATTGGGACGTGATCGCAGCCTTCTGACAGTGATCTCGCAGAAGGAGGCGGCAGATCGCCTGCGCGAGGAGTGCAGCCTCGATAAAGAGATCCACCGCCGGCGAATGGGGCGCCGCAGGCGCGACTATCTGCGTCTCATGCCGCCCTAGCCGAGGCCGCGGGTGACGTGACCGGGGATTAGTCCGTCACCCACCGAGAGGCCGACCGCGTGAGGAAAGACCGACGTCCTCCCCGAGGGAGGGACGTCGGTCGATGGGAGGGTACCCCAAGTAGGGGGTATTCCGTCGGGCAGGCCACTGATGACAAGTTAACTCTGCTCCGTTGGTCAGCCCAACGACGAAGGCGACGTGGTTTTCGGGTGGGTTGCGGGAGTTGCGTGCTTAAGCCCCTCTGTCGCCCCGGACGGAGTGGTGCGGAGGCGCGCCGACCTCAGCCCACCCACAAAAAAAAAAAAAAAAAGCGTGGTATAGTAGGTCATTTCTCCCATGGTATAAAAGGCTCGAACCCAGCAGTGCTATGTGTATGAGCTATGACGATGATGATGATTAGATCATGAATACTGAGTCTGTAACTTAAAAGTAAAAATGTCTTAATTTCGTTACCGTAAACTTCGCAAATCATATACATATATGTATTTATAATATGTGGTAGTGGTAGGAGGTCACTGTTGACAGTTATCTGCCTACAGCGGCGGGCCGGTCCGTCCGGGGTAGTACCACACTGAGCAGACAATCGACGTCTGTGTAATAGCAGTTTGTTATTGCACTTCGTTCGGTGAGCGAGAGAACCGTCAACCGCACTTACTGAGGGTGTTTGAGTGTGGTGATTTTTGCTAATGCCTTTAGTATCATCGAGCCTCAATGCACACATTCACACTCCCTTCACTTTCTTCACGGTAGGTAGCGGCCTTGGAAAAGTCCATAAGCGGCAGCAACACTTACCATCAGGTATACTGTTTGCTCGTTTGCCCACGTTAGCGATAAAAAAAAATGTTCTTAGTAAATACTTTAATAAAAAAACATGGTTGTAAAGTCGGTTTACGGACGATAGTTTAACGTGACAACGTCATAACAAAACATTGATAAAATGACTGCATACTGTTATGAATAAAATTGAATCATTTTTATTGAATTATCATTATTCTGTATACAAAGAAGGAAATCTACAATTTAATTTATAAACATTTTACAATTATAATACGGTTATCTTATTAATAAACCGTATTATAATATGTAGCATCAATTAGCATAACGGGACAATGAGCGTAACGGGACTTTTTCGTGCATGCAGCCAGCGTTCATCGATTTATTAGACGTTGTCACGTCAAAAACCTCCAATAAAACTAACAGAAAATATTTATTAAACGAGTACTTATCGTGGCCTTCTTAAAGTTCAAATGATCTTTGAAAACTTTACACTCACTTTGATATAAGACTTAGGGTTCAATTCGAATCATGATCTAAGTTCCGATCGTAAATAAAGACTTTGTCCGATATTAATAGGGGAGGGAACCCTTCGGGAATCGCTGAGTTTGTGTGACCGTTAAGAGCACTCATTTACGATTTTTACCTCGATATTCTCATTTGAAAAGTAGTTCAACATTTTTGTCAGTCAGGTGGGCGGATAATACTGATTCAACAGAAATTTTAAACGCCCAAAATAACCGCGTAGGGACGGAGTAAGAATACAATTCATCACCCACTATCTTGCCTGTGGGTGTCGTAAAAGATGACTAGATATTTATACAACATCTATCCAAAAGAAATACACCATCATCATCATTTTAGGCCACATAAATCCAACTGTTGAGCTCGAGCCTCCTCCACAATGGGAGGGCAAATCGACCTACTATGCCGTACTGATTAAATTTGTTAATATATGGTTTTATGTCGAGTTTTCTTTCTCTATCTGTAGAATTTTCTCTCTCTCTCTCCATTCAAAATATCTTAATTTTACTATTCTTTTTTCTTTTGAGCTCATATACGTGCCACTGCTGGGCTCGGGCCTCCTCCGCAATGAGGAAAATGACCTTACTATACCATGCTGGTCAGATAGGTTGGTATAAGGTTTTATTTTGTGGTTTCCTTCTCTTAATTATATGTTATATACGTATTATATCCCTTAGTCGTCTTTTACAATGTCCACGGACAAGATAGACAGTGGTGAATTGTATTCTTATTCCTTCACCACACGGACAATTTTACTATACTGCGTTTTATTATAATTCTCGTAATCTCGTCGTCTTGAAAGCTAAGATGTATTCAATTATCTGCTTTTAGCGTCAAAGTCATGGCAGTTTTAATTCTAAGTGACAAGAAAATCTCGTCGTAATACGATCGAGAAAATATTTACTCTTTCGAACTTTGTCCTCGCAAATTCGTTAAAAGCTTCGTAATCACAATCAAAAAGCTGTTTATATAAAATGAAAGTTATTTTGCGGATTATATAGCTTTTAATTTTGTTTTTATTGGAGCGAAAACTTTAAAGGCAAGTTTGTATGGGGGAGTAATTCGTGTAAGTCATCATAGACATAGTCACGTGACGTGTTACTGCTAACACTACACCTATATCTATGTCGATAGATGTCAAAGCCAGATAAATATAAAAAGTTTTAATTTGGAAATTTTAATTTAGTAGCAATGTGGTGACGGAGTAAGAATACAAATTACCATTCCATATCTTGCCCGTGGATGTCGTAAAAGACGAGTAAGGGACGACATATACATGTAACAGAAGAAAAGCTCAAAATGTAAGAGAAGAAAACTCAAAATAAAACCCTATACCAACCTGTCTGACCAGCATAGCATAGTAAGGTTAATTTCCGTCCTATTGTGGAGGCGGCTCGAGCCCAATAATGGGACGTATATAAGCTAAAACGAATGATGAATTTAAGATCAAACAAATAATTTGAAGACCCAAAAGTTACTGCTTATTCATATTTTTAAATGTTCACTTATGTCAGCGGTTCTCATGACTGCTTCGTGTTTTGACTTCATAACCCATGAAAAATAGTCACGTGCCACCTGAGACGAGCGTATAAGGGAGAGGTGACACATCAATTTCGCTTTAAAAGAAAATTTGAATTAACGAGTGCAAATAAATTTTAATTTAATTTCAATTAAACGTTAAATTATGTCCTCCTTTGTATTATATAAATTAACTAGCAGACCCGGCCACGCGTTGCTGTGGCTAATGTTTTTGTTATATTACATTTTATTAAACTATTTAAGTGGAACTGTAGGAGAACATCTGTCATGGAGGTCGTCATATTTTTTTAAATGGCATCTATGTAAAAAAGGAAATTAAAATCGTATATGACACGTTTGTAGGTTTGACATAGCAGCGCCATCTATTAATTAATTACTCAATCCAGTCAACAGATATCGTCATCTGTTAAAATCGTTTGGAGTTAACAGATAATTGTGAATGTCAAATAATAAACAAATAATTTACAATAAAATAATATTGCGACTATAAATTAAGCTATCCTATCCTATCTTTCAAGTTGGATCAAACTGCACACGGTGTGCAAATTTGATTAAAATCGGTTAAGTAGTTTAGGAGTCCATCGCGGACAAACAACGTGACACATAATTTATATACAGGGTGACTGGTAAAAGATTGTACATATTGAAGGAGGGTATTCAGTAATCGATTCTGATACCGAATGTGTAAAAAAAATGGTACTTAAATTTTGAACCAATTATCTTATAAACATATTTAGTTACGGATACAGCTGAAACAGCTGTATTATTTATAGGTACCTATTTATAGGTCAACGCACTTGAACGCGCTTTCAGTGTTTCAACTATTACGTTGTAGTTTTACCCTAGATTTTTTCATTAATTTGCCCTAAATACCCTAATCAGTCTCCAAAAATCCTTGACTTAGGGCGCAAAATTTAAATGAGTTTGAAATAAAACAAAACTTGATGGTTTGATTTTTATTTTAATTTTCATCTATTAATCAAAGGTAGTAAACATGTAATCATAAAAAGAATTCATTTTAATATGTGGAAGAAGTAGATGATGAACAATATGATGCTGTTGTTGAAGCTGAAGCATTTGGATTAAGTTTTTTAGCTGCGGGTAAATGTTGAGTATATTTGTATGTCAGGTTCTTAAATCGAATCTGTCATACTTAGTCTGGTGTGCAACAAACCATTGAGGGTTTCATTATGACGCTTTTTTCTTGGGTTGGGGTTTGGTTGGGTTGTTTTTTTGAGCCAACGCATACTCCATCCATTTCTTCCGGGGGTGATGAAAAGGTGACGCAAGTCTCATAACCCTCCCCTTCGCCATTGGGCTGATGGATCCTCGTCGCAATCGCAACGTTGGCAGGACGATATACTCTCTCCTCACGACCGTGTGCAGGTACTTGGCGAAGCAACCGTCCGTCGTCACTACTTACGCCAGTCAGCAAGAAAACACCCCGTGCCGCCGTCCTCAATACCCCAAGAGCACCGGCCGGAAGGCCTTGACGACCCCAACATCGTAGCGGGGCTACCCAATGGGCAATTTTCCTATACCAGCTGTTAGTATCACACTGAAATATCGACATCTAAACACTGCAATATTTAATTTAAATTCTATTATCGTGTCTTACACAAAGTAATTTCGGTGAACTCTGGGAGCCCATAGAGGGTAACCATTGTTTGTGGTCGGCAAAGTCTATGATAAAATAGTGTTTGCTATTTTTATATTCAATTTTACCCCAAAATTACCCTAAAACCCTAAAAGTATTAAATAGCCCTTAGCCCTATTTTAAATTCGTAATTTCACCCTAAAATAGGGCGAAATCCCTAAAAGTGGAAACACTGTGCGCTACTCCCATTGAGCTCAGTGTGACCAGATTTAGCAGAATTCTGCGATTTTAGCAGAATTCGATCCCTAATTTAGGGCTTAGCAGATTATGTCGCAGATTTCGAAAATTTGGCAGATTTTAGCATAATATTAAAAAGCCTTGCAGGAAAGTAGCAGAATTAGACATTGACTAAATAAATGTGTTTCACTAGGGTAGTTGCCCTAAACATATTTAAAAAATCTATTTTTCTTAAATAGTGTAAGTTTTTTTTCTGAACTTTTTCTTTCTTTTTTTTTGGTCGGTCATCGGCCGATCAGCTGATTTAAAGCGAAGTTTGTCTGTTTATGCAAGTGTAATCATTGATTTATTCGAATTCTAATGAACATTTAACAAAGTACGAATATGTTTTAGATTAAGTATCACTAACTTTATACATTTCAATCAGATACTACTACTACACGAAAAAGAGATGATAAATTTGAAAATTTTACATGTCACTAATTCATTAACAAATCGTTATTTTGCCTTAAAATATTTTTTCATGGGTTACTACCGCCATTGCCTAACTCTCGTTTGACCAGTTGCCCATAACCTGATACACTCTGCATACGAATGTGAATAGAATTTAGAAACTTTTTGTTGATAAACATTTGAAAATATTAAGTTGCGTTTTCCTTTAATATTCATGCACATTAAAACTTCATCTATAGTAGAATTTTAGCATTTCTTCCGAAAAAAAAATAGCAGATTTTAGCAGAATTCAAATGAGTAGATAGCATAATTTAAATCTGGTCACACTGCAATCTAAAATAACATATCGTAATAATGTATTTCTAATCCTTGCGTATCTCCGCACGCTGTATTGGTTTTTATGCAGTTCGTTATTGTTTTTTTAATATTATGTCAATAATAATTTAGCAGCGATTACACATATGTCATTTTCAATGTGTTCAAGACTTTGGTGAACGGGATTGTTTCCCGCTAATGAAATTTGGCCAAGAAAGTGATAAGTGTGATTCAATGTGTTATCATATGTTAAGTGTAGTGTTTTTCGGTTTCTAATGCGCCCTCGTCGTGAGACGTATGGTCGTAACAAGGTACACTGGCAAAACTATTCTTTTGACAAGAAACAAATCACCTTATTTCGGGATTGGTATGAGCTGAGTCTGCAACTTTTAATGGTTTTTATGACATTATTCCTACACCTAGTTTTAATAATTCTAATAATAAATATAAAAATCTTGACAACAGTTCTAACAAAACGTTAATTGTAACGCTATCAGAATCACCGTATCGCCTATAGGGTGACCCACTTTTTAGGAGTCTTGAGGCACTAATGTTGTTGATGTTTACTATGTGGTTAATTAATATTCTCTTCTTTTTACATTTTTATTGGTTACTTGTGACCATTGTCTATAGTTTCTTTCAATATGTACAATCTTTTACCAGTCACCCTGTATATTAAGAGATAATAATTCATTGATAATAATTCAATTCAATTCGTAAAGTACGCAATACTAGCAACCCGCCCTCGCTTCGCTTCGGTTTCAGTCGTCTTAGCCGCGTAGTTTCTGTTCCCGTGGGAATACCGGGATAAAATATAGCCTGTGTTACTCCCTGATATTATAGCTTTCCAATGGTGAAAGAATTTTTGAAATCGGTTCAGCGATTTAAGAGTGAAAGCGTAACAAACTTACTTTCGCATTTATAATATAATTAAGATTAAGAATTAACGATTTTATCAATATTTTCTTATAACCTTATCACGATAATTAGGCGATAATTAACTGAATTAGTTCGTATTGTGACGGAGTAAGAATAAAATTCACCACTCCCTATCCTTCCCGTGGATGTCGTACAAGACGACTAAGGGATATAAGATGCACATAACATCTGTGCAAGAGATGGAAAACTCGAAATAAAACCCAATACCAACCTGTCTTACCTGCATGGTATAGTAAGGTCAATTTCCCTCCCCTTGTGGAGGAGATCCGAGCTCAATAGTAGGAATTATGTCGGCTGTGATGATGACGATGATGAATTAACTGAGATGATGCTAACAATGAAGAAGTTGTGATGAAGAAAGGCATAATAATTCCCATGTAACTATGTCGATAAAATAATAGCAGATTTATAAAATCAGTCCCTGGAAAAACTCGAACCATCAGTTCTGGCTATCATGAACGTTTAAGAAAAATTTATTGGGAGTCAGCACGTCAAATATATTGATATCTAGTGGAATCTGAGAATTTGACAATTGTTCTTCTGCCGTACATAATTCAGCTAACACAGGCCTTAGCCTAACTTATAGAAGCATGGTTGGAATTAATACAAATTCGAAAGTTTATTTACGAAAAAATATTTTAACATTTGTGTTATTAAATATATTCAAATTCATCATCATTATCATCCCATACACGTCCCACTGCTGGGCACGGGAGGGAAACTGGCTTACTATATCACGCTGGTCAGACGTGTTGGTAAAGGGTTTTGTTTGGAGTTTGCCCACTCTTGCATAGATATTATAAGCATATTATATCCCTTAGTAGTCTTTTACGACACCCACGGGCTGGTGATTTATACTCTCCGTCACCACATGGAAAATTATTATTTTTAATTAAGCTCTATTCCAATGTAGGCACTTCATCATGGCGCGTAATTTCCTACCGGAAAAGCCTTGGTAATGCATTTTGTGTAACTCTTACGGGAAACTCGAGATCCGCAGTCTCATTATAACTTATTGTTTTAAGTCATTAAAGCAACACAATGTAAAATAAATATCGTATTTAAATTATTTTTAAAATTATTTTTAAAATAATAAGTAATAAAGCGGCCATTTTGGTATTCATAATCTTGATTTATTATTTTCATGTATTTTTCTTAACACAAAGTCAATGTCAGCTGTATAATATTTAGCTTCGAGTAGGGCCATTTTTAAAATGAATACATCTATATGCAGGTTTTTATGTAGTAAATTCATAAGTCGTCACCGACATGGTCACGTGACGTGTTAAAGATATCATTATATCTGTAGTTATGTTAATATCACTATCATCATCATCATATCATCATTTCAACTCATATACGTCCCACTGCTGGGCTCGAGCCTCCTCCACAATAGGAGGGATTAACCTGGGAGAATTATCCTTAGCATACTGGTCAGCAGCATATTATATGCGTATTATATTCTTTAGTCGTCTTTTAAGACATCCACGGCCAAGATAGGGAGTGGTGAATTGTATTCTTACTCCGTCACCACACGGAAACACTAAGTAGGTATATCTGTGCCGATATATGTCAATACTAGATAAATCTAAAATTTTAATTTACTAATTTTAATTTAAGATCAAACAATTAATTTAAATGCTTGCTAATATTTTAAACGCGAAAGTTTGTATGTGAGGACTTGAAGATATTTGTTGCTTTTTCACGTAAAAACTGGATGGATTTTGATGAAACTTCACAATATTATACTTACACGGGAAGAGGACCTGTGGGTGAAACCGTAGAGTGCTGCTAGCATCCAATAAAACTATTAGTTCATATTTTAAGTTTGCACTTCAGTCGCCACTCCTCATAACTATTTCCTATTTTTTTGTCCAAGCTATAATAAAATATTACGATAGTTAATCTAAAGACTCCTAAAAATCAGAAATATTTGACCAAAACAAACTAAAGCCTATATAATAAAAAAATTCTCGCCTGCAGTAACAATATTGAGTTTGTCGGTGAGGGGAACGCATGAAATTTCACCCATATAAAAAGTAACTAAGGCGCACCGCACACTGCGCATACTCCAGTAATTAACATGTCGGTGACGCGATTTTAGAGAAGTTTGCATTTCAAAAATATATTTTTCACTAGTAGTAACAATAAAAATTAGGCGATATAGTCGCTCAGCGACAAAGCCTATAATAAATAAATAAAAAATAAACAACAATTATTAGCTTTTATATGCGTCTACAATATGGGACCTCATTAATTCATACCTTCACACGCGCACTTCCTATTGTTGTGTTCAGGAAGTTCCAAAACTCACTTCAAGGCCCTCAAGCGCTCAAGTTTAATGGGGTTACGATCCGAAACGGCTGATATAAAAACATTCTATTTTACATTCTCCGAACAAAAGTTTTAAGGTTTTTGATTGAATTATGCGATATATGGCGGATACCATTATGTTTTTGAAATTGAGTTTTGAAAGGGAATTCTGCTACTTTGCCATAGTAAATATATATACCGTATATTTCAAGAATGGAAAGAATACGGGAGGATAGCATATAAGGCAAATTTTTATTATTAAAATGTAATAAAGTGATCGTTTTACGTGTGACAATAGAGTAAGAATACAATTCACCACTCCCTATCTTGCACGTGGATGTCGTAAAAGAAGACTAAGGTATTAAATATGCATATACCAGCCACGCAAGAGAAGAAACACTTAAAATGAAACTCTTACACTAACATATACGACTTGATATAATAGGTCAATTTCCCTCCTGTCGTGAAGGAAGCTCGAGCCCAACTGTGGAACGTATATGACTTGAAATGATGATGAAAAACATTTAGAAGGCAAATATAAAAACGTTTTGTGGCGAATTGCTAATGGGAAGGCAAGAGTACGAATTTTCTTTATATCCTATTCCACCTTTCCATCTATTCCTTACTCCTTTCTGCTGGGCTGGCTGGGCTGGCTGAGCATCTTGAAGTTTTCCTCATTTTATCTACACATGAAATCCTCTAGTCGTCTCTTACGACATCCACGGGCAAGAAAGCGTTTAAGTAAATTGTATTCTTAACCTAACACCATAGTTCTTGACAAAATCAAATGTCATAACCATAATCTACTTAAAGTCCGTGTGGTGACGGAGTAAGAATACAATTCACCACTCCCTATATTGCTCGTGGATGTCGTAAAAGACAATTAAGGGATGTAAGATGCATATAACATCTGTGCAAGAGAAGAAAAACTGGAAACGAAATCCTATACCAAATAGGAATGCAAATATCGGAACCAAGAACATCTATATATCGATACATCGATGTTTCAGACCAAACATCGATGTACAAAAAACATCGCACTAAAAACATCGATGTGTCGAAACATCAATGTTTTTTTAACATTCTATGACCCTAATTCGTAACAAAACTTTAATTTAAAATGCAAACAATCATTATTATCTATAACAATATTATTTTTTGAATAGGTAACTATTTAGAGTAAGGAAGGTGTAGAGTTGAGGTAATAAAATTACATTTACCAGCTATTTTTTTACTTAGTAAAGTTATTACAAGCGTATGTTAACTGCAGCAAGTTATTTAAAAACTGAGTAACTAAACTGTCACGCAGCTGTGCTAAAAGTGTATGGTACATTTTAAATAGATGGCAGACCAAAACATCGTATAAAATATCATTGATACATCGATGTTTTACAATAGTGAACATCGATAGCTAACATCGATGTTTTTTTACTGAAACATAGATATATCGTGTGCATCCCTAATACCAACCCGTCTGATCAGCTTGATATAGTAGATCAATATCCCTCCTATTAATAAGGAGGGGCAGCAGTGGGACTTATATGAGCCAAGATGAAATTCAAGCAAAACCCATGAGAAAAGAATGGATTGTGACATATTTTACGTTACATTCGTCACCATATATTGCGACTTATGGGATTTATGAGGTTCAACGATATATCAAGGGCGGTACTAGTCGGTGCCTGCCCCATAGGGATTATGAAAGTGACATGTAAAACGCTTGTGGGACTTTATTGCAAGTTATGTTAACAGTTTAATAACTGATAACAGATTTAAAAGTATCAGTTCTGAAATAAGCTTTAACTCTTATTGTTAGAATAATAACGTATAGAAGGGTAGTGTCGGTACTTATGTGACCAAAAACATGAAGCCAAAAATTACACGTACACACGCACACCATTAAACAAATTATGATGTCAAATTTTGTTTTTATTAGCATAAATCGTCGAAATAATTTTAAAAGTAATGTTAACACACTTTTTATATTTTTGAAATGTGTTGTGACACCATTTGAATGCATAATCAGTCATAATTACCTATTTATTTTTTAAGAGTTGCGTACGTACGTGCAGTACAGTAACCGTGTACACTACGGAACGGTCCGGCGTAAACTCCATTAAGTACCAATTTAAATGCTTCATTTTTTGTGTGCGGACTTATGCGTCATTATTCTAAGCTTTAACTATTAATTGGTAATTATTATGACAATTTATTAATTTCATTCATTCGTTCTTCTCAGTCTATATATGCCCCACTGTTGAACTCAGGCTTCCTTCATAATGGGAGGGGATTTGAACTATTATTCCAGACGGTCAGACGTGTTGGAATAGGATTTTGTATCGCGATTTCCTTATCTTGCACAGATGTTATATGCTTATTATTTTCTTTAGTCGTTCACGAGATCCACGGGCAAGATAGGGAGTGGTGAATTGTTTTGTTACTCTGTCACTACGCGAATAATTATTAATTTAAACTTAACAAATTTATCTCACTACAAATTTAATGTTTAATAATTACTAATCATAAACAATATTTTTTTTTTTTCAAATAGACTCATTGTCTTCTTGTACTGGTAATAATTTTGTACCAAAATGTGGGTTAAAATTTGATTTTTTTTTTTTTTTTGGGTGGGCTGCGGTCGGCGCGCCTCCGCACCACTCCGTCCGGGGCGACAGACGAGCTTAAGCACGCAACTCCCGCAACCCACCCGAACACCACGTCGCCTTCGTCATTGGGCCGACCACTGGAGCAGGGTTACTTGTCATCAGTGGTCGGCCCGACGGAATACCCCTACCCGGGGTACCCTCCCATCGACCGACGTCCCCCCCCTCGGGGAGGACGTCGGTCTTTCCTCACGCGGGCGGCCTCTCAGCGGGTGACGGACTAATCCCCGGTCACGTCACCCGCGCCCTCGGCTAGGGCGGCATTGCACGCAGGTACTCCCGCCTGCGCCGCCCCAGTCGCCGGCGGCGGGTCGCATCATCGAGGCTGTGCTCCTTGCGCTCACGACCCGCCGCCTCCTTCTGCGAGATAACTGCCTCGCAGAAGGCTGCGACCGCGTCCCAATTCCTGATGCTGCCAAGCATCTCCCTAGCGTCAGGTCTGCACCGATGATTGTGACGAGTTCACGACGCGGCTCTGCCCAAGCGGCACAGACCTCGAGCGTGTGCTGCGCCGTGTCCGCGTCGCAATCGCAGTGGTGGCAGGACGGAGTTCTCTCCCTCCTAGCGACCCTGTACAGGTACTTGCCGAAGCATCCATGCCCCGTCAAGACCTGTACGAGTCGGAGGGAGAGCACCCCGTGCCGCCTTTCCAACCACTGCATCAGCACCGGCCGGAAGGCCTCCACGGTCTGGGTTAAAATTTGATAACTAATTTCTGTAGCGGGTACATATAAATATGTGTAATAACGATGATTTGTTGGACGTGAGATATCTTAGTCCGCCCGTGACCATTAACGCTGTAAAGTGTTCGAAACGTCGGACAATCAAATTTTAACGCAATCATGTAAAATAATCTTAGTGTTATTTACACGATACTTATGTCTAAATACCAGTTTAAATATCAGTCTGTCTGTTTGTTTCGGGTAATCATCAAAACACCTAGACAGATTTAGATAATATTTTACTACTGTAAATTTCTGTATAAATATTATTGTGTATAAATAAAATGTAAACTATATTGTTTTTACAGTTTTAACTGTCCGTTTGGTGACGGAGTAAGAATACAATTCACCACCCCCCTCTCTTACCCGTGGGTATCGTAAAAGACGACTAAAGGATTAAAAATGCATATAACATCTATGCAAGAGAAGGAAAACGTGAAATAAAACCCTATGCTAACACATCTGACCAGCATGGTATAGTAGGTCATTTTCCCTCTCATAGAGGAGGTGGCCCGAGCCCAACAGTGGGACGTATATGGGCTGAGATGATGATGATGATATTGTTTTTAATTATTTATTATTGAACTTATGATAATTGTAATATTATGATATTAATTTAATCATGCCAAACTTAATCAGCTGTCAACGGAACTAAACACAGCCACAATAAGAACATATACTTACGTCAAAAAAAAACTTATACGTATTCATTACAAAGATTGCCTTCATAACAACTGTTGTTATATTAGTTATTCTCATGTAATTATACAATTATTTGCCATGTGCAGTTTCACACGATGTTCAACTGCAAACCTTCAGACTTCGCCATGTTTATTTAATTATTAAGAAACATTGGCATTTGCAACGTAGATCTAATATACAATGTCAAATTGCAATAACTTTCTCGTAATAACAGTAAATGTACAAATTCGTCACCCTCTTCCCTAGGTATCATAAAAGAGGATTAAAGAATATGATAAGCAAATACTATTCGTCATTCCAGCGATGACATACGGCACAGAAACGTGATCTCTAAATGTCGCCCTCATAAAACGGCTCAAAGTCGCTCAACGTGCTATGGAGAGGACTATGCTTGGTATTTCTCTACGTGATAAAATTCGGAATACGGAAATCCGTAGAAGAACGGGTGTGACCTACATAGCCCGTAGATTTAGCACGTTAAAACGGCAATGGGCAGGCCACATCGCTCGTCGAACTGACAACTTTTGGGGAAGAAAGGTTCTCGAGTGGCGACCGCGAATCGAACGATGCAGCGTGGGACCTCGCCGTACTAGGTGGACTGGCGACTTTTTCAAAGTCGCAGGGTGCCGTTGAAAGTAGGTGACACAGGACCGTTTCGAATGGCATTCTCATGGGGAGGCCTATATCCAGCAGTGGACGTCTGTAGGCTGATGGGACAGATAGATGGATGATTCCGTAAAAGATGACTTAAGAATACAATATGCAAATGAAATCTGTGGAATAGAAAGAAAACAAGCCATATGCCAATACGGACGTATATACGGACGTTATAGCAGTAACAGAAATACATAATTTGTGAAATTTGTCTAGCTATCGCGGTTTTTGAGATACAACCTGGTGACAGACGGACGGACGGATAAACGGACGGACAGACAGCAAAGTCTTAGTAATAAGGTCCCGTTTTAGTTTAGGAAGCCTAAAAAGTATCCATTCCTTAATCAAATCCATGTGGTGACGGAGTAAGAATATAGTTTTACACCCCCTTCCTTGCCCGTGTGTCGTAAAAGACCCTTAAGGGGTATGATATGAACATCGATACAAGAGAAAAAACCTTGATATTACACCCTATTTAAACCAATCTAACCAGTGTAATATTAAATTCTTTTATCTTAGTCAAACTTACATGGGCTGAAAAGATGAAGAAAGATCAAATTACCACGCTACATCTAAAAATATAGGAAGGCATTTAGTTTTACTTTTTCCTCACAAAATAACGAGCAAAACAACACATTATCTTAATCTAAGCAGAAACAAAATGGCCGCCAGCTAAATAACTTGCGAAATGATCTCGCTAATGCGACCGCTACGGCCGCGGCCCCACAGACATCGATGTGAAACAAGATTAGACGCTTGTTACTTTTAACTAATTTTCTTAATTAAAAAGCTAGCAATATTTTATCTATTATTAACTTACAACACAATACCCTTAGAATAATAACGTATAGAAGGATAGTGTCAGAACTTCGAACGTTCGAAACATGAATCTCAAAATACTACATGCGCGCAGACGATTACACATGTACACACGCACACCACTATACAAATTAAGAAATCAAATTTAATTTTTATTAACATAAATCGTCGTAATACATTTAAAAGTTATGTTAAAAACCTTTTTATGTTTTTCAAATGTGCTGTGACACCATTTAAATGCACAAACCGTCATAATTACCTATTTATTTTTTAAGAGTTGGGTACGTATGTGCAGCACAGTGACCTTGTACATTACGGAACGTTTCCGGCGTAAGCTCCATTAGGCTATTGAAATGCTTCACTTTTTGTAAGCAAACTTACCTTCTATACGTTATTATTCTAAGACAATACCTTTAAAAATACTTACAATTCACCACCCCTTCTCTCGCACGTGAGTGTCCTAAAGAACGACTAAAGAGTGATAAATATGCAGATAATATCTATATAAGAGAAGGAAAACTCGAAATAAAACCTTATACTAACAAATCTGACCAGCGTGTTATACTAGGTCAATTTGCTTATTATGGAGGAAGCTCAAGTCCAGCAGTGGGACGTCTATGAGCTGTGGCGATAAAAACTGATAGTAATAAGAAGGAAAACTCTATTTAAAACTCTATAACTACACGTCTGACCAGCGTGATATAGTAGGTCAGGTTCTGTCTCATTTCGGAGGTGGCCTTAAGCCCAGCGCGGTGACGTAAATGAACTGTGATAATCATAAATGGCAATAATAAGAACAAAAAATGAATATAAAATCCTATACCTATATATCGAACCAACTTAATGTAGTAAGTCAATTTCCTTCTCATTTCGGAGGAGAGTCCTGCTGTGAGACATATTACATGAGGTAAACCGATGATGATGATGATAAATTAATAATACAGCACTTATCGTCTCTAGCAGGGATTTTATCTACTTGTTCTATTTTTAGAAGAGGCTTTGAATTGTATTTATGCTCTGTGAACTCATGCTAACTAATACTAGATATAAAAATAAATTTTAAAAACTGGCAACGTAGATATAAAATCATAATTCTGAACATGGTTTTCGCAACTTATATAAAAAAAACTTTAAATTGAAAACAAATATAGAACATAAAACATAGATTCGAAAAATGAACTCGCAGTAGTTACCTATATACTTATGTAAAAACATAAATTTAAATGGCATTATAAACTTCTGTAAAATATTTTAAATTAAATCTATACTAATATTATAAAGCTGAAGAGTTTGTTTGTTTGTTTGAACGCGCTAATCTCAGAAACCGCTGGTCCGATTTGAAAAATTCTTTCAGTGTTGGATAGTCCATTTATCGAGGAAGGCTATATTACATTTTCAAAAAAATTAGGGATGCAATTATGGGAGGGCAATTAGGGACAAATCAGTTTCTTCAACATTTTTTTATTTCTTTTTTTTTTAATTATAATTTAATATTTCAGATATCATTCGTTAGCTGAAAGGTAATTAATATTTAATATTTCCATCTTCTTATTTTTTTGCACTGTTATAATTCTGTGAGCCCAAAAATCATTGGCTTTATTTCAGCTCATAGCCATCCCACTGCTGGGCTCAAACTTCAAAATGAGAGGATTTTTAAGACCTTCACTAAGGAAATATTTTTTGCAGAGCGGGGGACAGTTACAAATATGCTACTAACAGACACAAATTTTCCATGTGGTGACGGAGTAAGAATACAATTCACCACCCCCTATCTTACCCGTGGGTGATCGTACGAGACGACTAAGGGATATAAAACGCATATAACATCTATGCGAGAGAAGGAAAACTCGAAATAAAACCCTATACCAACACGTCTGACCAGCGTGGTTATAGTAGGTCAATTACCCTTCCATTATGGAGGAGGCCCGAGCCCAACGGTGGGACGTATGTGGGCTGAGATGATGATGAGATGAAGACACAAATTACACTCGGACTCAAAACAAAATTCGTGTATCGCACAAAGTCATCATCATCATCTTGCTCTTATCCCAATTACTTGGGGTCGACGCAATATGTCATCTGTTTTGGCATATTGCAAAAAGTTTCGGCAATGACTTTTATGACCGGCCGCCTGCCTGACGTCAACCCTCCTTGGGAATGTAATCGTTGACCCAAATGGTACCAGATGGAGTTGGTCCGGGTCAATCTAGGGCTCTTAGTCGTCTTTTACGACACCCACGAGCAAAGCAAGGGTTGGTAGTATTCGAAGCCGCTACCACACAGCACAAAGTGTCGTGTATCGCACAAAGTATTGGTTAAAAATCGACTCCACGACACCTGACTCGGTAGGACGCTCTTACTTACTAAAGAGGTGCTGGTAATTGTTCCTCCGTTTTTATACAAAATAATAAATAGGGGGTCCGGCTGTTTGACCAAAAGTCATTTGGCAAAATTACACTTGACAAACAACGATTGGCAAAACAATGGATCTGCCCATTGATCATTTTACTACTGATCATTTTACAAATGTTTCACTTTGCCAAATGGTCAACACTTATATTTACATTTGATAAATGATTACTTTACAAAACGAACATTTAGCAACTGAGTTATCAGATAAAACTACTATTGGTCTAAAAATATTTCATAAAATGTATTGAGTGACTAGTGTTTAATTTTGTATTAAATCTAATAAAAGATATAGTATTTTATTAGGTTGGGTTAGGTTAGAACTTTAACCCCAAACGCACGAGACGAGCGAGCGAAGCGAGCGTGCCGCGGCAGCGACCGGCGAGTGCCAGAAGCGACTTTAGGGCATTCCTCCTATTAATCTTCGCACACAACCTTATCACACATTTTGCAATAAAAATAACTATCAACTACTATCTACTGACTGTCACGGCGATATGAGGGTAGAAATGACTTTTTGTTAAATGACATTTTAATACTTAACACATTTAACAAGTCTAGTGTTTGCTAATGGATCATTTGCTAAGTAAGTTTTTGTAAGATGATACTTTTGTCAAATGTATCGTTTGCCAAATGATCATTTGGTGAAATGTTGTTTGTAGAATGACCATTTGTCAATAGTTTTTTGGTGAATCATTAGGGAACCAATAAATAGAACCAATAATACCAATAAATGGAATATACCATACCATATACCAATAATACCAATAAATAGAACCAATAATAGGGCCGACCACTGATGTCAAGTAACCCTGCTCCGGTGGTCGGCCCAACGACGAAGGCGACGTGGTTTTTGGGTGGGTTGCGGGAGTTGCGTGCTTAAGCCTTAAAGGGAACCAATAAATAGTCATAAAATTTAATAAATTTTAAAAGGATTTAAGAGGAGCATAAGATGTCAGCGCCCTTTCCCGATAAATATAGCATACCTCGATCAAGGAAATGTATATATTAACATCCATCCTCTTTTAACATATAATTGAAAAACAAATTAAATTAATAGTTATTTGTTTAGATACTTTAATGCAGCCAAACATATGGTAATTTACTTATGTAAGCTTAGACTTGCACAAGTAAATTACTGTTATCAGTTGAGTCACTGATAACAACCGTTATCAGTTGAGTCACCGCTGACAACCGTTATCAGTTGAGTCACCGATGATAACCGTTATCAGCTGAGTCACCGATGACAACCGTTATCAGTTGAGTCACCGCTGACAACCGTTATCAGTTGAGTCACCGATGACAACCGTTATTAGTTGAGTCACCGATAACAACCGTTATCAGTTGAGTCACAGATAACAAGCGTTATCAGTTGAGTCACCGATGACAAGCGTTATCAGTTGAGTCACCGATGACAACCGTTATCAGTTGAGTCACCGATGACAACCGTTATCAGTTGAGTCACCGATGACAACCGTTATCAGTTGAGTCACCGATAGCAATCGTTATCGGTTGAGTCACCGATAACGGGACAACGAGAATCAAGTGCTGAAGGTTCTCAACGTTTGGCTACAGAAGTTTTAAAATAAATAAATAAATCCTGAAAGTCACTATACCCCCCAAAGTCACTATTCCACGCGGACAAACTCGCGGGCACTGCTAGTTTAGAACATAAACACAAATGCCAATTCTTAAAATGAATTCGTTGTACCTACATAGGTACCTACTTATATGAAACAAAAATTTAAAAATGAAATTCAAATCTGTAAAATAATAGGCAAATTAAATTTAGAACATAAAACACAAATTCTAAAAATGAACTCCCAATACCTACCTACTGAATTTGAAAATGGAATTCGAAACTTCTGTAAAATACATTAAATTAAATTTAGAACATAGACACAATTTCTAGAAACGAAGTCGCAACACATAAAAACACACACAAGTCTGAAAATGTATTTCTCAACTTCATTTAAAACACATAAATTTGAAAATCGAATTCACAACACACAATAACACATAAATTTTCCCCTCCGATCCTCCATCTTGTAACTTTGTTTCGAAAATTCCCTTCGTCCTTGTAACTCGTTCTATTGTTGGATTCATAAGCTGAACATTATTATATACCTAAGTAATATTGTAAGGAAACATACGCGTACATTTAAAGAAACAAACTGAACAGATGGCGTAGTGCTTAAAATACCGGCCTACAGTGTCAAGTAGGTTCGATACTCACACAAGATAATAACTTGTACGATCCACAAAATGTTATTCTAAGTCTTTAATGCGTGTTCATAATTGCATGTTTGTAATACAAGGATTTCCATGTGGTGACGGAGTAAGAATACAATTCACCACCCCCTCTCTTCGCCATGGGTGTCGTAAAAGTCGACTAAGAGATGTAATATGCACATGATCTGTGTAAGAGAAGAAAACTCTAAACAAAACCCTTTGACAACACATCTGACCAGTGTGGTCTTTTATATTTGTTATCATACGTGTGATATTAATTTTTGATTTTGATTGTATTTTATGTAATGTGATGCAAAGGAAGTGCTGCGGTGTAATGAATATGACACAAAAATGTTAAAAGATACCATTAACAATGTGGCTACAATACTGATAAAGAAGGCAATATGATTTTTAGACGGGCAATAATTAATATGAAGAAACTAAATACAGGAAGAAATAAATACTGTATAAAAATAATTATATCTCGAAACTGGCAACAATGGCTCGTATTAGTAGCTGACAATACTAAAGAAGAAGAAGAAAAGGATACTATCGACAAATCATTTACACATGGGGTAAAGAGGCAGTGACTGTAAAGCAAGACTTCGAACATCGATTCGAAATAGAATAGTCGAAAACTAATTAGTGGGTACCCCGAGGTTGATCACTACCTCGGACTACCCATTATTTCATTTTATTTCGAGATTTCCTGTTCTAGTATTTACTATTATTAATTCCTAAGTCACATCGGCATTTACAGCAAAGATGATGACGCATTTAATCCTACCCTAGAACCAAACGTATATGCAATATATTACCAACTAGCCACCCACCCTCGCTTCGCTTCGGTTTCTGTCGCTTTATCCCCGTAGTTCCCGTTCCCGTTGGAATACCGGGAGAAAACATAGCCTAGTTTACTGCCTGATATTATAGCTTTCCATTGGTAAAAGAATTTTTTAAATCTGTCCAGCCATTTTGAAGATTACCCAGAACAAACAGACAGATAAAAAAAATATCCAGTGGTTTTTAGGCATATGTATAGTGCAAATAACCATGTGAGCATGAAAAATGTCTATTATTTTGACATTACAAGCAGACACTCCAATTTTATTTATTGCTATAGATAAATACTTTAAAATAAAACGAAATAAAATCAAACTCAACGTCTGTATAATTTCAACGTCACATTTTACATAAATTAGCATTACTTAAACGCTTCACAAAACCGCAAGTTACTTCCAATAGGTGTCGTTATAAATCAATTAAAATATGCGAGCACTTAATTTGAATATTAACCGTCGACGGTTATTTTAACCGCCATTGTGAATTGTGATTTAAAACAAGATGGCGGCGTTGAAGTTCGTTAATGGCGGAGGTCATTGATTAAAGAATGTGTGACAAGGGATACGATGTATTCGTTATATTTATCGATATTTCTCGAACTATAAATCATGGAATTTCGTGTGTGAAATAATAACGCGCTTGGAGGGAATATTTTAGGATTTCGTAAACAAAAGGTGTCAATGGCATCATATTATTGAGCTATGTATACGTTCGTATATCATTGGCATATTTCATAAACCGAATAGACAGCTGAAATATTTCGTTGTTTGCTGCTGTTGTCAAAATACTAACAAATAATAATTGTTTTAACTAAGCGATCCATGACGAAAATTCATTACTTGTACATATCAAAAATAACCTCAAAAAAAACATTGTCGTCAACATGCGTCCGACAGTTGGGCTCGGCCCTCCTCAACAATGGAGGGCAATTGACCTACTATACCATGCTGGTCAAACATGTTGGTATAACGGTTCATTTCGAGTTTTCCTTCTCTTGCACAGATATTATCTATATATTATATCCCTTAGTCGACTTTTACGACATCCACTGGCACGATAGGGAGTGGTGAATTGTATTCTTACTCCGTCACCATACGGAAAATCAAGAGAATAAGAAGCTCTTTAAGAATAAGCACTATGTACCTACTCTATCTTGATCCTATTCTGTACATATTTCTTTTCTGAATCTTTTCTTTCCTCCATTTTAAAATAATAACAAACAAGAAAAATTTTAGAAAGAAATTTTTATAAATAAGCTTGTACTTGAAATTTAAAATATTTTTTTACTTAAATGAAAACTTTTGACAGTCGACAAAAAGAGTGTAACATACTCTTATTATAAGAGTATTTTGTGCTTTTAAATTCTATTTGTTCATGTACCATAACGACTCTTAGAGTAAGGTAGCATGCGACCACATCTATACTCTGAACATCTCTATGCTAATTATCACTATAAGTATATTAGTGTTTTAAACTAATTTAAAGTTTAAAAGATATACAATATGTTTAATAAATATTTGCTCCAGTGTAATGACCTTTGAGCCACGATTTAATCATCCGTTCATATACGTCCTCTCACTAAGCTCGAAGATCTTTCAAAATAGAAGAAGGAAAATTCGAAATAAAACTTTATATCAACACGTCTGACGGGCGTAGTATAAGTCAGTTTCCCTCTCATCGAAGAGGCTTGAGCCCAACAGTGGGACGTATATGAGCTGTGAAGGAAATGATGGCTGTGCTCACTATATACAGAATCTATCAGGTTATGTGGCAGTTTGATCAGTTGATCAAACTGGAGTTAGGCAATGGTGGTAGGAACCCACGAAAAAATTTGAAATAAAAATATCGATTCGTTAATGAATTAGAGACATGTAAAGTTTTCAATTTTGTCATCGTTTTTCACGTAAATCTGATTGAAATGTATAAAGACAGTGATACTTAATCTGCAACATATTCGTATTTTTTTCAACGTTCCTTTAAAAATTGAATAAATCAATGATTAAATTGGCTGGTCGGTCGATGACCTTTGACGAGGCGCCTTTGTACCTACGTTACCATTGAAGCGTTTGCTCAATTCATACTTATTTATACTGTCGAAGCTTTACATGCCTACATGTATCCTGTCTACAAATGCCTGCATAATACGTAACATTTAAGGCATAGACTCTTAGACACACGTTTTTGTAATCACTATAACTATTATGTTTTATTATTTTTTGTGCAATATACATTCTAATTACGATCTATGACCGTTAAACTACAACATACTCGAACAGTTGCACCATAACCTGATACATTCTGTATATGTATATATTAGGCGCAAACACAAAGCGATATCAACGTATCTAAATTGAAGTTATACCGTAAGCCCTTAACTTCACCATAAAATGTATAGAAGTGAACATATACACCATTTGAATGTAACACACTCCATTACACATACATTAGGTAAATTATCGTTTAATTTTGTTTACGTAAACAAACAGTTCAACATTTATTCTAACGTGTATGTTGACTTATTTTTTTTAAGTAAAACTTTTTATTCTTCGTTTCCGTGTAATGACGGAGTGAAATTCACCATCCCACTCTTACTCATGGGTGCCGTAAAAGACGACTAAGGGATTAATATTCAAATTACATCGATGCAAGGATAACTCGAGATGAAACCCTATGCCAATACGCCTAGGACCGGAGAATTTAATCCGTCACCCGCAGAGGGGCTGACCGCGCGACGGCGACCGACGTCCCGGGACAGGGACGTCGAGAGGTGAGGGTACCCGAAAGGGTATTCCGTCGGGCCGACCACTGACGACAAGTCACACTGCTCCGGTGGTCGGCCTAACGACTAAGGCGACGTGGGTATGGGTGGGTAATGGGCCCGCACGCCGTCCTTTCGTCACTTCGGACGGAATGGACCGCGTGTGCGCTTACCATAGCTCACCCAAAAAAAATGCCAACACGCCTGACTGGCGGGATATAGTAGGTCAAATTCCCTTCAAACAGTAGGACGTAGATAGGCTGAGATAATGATGAAAACTTCTTAACCTTAAGCCACAATTTTTTTCTCGGACGATTAAAAGACGTATACTTCACATATTTTGAATGTATCAAGAATACACAATAAACTTTATCATGAGGACTTGAGAAGAGTGAGAGAAACAGTATTTTTGCTTTCATTCATTCATTCGTTCACCTCAGCTCATATTTGGCCCACTGGTAGACTCGAGCCACCTCCTGGGAGTTAACCTACTGTAACAAGATGATCAAACAGCTTGCTATGTGGTTTTATTTCAAGTTTTCTTTCTCTTGCAATACTGTTAAATACTTGTATCCCTTAGTTGTCTCTTAAGATCACCCACTGGTAAGAAAGGGGCTGTTGAATTGTATTCTTACTCTGTCGCTACACGGGAACATTAACAGTCTTAGTTTACACATAGACTCCGAATAACAATGTATCACGCAAATTGTTATTTTGCATGGGAATTGAACTCGAGACACTTCACATGGAAGGTTGATATCTCAACCCTTAGGTTCACCATCCAGCCATTGGTTTTTAGTCATATTTACTGTCTTTACTAATCACTAGTTTAAGTGTGCGAGCGTTAAGAGATTCCTATCCTGGACTGGACCAAATAGTACTTTTTAGCGACATCTTCCCATCGGCTTATTGAGCTTCACTATTAAAAGCAGCCCTCACCAAGAGTAGGATAATAGAGATATGCCTGAACCAGATCCCGACAGAATCTTATTGTTGAGCAGACGGCATCCGATGGATTTAATCCAGGTCGAGGTCCAGGTTGTAAATATCTTCCGCGTAGTGACGGAGTAAGAATACAATTCAACACCCCCTCTTGCAAGTGGATTTCGTAAAAGATGACTAAGGGATTTACTCGTAATATGGCGATAACATCATTGCAAGAGAAGGAAAACTCTACATAAAACCCTATTCCAATACGTCTGACCAACGTAGTATTGTAAATCAAATTCCTTTTCATAAAGAAGGAGATTCGAGTCCAACAGTAGGACATATATGTACTGAAATGATATAACCTTAGAATAATAACGTATAGAAGGATAGTGTCAGTACTTCGAACGTTCGAAATATGAATCTAAAAATACTAATGGCGCGCAGACGATTACACACGTACACACGCACACCACTAAACAAATTATGAAATCAAAATTTGTTTTTATTAACATAAGTCGTTGAAATACTTTTAAAAGTAATGTTAAAAACCTTAAGTTTTTCAAATGTGTTATGACACCATTTCGAATGCATAAACCGTCATAATTATCTATTTATTTTTCAAGAGTTGCGTACGTACGTGCAGTACAATGACTTGTACATTACGGAACGGTTCCGGCTCCATTAGGCTCCAATTGAAATGTTTCACTTTTTGTGCGCGAACTTACCTTCTATACGTTATTGTTCTAAAGATATAACATAAGTCTCGCAGCTGCAATTCGTAGACAAACTAGCACTAACTTCTGTAGGCAACACATTTTTTTAAAAATGGACACTCGCATCGGCAATCGCATTGAATGCAGTACATTGTGCGGTTGCTCAAATAATAAAATATGACACCCATGTATGGCATGCGATGTATAATGTTTGGCTCCGTTTGCGATTTTATCGTTGTTGTCCATAAACGACATAATAATATTAAAGTTACTAGTAGTAAATATAACTTGTACTTGTATACCTACTACTTAATAATAACGTATGGAAGGATAGTGTCGGTACTTAAGAGATTCGACGTAGGGCTCCAATTAGCTCCAATTAAAACGCTTTATTTTTTGTGTGTGGAGTTACCTTCTATGAGTTATTATTCTAAGACTACTTATACTGTTTAGTAACAAATATAACTTCAATTAATAAGTTTTTGAATTTATCGAAGAAAATAAATTCCTTTCTTGGACTACACGATACAACTGACTTCGCTTTCGTTACGTTATAACTGCGCACGACGACATATTTCTCTTTTTTGTCAAAGCTTCGTTCAATGTCGCTATGCGAGGGTAACTATTAGCACGGTAATATTATCTATCAGTAATCCATCTTCATACAAACGGACGAAACGCGAGCTATACCTACGCGCCTCGATCTCGGCATGCGCTCGGCATGTAGACAGTCGCGACTGTGCTGCAGTGACGAACGAACGGTGTGTTGTTTTTTTAACAATAACTGCGCGAATTTTTCACTAAAATACATAATTATACACATATTTAATATGACAAGTAGGGTATATTGTGCTGTTTTTGGTTGCATGAATTCGTCAATAACGAATCCAGAAATAACTTTTTTTAGATTACCTGGAAACTCTGAAAGGTAAGATTATAAAATAATTTTACTTACTAGTAGGTAGGTACATAATGTGTGTCGTTTCAATTTCCTTTTATCGCCCGAAAAAAAGTTGTCTGGATTAATAAATAAAGTGAATAAAGTGATTGACACGAGTGAAATAGGTAGTTATAGGCGGTTCATGAATCATGTTACGGTACGCTTGTGTTAAAACTCATAATGTGTTTTGTTTTGTTAGTTTATATAATTCAAAGTAAAGACGTGGTATTTTATTATTAATCATATATGTTTATTGTACTATTGACTATACCAGCTATACTCTAAGTGTGTTCCGCGGAACCCTAGGGTTCCGTGATACCTCTGTCGGGGTTCCGCAAGAATTTAGAAATAAAAAAATCAAAACACCTCTCTCTGGTCGCTCCGCGGCTGTGCGGACTCCGCGGCCGCGCGGAGACAAAACGCTATGAATGTTATTTATTTATTTATTTGTATTTGTATAAGCTTGTGTTACATTAGCTGGTACAATATCTCATAAGTTTGGTCTCAACAATTTTATACTTGTACAACGCGTTCGCTCTAAGTTTGCCGGTCTGTGGAATGCGCGTACCCTCCCCCACGTGACAACAAAACTTATAATGTGTCATAGTTTTACCCAAATATCTAACGTACACAATTTTTATTGTTACAATTAAATAAAAAATTTCGAACGTCATACACTCATACCTATCGCCAGCGGCAAACTTAAAACGAGCGGGTAGTATACTTGTAAGCGCTCAGTCTCTTTGATAAAAGCCGCCTCTGAATTAGACGCTATAGTTGTCAACTAGCGACTTTCGTCTCTAACTTCAAAGGATAAAGTCGATATTGTTTACAACGCTATTTTTAAATTTCTGTTTTTATTTTTGCTTTTTGTTTATCAAAGGTGCCGACTCGAGTATTTTCGAGAATATTTGAGATCGAGTCTAGGACTCGGCGATCGCGCGTTGGCGTCGTCATCCACATCGACTTGCACTTGCCGACCATCAGGCAATATATGAAACAGTGTGCCCGTAGATATTTTGATTCTGCCACAACACACCCTAATCCCTTAGTGGTCGCTGCGACCAACTATATCCCGTCCCGCATCTCGAAGGTCACTCGACCGAGACTTTCTCTCGACGAGCCCGACGACGAGATCACGATAGCTCAGAATACAGCATACACGGCCCGCGAAGCCGCAACAAAGAAAAGACCACGGTTCCGTCCTCGCCGTCGAGGTGCGAAACCGTGCCGCGCAAAAATAAATAAATCTAAAGTGGGACCTCCCACATTGCCCTCAGCAACGCCCCGAGCCGAGGTTCGTACCCCACAGGGGGTGCCCTTGGGCCCCGTTGCTTAAATTTTTTGGGTTGAGAGCCCTCAGCGCTCACCACTAGTCCGCGTAAGGGTGTAACAGCCATCTGAGGCTAACACTCCTTGTCAGAACAAAAAAAAAAAAAAAAAAAAAAAAATTGGCGTCGTCAGTTGATGATTAGCGTTCGGAGCGATAAGTTACTACCTACTTACAAGCTCGCTAGCGAGAAACTAGTGTTCATTGTTTTACTGCCTGCTGTATTCTGTTGTCTCAGTTTTATACATTTCTTCCCTGTAGGTTCTAAATTTAGTCTCTTATACGCAGTAACGATTGTGCATTATTTAAACCCCACTATCCTGACTTGTAACATTATAAATAAAGAAGAATGGAACGTTGTCTTAAAGGTGTTAAACGTGTTCCAACAACATCTTCTAATGACGCTGAATGTTCAAAAGCAATGCGCGCGGAGAATTTAGCAATCACCGATCCAGAAGATGATGCCACGAGTGCCACGACGTCAAGCTCGACGGTTTCAAAGACGAAAAAAAGGAAGTATGATGAATCTTATATCAGTTTCGGATTTGTTGATTCCAACGGCTCACCTCTCTGCATGCTCTGTAGTAAACTGCTTCCTAATAGTTCCATGGCACCTGCCAAATTGCGTCGACATTTAGAAACCGTACACCCCGAGACTAAAGACAAGAATAAAGAATTTTTTGTTCGCAAAAAAGATCAGTTATTAGAAAGTCAAAAAAATATGATGCATGTAACACAAACTACCAACGAAAAGGCCACGGAGGCATCATACTTAGTTAGCTATCGCATTGCACAAGCAGGTGAAGCGCACACTATCGCTGAGAAATTAATAAAACCATGTGTATTAGACATAACAAAATGTATGCTTGATGAAAAATCTGCAAAGCATCTTTCTACTGTTCCGCTATCAAACGATACTGTTTCACGACGAATCCATGATCAGGCAAGCTACGTCAAACAAGAACTAGTTACACGTCTACAAAATACACGATTCGCTTTGCAAATGGACGAGTCGACTGATGTCGCTGGTTTGGCTATCCTGCTGGTTATTGTGAGATATCCATATAAAAGTTCTTTTGAAGAAGACATGCTTATGTGTTCATCGCTGCTTACAAACACTACCGGGGAAGAAATTTTTAATAAAATAAATATATTTTTTGAAGAACATAATCTCAGTTGGAACAATTGCATTGACATTTGTACAGATGGGGCCAAGGCGATGACAGGTAAAACAGCAGGAGCAGTGTCACGAATGAAAAATAAAGCGCCTAATTGTAGTTCCAGTCATTGTATTCTGCATAGACAAGCACTTGCGATGAAGCAAATGCCGTCTAATCTAAAATTAGTTATGCATGAAGCGGTAAAAATAATTAATTTTATCAAATCACGACCACTACAATCCCGATTGTTCTCATTATTGTGTGAAGATTATGGCAGCAAACATAAAACACTGCTGCTCCATACAGAAGTGCGATGGCTGTCTCGGGGAAAAACTTTAACAAGGCTATTTGAACTTAGAGCCGAGTTACAAATGTTTCTTTCAGCAGATACTTCTTTTAATTTGAAGGACCGTTTGTATGATAAAACTTGGTTGTTCCGATTGTGTTTTATGGCGGATATCTTTCAAAAACTTAACGAATTAAATTTATCGTTGCAAGGTAAACAGACAACAGTGTTTCAGGCCTATAATAAAATAACTGCTTTTAAAAGAAAATTAGATTTTTGGATCATTTGCATTGGTAAGAAAGAAATAGAAAGTTTTACGTTACTCAGTGAGTTTGTTAGCGAAAACGACTCAGAAATGTTTGAAGATAATGTGTTTGAAGAATTGGTCCAATATCTCAGTTCGATGCGCGCATCTTTTGAAAAGTATTTTCCCGAAGAACACAATACAAAAATTAAAGTGAACTCCTGGATTCATAATCCTTTTTTACCCAACTTGGAAAAGCCTGAAAACATGTCAAATGAGATATATGAATCTCTTTTAGAAATGTCATCAGACACAAGTATGGAGTCATTGTTCAAAACGACGCCTCTTAATGATTTTTGGTGCAGAATCCAAGATGAATATGCAATGCTTGGCCAAATGGCTCTGGATATTCTTCTCCCGTTCCCAACTACATATTTGTGCGAAACAGGATTCTCTACCTACGCAGCCACGAAAACAAAATATCGCAATAGACTGGACGCCGAAGCTGATATGAGACTCCAACTTTCTTCCATCAAACCTGATATCAAGCAATTGATGAAAAATAAAAAACAGTTTCATACCTCCCACTAGTTAGATTTTTTCTTTTTTAATGTTTTCTATTATTGTCCTTACCAAGTGGTGAAGTAAATAATAATTAGTAACTGATACATTGTACTTTTATTATGCTGATTAATATAGAATACACTTATAAAAATAATTGTTTTATTGTAGGGTTCCATCAAGTATTTTGCTTCCCAAAAGGGTTCCGTCATTTAAAAAGTTTGAGAACCACTGGACTATACTATACTATATATATATACTATACCCTAGATTGACCCGGACCAACTCCATCTGGTACCATTTGGGTCAACGATTACATTCCCAAGGAGGGTTGACGTCAGGCAGGCGGCCGGTCATAAAAGTCATTGCCGAAACTTTTTGCAATATGTCAAAACAGATGACATATTGCGTCGACCCCAAGTAATTGGGATAAGAGCAAGATGATGATGATGATGTTTATTGTACTATGTGTATGAATAGTACTAGAAAAAAATAATTTGACCGTCTGTCTGTCACTAGATAATTTAAAGGACAATGGGCATTGCGGCCCATGAGCGGCCATCAATGAAACTAGTGTCATTTGAAAGGGGAGATCTTTGACAACAAATATTGTTCAAGGAGTACTATGAAATACCGTTTGGGAAAAAAAATATAGTTAAAATACTATTATTAAAATACTATTTTTTTTTTCATTATTATTTATGTATCCTAATATTCAATACTTTTTCTATTAGAGGTCTAAGAACCTTTGTTAAAATCGGTCTCGCCATGTTTCATGCGTCAACCAATCGGCGACGAGCGCCGCTCGCACTCGGCGACTCCCGTTATGCTCGAGCGCACAGCGCAGTCCATCGTTGACATTTGTTTCGTTGAGTACTGTGCGATTATTATTGTTTGACAATTTCTTTTGACTCTAGCTTGCATATCGGACTTGTTAATATCTATCTTGGTGACTTGTGCTCGTTTTTTTGGACTTTTTTTAAGCAGATTCCTATAACAATGGCAGATAATCGCCAAGTGTGTATTTTATGTAATCGATCCGTGATAAACAGAAGAAGATACGAAATAACCCGTGCTCGGTTTGAAGAACATCCTGCTGTAGGCCAATATATCTTTGAAGCTCTTACCTCTGAACATCAGGTAAGTACATCAAACGAAATCATTATTTCTTAGTTGTCACGTCAACAATATAGTACTGTTTAACTTGAGGTGGTCACAGTGTTTTAACTCTCGCGCATTGAGATTACATTTCGCTGTAAGTAGTAAGTAAACTGTTACCGACGCGGCGACGTTGTCGTTCCGTTTGATCCACGGGGCGAGAACGGGATAGAAGTATCGGTATTTACGTATGAGTAAGCGAGATAATTAATACTGCTTAGGCAATCGAGTAAAATATTTTTCTTTATATTTCGCTTTGTTTGAACAGCGTTCAATGAAAATAACTAAGCGTTTTTACTAATTGTAATACTCTCATTTTCAGATATAATACAATGGTCAGAAGTACATTTGTCGACCATGCTGGCAACGGGCAGAAAGAGCTGCGCAGCCAAGAGAAGACCGTCCACATGAATGTGTATTACATATTGAAGAATATTCAAGACTCCCTAATACAGCAACGCGTTGTATGTATGAAAACTGCAGACGAACATCCGAAGGATTCCGGATAACATTAAAGTGACATTCTTGATTCATTTTAATTTTTATATTCCAAATAGTGCAAGAGTTTGCGATCATCATTTGGTATCCAATGATTGGGATCAAATAATTGACAGCCCTAACTTGCTCCACGACTTCAATGCCATACATTTTGTGCATATCATGAGCCTCATGAAAATCGCGGTGCTTTAGCGAGGATCTATACTAGATTTTGATAATATAGATGACATGGACCCAAATGAAGTATACATCCGATTAGGCGTTAGTCGAGACCAATTTATGAATATTTTGGAACAAACTCCTTCATTGTCGAACGTATCAACACGCCCGAAAACATCTTTGGCATGCTACTTAATGAAACTGCGAAGCGGTGAAGCAAATGAAAGGCTGGCGACGCTTTTTAATATGAACCGTAGAACCCTAGAACGACATTTAACGTTCGCCAGAGACTCTCTTTTACTGGACTTCGTTCCCCGGCATCTTGGTTATGATCATCTCAATAGAATTGATGTAGCTAACCGAAACCTACAAGTTCCAAATGCAATTTTTGGAAATGCAAATGCCTTAAACAGAAATGCAATTGTGATAGCAGACGCCACTTATATATATATACAAAAGTCCGCAAACTATTTATTCCAAAAGCGATCATATAGTCTACACAAATACACGAATTTGTTGAAACCGTTTTTAATAGTGTGCTGCGATGGCCACATTTTAGATGCCTTTGGGCCATATTCAGCCATAGAATCAGATGCACAAATAATGAAAAATATGATTGACGACGAAGGAAATCCTTTCCATTGGTTTTTTGAACATGGAGATGTGTTCATCTTAGACCGTGGGTTTCGCGACGTAATCGACGACTTACATGCTTATGGTTATGAAGCTCACTTACCGAAAACAAAAAATCGAGACGAAGATCAATTGACGACAGAACAAGCGAATAAGTCTAGGTTGGTTACTATGTGCCGCTGGGTTGTTGAAGTTATAAATGGTTGGTTCAAACGCGATTTTAAACTATTCCGACAAGACTTTTTCAATCGTGCTTTGCCTCATATGATGACAGATTTTAGAATAGGTGCTGCATTATTGAATGCTTGCAGAGAACCATTGTCAGATAACGTTCACGCTGAAACATATATAGAAGTTATAAACCAAAGAGTGAACCAACCAAATAACCTAGCAGAGTATGTCCTAGCCAACAACCTTAATCGTAGACGGGCTAGTTTCGATAGCATTACAGGAAACCAACCTAACATAAGTGATTTTCCTTTGCTGACTGAGGACGATTTAACCATTTTTGCACTTGGTACATACCAAGTGAAGCTAGCCCGCAGCTATTATGCGGAGCATGTGCGACAAGGTCTCTATAATATAGAAACGTATAGGGACCCCGATGTTACAGGCCTAGGCAGGTGCGGCATCACAGCAACAAATGTTTGGCTGCTAAGATGTCGAATACAATCTAGACATACTAGGTCAAAAATATATTATTCGTACATTATAGTAGATAGAGAGAAAAGCGGCAGAGAAGCCATAGAAAACTACTATTGCAGTTGTCTAAGCGGTAAGCGCACTCTTGGTTGCTGTGCCCACATTATGTGTGTAGTGTGGTATTTAGGGTGGGCGAGAAACCAAGAGGAAGATATCCGTTTACCAGCTCATTTTTTAAACGATAAGTAGTAGTAGACGACAATTGAATCCCATCATTTTCTTTTTTTAAAGGAATACTAGCATTATATACGAGCATTGTATATGTGTCTGTCAATAAATCGATGTATTTAATAACCAATTAACCTTTAGTTTTATTTAATCCATCATTATCCTATACTTAGACATGCATTACGTTTTATCATTTACGTACTTTCGGTTTAATTAATTCGATTTTTTTATATGATCAACGCTTTATAACTTTTTATCTAAACAAGTTGCCGAAATAATTTTTTGCAGTCTTAATATATACATAATTGTCGACTAAAAAATATATAGGACAGATGTGGCCGCCGATGGGACAAGCGTCATACATTTTTGCCCATTGTCCTTTATAGAGCGATTTGTTATTTAAACATAAACATGTTTTTTTTTTTTTTAATTAAAACTACCAATCAAAAATCAACACGCATTCTTATTGAACACTTCCTATTCAATTCACAAAGTATTTTATTTGTTTATATAAGAAAAGTATATACAAAACTAAATGGAAACACAAAGTAGGCAAATGTAATTAAAATGCTGGAGGCGGGCAGCCCTATCACATGTTTACGTTTAGGCATTTAATTCAAGGTTACGGCCGAGATACATTACTGGATAGATGACTATACTGTGCTATTAGCCGGTAAAGCAAATTTCGTCAATGTTCTAAGCAATTGCCAACATTTGCGGCATGCCTGGGTCGCCCACAAGGCCGTTTTATTTTATTATTTTTTTTCTGTACGGCTGAGTATCTATGTATAAATACGTGAAGCAACAACTTTGTACCCCTTTTTACGAAAATTACGTGGATGGACATGTATGAAATTTGGCACAGTTGAAGTATATAATGAGGAGAAGTGCATAAAACTTAAATTTCATATAATATGGATTATAAATCTATCGCTACACACACACACACACACGTTTGTGTGAGTGTGTTGCGTAGCAACGCTTATAGACTTCTATTTACGGTTGAAATCTCTGGTCAAACTGAATGTTAAACAATCATAATTATGATGACAATGTCTACTAAAGATCTGTGTTTATATATTAGTTATTAGTGAAATACAGCTTGCTCAATTTACAATTATACATAAATAAAATTAAAGAAAATTATGTAGCAGAAAAATTATTAAAATAATTTATGGCCGAATTTCGACCACACGACGACCACTAGTCCTTTGAAATTCGGGACGGGGTTAAGTTGATCTAACTACTGTATATTTCATCATTTTGGCTCATATACGTCCCACTGCTGGGCTCGAGCCTACTCCTTAATAGGAGGGCTATTGACCTACTTTACCACGCTTGTCAGACGGGTTGGTATAAGGTTTTATTACCAGTTTTCCATCTTTTGCGTAGACCTAATACGCATATTATATCCCTTAGTCGTCTTATACGACATCCACGGGTCGGAAGGAGAGTCGTAAATTGTATTCTTACTCCGTCACCCCACGGAACTTACTATTTACTATTACTTACTACTTATTACTATTTACTTTATCAAGGATACTTTATTTAGCTAAGAATATTTTATGCATTGCTCGATAGATGGCGCTATACATTTACACTAAATCGCATTATGGTTTCGTTACAGTTTATATTGTTAAGATACGTTCAAGTCAAATAGCAATGACACATTACATCCTGTTAAATCTTAATATATAATTAACGGATTTATTTTTGCAGACTAGCGAAGTAAGACTAGTCGATTAGACTACGCATGAGACATATCTGCACTATTCAGAACCCGGTCTTATACGGGTGCGGCCAAAAACCCGTTCCAAAATTTGGTTTCTGGATACCTATGGGTATGGTTTGAGCTGGGTTTTGGGGACCTTTTATTTTAAAGACGCCTCTTGACACTAAAAAAGTAATCCTTCTATTGCAGGTGACTTCATAATTGATTAAAGTCTTGGAGGCGTTCAAATAATGTCTAACGCCCAGTGTAATTACGCCCGAATGCTTAAAAACGTAGATAATGTCGTGTAATCTACGTTAAATTTCACGCACACAAAATAAACTAATAAGAGCTCGCTGACATGGCTTGGTAGCAGTCACGGATAGCGTGTTAGTTGTGAAAGTAGTGGTCGGTCATCAATTAGAGCGCTTTATTTAGTTCGCAATCCAATGTAGAACTAGTTCGCTTTTTTAGTTCATTAGTTCTTTTTTAAAGTGATAAATACTTTTCTCCTGACAAGATTCTGATGACATTTTTTTTGTTAGAAAATCTGAGAGAATATTTATTTTCTAATCTTTTTATATATAAATGTTTTGTGTAGGTACATGTGTATGTCACTGAACTCCTCCTAAACGGCTGGACCGATGTTGATGAAATTTATTTTGCGTATTGGAGGGGATTCGAGAATGATTTAGATTTACAATCGGACCCCGTAAGTGACGCTTATTTGAATAGAACAACGTCTGTTGGGTCAGCTAGTATAAAACACTAAACACTAACATTCGATCGAGTACTTTGCCTGGCAGCATTGTGATGACCTTTTTTTATAACTTACCATTTACTACAACGAATATCTTACCATTTACTACGATGAATTAATTCGTACAGTTCACCTAAAAGAGCGGTTTTTCGACCTAGGTCGTTCACGAACTATCCAACACTAATTGTTAGTTGTGAACCACATCTTGAAGACGTCATCGAACACGCTGGAACTATAAAAAATCATCGCACGAATTTGTAAATTTTAATTTATATTTTATTTATAATTGTGTGATTACCTTTTATTTTAAATACTCATATTTCATTGATGATTTGATCGATCTGTTTGTAATTATATGTTAAAATGAGTAGTATGTAGAAGATACTTTTCGTGTAATAACGCCCCATAAAATGCGGTTTTGGCGTTAATAGTCTATATGGGCGCCATTATCCATATGAACATTTTTATGTATTGTTTTTGTTTTCATTAATATATTGGTTTTAAATTAAATAGGCGTTAATTGCGTAGCTTACATTTATCGTTTTCAGTCCATGCCTTGTAATTAAATAAGTCCCTACAATTAACCACCCTTGTGGTGACGGAGTAAGAATAGATTCCGCACTTCCTATCTTACCAGTGAATGTCGTAAAAGACGACTAAGGACCATAATATGCATGTAGCATCTGTGCAAGAGAAGGAAAATTCAAAATAAAACCCTGTACCAACATGTATGACCAGCATGCTATAGTAGGTCAATTGGCCTCCTATTGGGGAGAATGTTCGAGCCCAGCAGTGGGACGCGTATGAGCTGAAACTAACTAAACCTTTTCTTTATACATTCTTAAAATTAAAATCCTCAGTTGATTTACCTTCACACATAGCAAACATAGGAATGTTATTGAAGAGAACAAACTTAAAATGAAAGTATTTCTATCCATCACAGCTCATGTACGTCCCACTGTTGGGCTCGTGTCTCCTCCACAATCGGAGGGAAATTGACCTACTATACCACACTAGTCAGACGTGTTGGTAAAGGGTTTTATTTCGAGTTTTCCTTCTCTTACTTACATATTATTTGCATATTATATCCCTTAGTCGTCTTTTACGACATCTACGGGCAAGATAGGGGGTGATGAATTGTATTCTTACTCCGTCACCAGACGGAATTAAAGTATGTACTCGATTAAAATATTAATAAATCAATAATTGTAGTCTTTAACGCAAAGCGTAATATTGTATAGTTGTATAGCGTAATAGTAACCCGCCCTTGCTTCGCTTAAGTTTCAGTCGCCTTACCCGCGTAGTTCCCGTGCCCGTGGGAATACGGAAATAAAACATAGTCTAAGTTACTCCTTATATTGACAGCTAACTGGTAGTAAAATATTATCAAAATCGGTACAGCCGTTTTGAAGATTATATCGAACAAACAAACAGACGGACAAAAAAATTTAAGCTGTATTTTAGGCATAGGTGTCGTGCAATTAACCGTGTGAGCATGAAAAAGCCCAGTATTTTAATATTACAAACAGACTTTGATTTTATATATTTGTATGTATAGTCGTATTTTGTTGTCATTAATTAGCGCCGAGCTCCTGAAGGCAGGCGGAAAGCCGGATTTAAAAACCCTTCTGAAGTTATTTAATTCCGTTCTTCTCGAGGGCAATGTTCCAGAGACGTGGACCAGGAGTGTGGTGGTGCTGTTCTTCAAGAAAGGCGACAAAGCTCTTCTAAAGAACTACAGACCCATCTCACTCCTGAACCACGTCTACAAGTTGTTTACGAAGGACGAATCCACTCACGCCCTAGCTTGATGACCTCCGTCAGAACAAGCCTGCTTCCAAAAAGACTATAGCACCATAGACCACATCCTCACGCTTCGGAGAGTAGTAAATTGAATTTTTACTCCGTCACTACATAGAAAATCTCATTATTGCTCCCTAATTGGGGAGGACTTTCTATGTGCTCTTATAAATCCATGCCATAATCGTCTTTTACGACACTCCCGGGTAAGACAAGGGGTGGTAAAGTGTATTCTTACTCTGGCACAGTAAAAGACACACAGAGTGGATAGTAAAAGCCTGAATAGTGAGTACGGGCCGAACAGCCAATCTGTATATATACACCGTGGAATCTAATTGGCCGTTTTCCCGAAACGTACATACTCAGTAAATGATATAGAACCATACTATAGCATTTATTCAATAAAATAAAAGCATCAATTCTTGCCATTTGCAATCCCGGACGTTTCCTTAAAATATAATTTTTGCATAACTGTAACATGTGGTTAAGGGCATTGACCGTAGGCACGGTAGCATGCTAACTGACCTATTAAAACATAGACCAAGGTCGCGCAACTCGGGCGCATCACAATAGAAGAAAGGGGTGCGGGACGCGAGTGCGCGAGGTGCGACACTGAGCTCCGAGGTGTTATGCCTAAAATTATTTTGTTTTACCTATTATTGCGATTTAATACGAATGCTATGTAAACTTAAGAATGTCTAATTATCAGACTTTTTTCTAAATGTATTATGTTTTTAGTTATGTGGGGATATTAAGAATGATTAACTAACAAAGTTGCCTCTTTTGGGCAATGTATTGACATTATTCATTTAAATAATGACATTTACACTAATGTAAATAGTGACATTAATTCACAAACTAATTTAAATTAGATATTAAGACAACAGAGAATTCCTCTTGCCTAAGTATTTTAAGTGTTAAGAATAATTATAAATCAATCAACCTGGTACATCAGAATATTCAGGGAATGTTAGGTAAAGATTTGGAAATTGAATTGTTCTTGAATGATTACCAGGTAGATATCCTCTGCGTTACTGAACACTGGCTCAAAGATAATCAATTATTGTTCAATTTTCCTAATCACCAGGTTGTTAGCTCGTTCAATAGAGTCAGCATGATACGAGGTGGCTCGTTAATAATTTTAAACAAAATGATGAAATTTAAGGAAAGAAATGATATTGTGAGGCTCTCTATTGAACGTGTTATTGAAATTGCCTGTATTGAGTCTGAGCAGTTCATAGTTGTGTGCGTATACAAACCTCCATGTTCACCATATGATGATTTTGAGAGACAGTTGGAGGATATTGTGTTCAAAATCTCTGCTAGTAATAAAACTCTTGTGATCTGTGGTGATTTTAATATAAACTTATTGGAAAAAAATAATATTACACAAAAATTTATAACTTTGATGAAATCTTATAATTTGTATAATGCTTTCTTGGAACCTACTAGGATAACTGCTGGGAGTGCAACTTGTATAGATAATGTCTTTATAAATGCTAAGCCAATTAGTAAATACATCTTAAACACACTGGATTCGGATCACTGTGGACAACTTGTTGTACTGCCTCGAACTAATAGGATTCAACGAGAAAGTGTTACCTTTATTCCTATGAATGTCAGCCGTTTAGAAAACTTTAGAGACAACCTGAGTATGAGAGTGCCGCTGTTGCCTATTCATGACAACCCAGATGAGTTATATACATCTCTATCTCACATAATCAATACTGAATTTAATAAAATATTCAAACCCAAAATATTGACTTTTGGGGTTCCTGCTAGTTTTAGTGAATGGGCTACTCCTGGTATTTACAAAAGCAGAAAAAGGTTATATGATCTTTATCATGAAAAATCTTATAACCATTATCCAGTATTTTTGGAATATGTAAAGAACTATTCCAAAACATTTAAACGTGCCTGTTCCTGTGCAAAATCTATTTATCTGAGAAATAAAATTAAAAAATCAGGTGATATAATTAAAATGACTTGGAATGTGATAAATAGTGAAACTGGTAGGAATACTGCACGCAAGAAAGACTTTAGTTTAAAGATAGGTGATAAGAATGTGAAAGTAGATAAAGAAGTGGCGGCTGAATTTGAAACCCATTTCACAAATGTGCCTGTACTGATTACAAAATCATTAGTGTCATCTCCTATTATAGCTGAATCGCTCCTTAAGCAATGTATTGTAAAATGCGACATAACCTTTGAATTTTCAGATGTCACTGTGAAAGATATTTTACGCTCTTTTAAATCCCTTAATATTAAAAAAACAGTTGATCTGTGGGGTTTATCAGTAAAGACAGTTAATTATATAATTAATATTATTGCCCCCCACTTGACTTCTGTGTTTAATGGTTGTGTTGCTCGAGGTGTGTTTCCTGAGCTCATGAAAATGAGTAGAGTAATTCCTTTGTTTAAATCGGGTAGTATGTCAGATGTTAATAATTTTCGACCGATATCCATACTACCTACACTTAGTAAAGTATTTGAGAAAATTATACTTGTTCAGATGTTGAGTTATTTTAACAACCATGGTATTTTTCATAAAAATCAATTTGGTTTTACTAAGAATTGCTCTACTATTGATGCGGGTGTAGAATTATTAAAAAACATTTTTTCAGCCTGGGAGGAATCGCACGAGGCTTTGGGCATCTTTTGCGATTTATCTAAGGCATTTGATTGCGTAAACCACGAAACTCTCATCAAGAAATTACACCACTATGGGATCAGGAAAAACGCTCTGGAACTTATAATTTCCTACCTAAGCAACAGAATTCAGAGAGTCGATGTTAACGGTGCACGATCATCTGGTTCTGTTATCAAAATGGGCGTTCCGCAAGGGTCAATACTGGGGCCATTTCTGTTCCTTGTATATATCAATGACTTACCCTATTATGTAGGGGACAATCAAAACATTGTGTTGTTCGCAGATGATACCTCTTTACTGTTTAAGATTAAGCGACAAATGCTCAACTATGACGATGTGAACAATGCACTGTCTAACGTTGTTCATTGGTTTCATTCTAATAATTTAGTTCTAAATGAGACAAAAACTAAATGTATTAAATTTACTACTCCCAATGTGAGACAAGTGGAAACCAATGTTCAAATGAATGGGGTGGCTCTGGACCTTGTGGAATCAACCACCTTTTTAGGCATCACTATAGATAATAGACTCCAATGGGGGCCTCATATTGAGAAACTGTCAAATAGGCTCAGCTCAGCGGCTTATGCGGTAAAAAAAATTCGCGCATTAACCGATGTTGAAACAGCCAGAATAGTTTATTTCGCATACTTTCATAGTCTCATGTCATACGGCATATTACTTTGGGGCTGCTCCGCGGAATTGAATAGAATTTTTATTCTACAAAAAAGGGCGGTCCGCGCGATATATAATTTAGGCCCAAGAGTGTCACTAAGAGAGAAATTTAAAGAGATAAATATTCTGACTGTTATATCTCAATATATATACGAAAATGTATTTTATGTAAAGAAAAATATCGGTAACTTTGAAAAATATAGTGACATTCATCATGTAAATACTCGGAATAAGGATAAATTAGTTGTACACAGTACTCGTCTTCAACGAGTTAACAGATCCTTCATGGGGCAATGTATACGCTTCTACAACAAATTACCTATTAATATTCGAGATATGCCAGTTAAAAAGTTTAAAAAAGCAATCAAGAGTAGATTTTGTAGAAAAGGTTATTATAAAATCTCGGATTATCTTGATGATAATACAGACTGGTTATGAGCAGCTCCTCATTCAGGCATTTTCTCATTATTTCAAAAGGTGTTACATACATGTTTATTCTGTTGCTGTTAATATAATTGTAAAGCGTAGCGTGTTTTGCCAAACGAATTTGTTGTTTAATCTGTGTTTTATGTTTGTGGCCCATGGTATTGGTCATGCTCACTGAAGGGTCTGCTTGCGGTAGCTACGAGGAGCGGGTCACTCCCTTCCCTCCATTGTGGTTGAGGGGAGTGATGGCTGCTCTAGTGGTTAACTCGTGATCGGGTGCCGCTTGCGGGATCTGGTCCAGCCATGGTACTTTTTCGTTATATTTAATAACTGTATTGTATGATGATTCGAAAGGCATCACACTGGAGCTATTAATAGACATGTTGTTGTATATTATCTTATTAAAAAAAAAAAAAAATAGTAAATGAATAAAAAAGAAGACAAGCCCACTGAGTTTCTTGCCGGATCTTCTCAGTGCGGTCGCGTTCCGATCCGGTAGTAGTGTAAGGTAAAAATGTAAAAAAGTGACCATATGTAAGTGCCCCCGCGGGGTTTATGCATAATAAAGTATTTGAATTTGAATTTGAATTTGAATTTGAATTTGAATTAACTGAGTACATACGTTGCCGAAAAACAGCCAATTAGATTCCACGGTGTATAAATTTACTGTTCGTGTGTTTGTAATTGAAATCCTTTTAAACGGTTGGACCGATTTTGATGATTTTTGTGGCTATTCCGATGGGTATGAGAATGGTTTAGGTTTATTCACAACTGGACCCGGTAGTTGGCGCTTTATTTGAACAGAACAACGTCTGTTGGGTCAGCTAGTATTATGTAAGAAATTTTTAATATAAAAGCCAACAATTTAAAATAAAGACAATAATACTCACAATAAATTAATAAGTAATACAGGCTAGCGAAACAGTGGGGACAACTAGAAATTATATAAATGTATATAATCTTAGTTAAGTTGGGAGTTAAATGGTCGATATTTGTCTTAATACTATCCGCAATCACAGCTTGGTATCTTCACTTGAATGCTATAAATTCCCTAGTTTATCGGTCTAATCTAAGGGTTTAGTTGGCGAATAAGATTCAAAGTTTATGTAAAGGACAATTGTACCTTACAATATATGTATGTAGTATAAAACATAGCCGCTCTCCGCTTAGATCTTTTAAACTACGCAACTGGTTTTAATACGGTTCAATTCATTAAGTTTATTTAAACTAGAAAGTAATTTATATGGAAGGTTCATACAGACATATTAAGCATGTGCTACACGGTTTCAAACAGTGGTTTGAAACAGATGTTTGAAACAGTGTAGACAGATGTTTTATGCCAAATTTCGTATGACCTTTAAACGCCCTTGGTAGCGAGGCTTGTGTTTCAAACCACTGGCCAAGCGTTGGTTTTTATCTTGTTTGAAACCATCTAGCTGCTTGTTTGAAATCAAACGAATGACAGTCACGCTGCAGAGGTCAGCGCAGGCGCACGCGACGACGTTCTGAGCACAAAATGGCGCGTGAGCAGACGGAACGCGATCATGATTTTATTACTCAACTTCTCGAGTTATACAAAGGGTTGCCCTGCCTTTGGGACTTAAATTATGAAGGGTATAAAAATAAAACACAGAAAAAAATGCATGGGATATTTTAATTTTATCCTTCAATTGCACACAAAAGTGCAAGACTTACTCGAACTTTTTGTTGTTTTGATATGTAAGGCGTCATGACGTCGTTGTAGTGATTATACGGTACGCGAGCGTAAGGACATTCTATCCGCGCCACGTTCTCTAAATACTGTTGATTTCAAACAAGCTTAAAAACCATGTAGCCAGGAAAGTGCTTTTCTGCCTTTTCTGTTTCAAACCACTGTTTGAAACCGTGTAGCACATACTTTAAGAGAAGAGCTTAAAATTTCAAAGATTTGTAATGTGATATCATGTGGTGAGGGAGTAAAAATACAAATCACCACTCCCTATCTTGCCCGTGGATGTCGTAAAAGACGACTAAGGGATACGCATATAACATCTATGCAGGAGAAGGAAAACTCGAAATAAAATCCTATACCAGCCTGTCTGACCAGCATGATATAGTAAGATCAATTTCTCTTCTACTGTGGAGGAGGCTCAAGCCCAACAGTGGGATGTATATGAGCTGAAATGATGATGATGATCGTAAAAAAATATATTGCGCGTTGTTACATTGCAAACGCTGGATAAATCTTACGATATATATCAAAATAATTTAGATACTATTAGGCAATTATACAGATGGCGTAGTGGTTAAGATATCGGCCTACAGTGCCAGTGTCAAAGGTTCCCACGTAAAACAATACTGTGCGATCCACAAATTGCTGTTCTGAGTCTGGATGTAATTTGTGTCCGTTAGTTACACGCTTATCAAGTCCCTCTCAATGCAAGGAATATTTCTTTAGTGGAGGGTTGTAGTCTTTAAAAAGAATGTAAATCTCAAAAATATTTTTTAATGTGGTAGGAGCATACTGTTTTTAGTCGTCTGTCTATAATCGTGAGGCTGTTCGTCCGGGTAGTACTACATTCTCGCAGAAAATCGACGTCTGAGTAGTAGCAATTTATTACTGCACTTGGTTCGGTGAGCGAGGGAGACGGAAGCACAACTATCTGAGGGTGTTTGCGTGAGGTAGGTTTAGTAATGCCTTTGCTATAACTAACCTCATTGCAGGCATTCCACATTCCCTTCACTTTCTTCACGGTAGACATCGGCCTAAGAAAGGTCTAAGAGCAACAATACCATCAGGTGTACTGTTTGCTCGTTAGCTACCAACAGTAATAAAAAAAAAGATCTACAAAATGTTCGCGATGTTACGTCATCTCATAAGGATAACTCAAAATAATCATGAATCACACAATATCAAATTAAACTAAATATTGAATAAATATATTTTAAATAAAACTACTTTACGGATTTTATCGCGTTTGTATTTGATTTTTGTTTACCCGACGTTTCGAACACTTTACAGCGTTCATGGTCACGGGTGGACTAAGATGTCTCACGTCCAACGAGTCATCGTTACTGCAGAAAATTTATAATTATCTACCCGATACAGAATTAGTTATTAAATATTGACCCACATTTTGATACAAAAGTTATTGCCAGGGTAAGAAGAAAATGATTTTATATGAAAAAATTATATTGTTTATGGTTAGTAATAATTAAGCATTAAAATTAATAGTAATTATATTTAAAAAACTAACTAATAATCTAGTATACTACCACCGGATCGGAACACGTTCACACTGAGAAAGATCCGGCAAGAAAACTCAGGTGACATGATGCTAAATTAATGTTAATTTTGAAGGCGGCTTACTTTAAAATTTTTAAGGCGGCTTACTTTACTTATTTCTTTATTATAAATTTTCTGCAGTAACGATGACTTGTTGGACATGAGACATATTAGTCCACCAGTGACCATGAACGCTGTAAAGTGTTCGAAACGTCGGGTAATCAAAAATCAAATACAAACGCGATAAAATCCGTAAAGTAGTTTTATTTAAAATGTATAATACTCGCATAAACATCAGAAATCATTGAATAAATATAGTTTTTTGCCTTTCGTTACGTCACACAGAGAGGGGTTGAATTCATTAATCTCCTCCACATCGCTATCTTTAATTAATTAACTAAGCTTTTATCATAAATAAGTTGAAATTTTTTTAACAAGGGTGTTCGTATTGTTTGATTCTGAATATTCCTCAAGATGGGTGCTTCTTGGAAGCTTTTAAGGAAACTTTGAAAGTACCATTGTTTAAGCGTAACATTATCTTGAAAAGGTGTTTGATTGTACTTCATTTGTTAACAGTATCTAAACAATACCTATTGTTTGTAATTTACATGAAATGTTAACCTGTTAATACAGTAACGAGCGGAACGAATGGCGGAGAAAATCCGCTTCAAAAACACCTCAGCGTTTTAAGCGGCAAAATTATTACCACACTTGGGGTATATGGATTCGTAAAAGACGACTAAGGGATATAATATGCATATAACATCTATGCAGTAGAAGCAAAATTCGAAACAAAACCTTATACCAAACTGTTTGGGCAGCATGGTATAGTAAAGTCAATTTCCCTCCTATTGTGGAGGAGGCTCAAGGCCAGCAGTGCGACGTATATGAGGCGAAATGAATAGGATGATGATTGAATTATGAACCCAAGTCTATAAGCAATCTATCTCAACTATCTTGCCCATTAAGCCCGCATGAGTAAAGACATATGTTAACCAAATTATTACTCGCATTCTTGACTTTGCGGGAGACATACACGCCATCTATGAAAAGATCACATATTGCCATAACATCCTAACTTTACAGTTGCAAATCAATATGAAGTGATGACAATTACGAATACTACTAACGCTTAAATTGGCCATGAGTGTCGTAAAATACGACCCAGAGTTTTAGATCAAACTGAGCCAAATCTATCTAATATCACCTGGTCAATAATTAGAAATAAAAAATGGAAAGCTTGTGGATGGAGATCTAAAATACAGTCTCCAATCCTAGTTTAGGCAACGAGTATTGTAAAATATATACATATGTACGTATGTATTTGTACTTTTGATTTTGTGTTAATTCTACACTAGCTGACCCGGAAAATTTCGTAACAACATAATTTTTTTCGAAAATAAATTTTCCAAATTTCCGAAAATATAGTCTCAAATAGAAGAAGCATTACAGCTTTGTCGAGCAAGATTCGATAGTTTTGGTCGCGGCATTGTTAATGATGATTCAAAGAGAATACAAATTACTCATTGATTTCTTACAAAATTATAATTATCAAATTTTCAACCATACTTAACTATAGACAAAATTTCGTTTAGCTGTCATTTGAATTTTGTTATTACATATTATAATCCATAAAATATAGCTTGATCTCTGTGTCAGATGTCAACGAAACCAACGAAGGAAGTTTGAACGAGTGACATGTTTATAATTTCATTTTGTATCAAATATATTTTCATTCTTTTCGTGCCAGTTTTATTGCAACTGAATTGCAATATGTTATAAATATAAAAATATTAATATTCATGCCTAAAATGTACCTCGTAAGCACTGAAATACCTAGTAAACTTTTTATACATGAATGATGCTTACGCAAATAAAAAAGAAATGGGACACGATAACCGATCTTTATTACATTATTCATAGAAGAAATAAATCCAATCATCATCATCTTGCTCTTATCCCAATTACTTGGGGTCGACGCAATATGTCATCTGTTTTGACATATTGCAAAAAGTTTCGGCAATGACTTTTATGACCGGCCGCCTGCCTGACGTCAACCCTCCTTGGGAATGTAATCGTTGACCCAAATGGTACCAGATGGAGTTGGTCCGGGTCAATCTAGGGCTCTTAGTCGTCTTTTAGTACACCCACGAGCAAAGCAAGGGTTGGTAGTATTCGAAGCCGCTACCACACAGCACTATATAATATATATATAAATAAACTATAAATAAATCCAATACAGTACCTATATAAAACTTTCAACATATTTTTGACAATTTAAACAAACAGTTACCTAAAGAATACATAAATTGACTTAATTAAACATTAGAAAACTATTTTTCGTCTCAGAGTAAATGATAATATTATGTACGCATTATTGTCAATAAACTAAACATATTTATTTATAAAACAGTCTTAATTGATCGATTGATCTAATGATTTCTGTTGTAGTTCTTTCCAGTGATGACGATAATAGTGACCTAGATCTTCATTGTACTTTTAAATAATTAAAACAATCAAAAAACAGTTTTTGTTTGAAATTAATTAAAAAATATTTTCATTGATTGTATTGTAATTATAATAGAAAATTACAAGTATAAAAATGAAGAGTTTCATCGATAAAAAACTACGGACTTTATCGTAAGCGTGACAGCACTAGAGACAACTGTCACAGAGATCATCCTATATTTTATGGACTATAAATGCGTTTTTTATACTATGTTTCATAGTGACTGGTATTCTCTTTGACGTTTTATGTCACGTCACACGGGAACGCGATCGAACGGGATAAAAAATATCCTATGTCCCACCAATTTTCCAGCCAAATCGGTATAGCTGTTTTTGAGTTATATATATATATATATATATATATATATATATATATATATATATATATATATATATATATATATATATATATATATATACGAGTATATATATATATATATAGATTATAGATATCTTAATTTTTAACATAGATATATATAGTGTGGTGAGAAAATAAAAAATATCATTATTAATATTTTAGGATTTTTTTCAAATTAATTTCAATTTTGTAAAAAAGGGAAATAATTGTATGCCTGAGGAGGAGGAAGGTTGATATCAGGGTGGCGATATAAAACTAATAAAACTACTGCTAAAAGTTTTCATTGTGTACTATGGAAGGAGACCACATATTTCATTACTATTCAGTCTAAATGGGGAGGTAATGTTGCACAAATGGCGTAGTAGTTAAAACAACGGCCTACCGTGTCAGTGTCATTAATTCGATAGGGTAATACTTTGTGCCATAAACAAACTATTGATCTGAGTGTGTATGTATTTTGCTGTCCGATAAATTATTTGTAAAGTCCCTCGTAATAAGGATTATTTCCTTAGTGCATGGTGTTGTTTAAAAAAAACGGGGAGCACCACTCTTACCTGCGCCTGATGCCACCCTAGCTAAGGTTACGGGTGAATGGATCAGGTATTAGTCCACCACTCGTAGAGAGGTTGACCGCGTGAGGGCCACGCCCCGCCCGGCAGCAATGTTGCCGGGGCGTCAAGGAAGAAAGAGGATGTCGAGGAATCACCACCAGGAAGGTTCTAGGGATGGAATACGGTAGGTTATGGGGTCGCATACCGCTCATCCGTCGCCCCGGACAGTTTGTGTGTTGTGTGCCCTAGCAAAAAAAAAGGAGCACCACACTTTCGATATAAATTCATTCGGTCTTTTGTAAATTTGTTTGGATCGGTTCAGGTGTGACCAGACTAGATAACTGCTACAATGAGACGAATAAGGAATCGCTACAATCAACGCTAAAAAAATTGCGTAATCGCTTCTTTTTCTTCTGTGGGATATGTCTTACGTTCTTGCCGTATGCTTGTACGTAAATATAAGTACACATTAGTTATTATGTAATATACTTAATATTTTCTATAACCTCTGTAACATAACCTGATTAATGAAAATTCAAAGTGTCTTTTAATAGTCAGACTCTATTCTTAATCATCATTATCATTTCATCTACGTTCCACTGCTGGGCTCGAACCTCCTCCACAATAGGAGAGCATTTGACCTTACTATACCATGCTGTTTTATTTCGAGTTTACCTTCTCTTACATAAGTGTTATGTGGTCTTTCACGTTATATGGGCAAGATAGGGAGTGGTGAATTGTATTCTTACTTCGTCACTCGATCAGACTTCGTCAGACGGATTGGTTACGAGTTTTTCTTCTCTAACATAGATATTATATGCCTATTATATCCCTTAGTCGTCTTTTACGACACTCAAGGATAAAAAGGGAGTGGTGAATTGTATTCTTACTCCGTCACCACACGGCGAAGGGATGGTAATACATTGTGTTCATACGTCACCATACAAGTAGAAAAAAAACCAGTTATAATCTAAATAGTAATAAAAATAACCAATAATAATAAACAGAACATTAAACAGTATCACAGATGTGACCCCCAGGTGTTCAAAGCGACTTTGATTACCATTTTATTGCTTAGGAAATCGAACTGAAGACCGCTTATACAAATAAATAAAGCTGTTTTTATGATGCGAGTAACAGACAGATAAAATTTATTGCGTATGTATTTAATTTACGTGTATTTTTAATGTAAAATATCTATAGCCGCACGTAAAAACGATTGCCGGTGTGGCGAGGCATCGCCACGCTATGTGATAGTAAGTGCAGTTACAATCAATTATAAAAGTAATATCGTTAGAGGCATCGAATATAACTATTATATTACTAGCTGACCCGGTGAACTTCGTACCGATATATTTTTTTTTCCTAAATCATTTTCTAAATTTCCAAAAATATAGTCTGTCTATAGCTGTCAGTTGCGTTTTGTTATTACACGTCAAATGCATTTTAGTTATACCACGTTTCATATTGACTTGTATTCTCTTTGACAGTTTATGTTACATCACACGGGAACGCGATCGAACGCGATAAAATGTATGCTATGTCCGTCTCCTGGATCTATGCTACCTCCCTACTAATTTTCAGCTAAATCGGTGCAGCCGTTCTTCAGTTATAAATAGTGTAATTAACATTGACTAGCAACCCGCCCTCGCTTCGCTTCGGTTTTAGTCCTTTTTTCCCGCGTAGTTCCCGTGGGAATACTGGGATAAAATATAGCCTAGTTTACGCCCTGATATTATAGCTTTCCAATGGTGAAAGAATTTTTGAAATCGGTCCAGCCGTTTTGAAGATTACCCGGAGCAAACAGACAGACAGACAGACAGACAGACAAAAATTTTTTAATCTGTATTTTAGGCATAGGTGTCGTGCAAATAACCGTGTGAGCATGAAAACAGCCATATTATTTTGACATTACAAACAGACACTCCAATTTTATTTATTGGTATAGATTACAGAAATCACTGATTAAAAGAATTGAGTTGTTACAGTTTGAAATATTTTTGAATTTTGAATTCTTGTATTTAATGAAAATAAATGTTTATTGAATAAAAATCATCATTTTCTGAAAAAAAAAATCGTAATATTTTATTTATACTTTATGCCATATTAGTTCCCGTCGTAATCTGATCTTTTATGCATATGAATTTGGACAAAATATTTTCGATGTTTCACATTTGCCAGGCGTCCTGCGCGATGGTTCACTATACTGCTTTAGACTTCAACATTATAGCCCATATATGCCACACTATTAGGCTGGGTGCCTACCTGGGAGGGTACCCCAAATAGGGGGGTATTCCGTCGGGCCGACCACTGATGACAAGTTAACCCTGCTCCGGTGGTCGGCCCAACGACGAAGGCGACGTGCATCGTGAGCGGAATACGCAAATTTATCACTGAGCTGTTACAAGCGTAATGGCCACATAATTACAGTACCTTCTTCTAATCCCTAAAAAATGCTCACTATCAAAATTTTTTTTTTTTGACAGAATAGAGCAGATTTTTTAACTAATCATCTCAGCCTATATATGTCCCATTGTTAGGCTCACGCCTCCTCCATAATGGGAGGGGAATGGACCTAATATTCTACACTGGTCAGACGTGTTGGAATAGGCTTTTGTTTCGAGTTTTCCTTCTCTTGCAGAGATGTTGTATGCTTATTATATCCCTTAGTAGTCTTTTACGATATCCACGGATAGGGAGATGTGATAGGGAGTGGTGAATTGTATTCTTACTCCGTCACCATTGGGATATTTTTTAAATTAATAATACATTTTCATGTATATGTTTTAATATCAGTTCAAACTCCTTAAATAAAAACTTAGCGTGTCACATATACTTAGGCGTTGCGAAATCGTTGATTTCCCCCGGGACACGCTCCAGCCAGACCGCACTTACCGTCCGGGAACGTAGCGTAATTACCACTATATTTATACTCATATGGCTCCTTCAAGTTCATTCATCCCCTGCATTGATGGAATAAGAATACAATTTAACGGTCTAATTCTTGTTCTAGATAATCATTCAAAATGACAAATGAATATACCATCGATACAAGAAGGAGGAAAACTTGAAATAAACAAACAACCCCATCTGATTAACGTGTATGGTCACTCGATTTCTCTCGCAGAAAATCAACGTCTGAATAGTAGCAATTTGTTACTGCGCTTCGTTCGGTGAGCGAGAGAGCTAGAAGCACAACTTTCTGAGGGTGTTTGCATGTGGTGGGTTCTGTTGATGCCTTTTTTTAGGGGTTTGGGTTACGGTCGGCGCACTCCTCGCACCACTCCGTCTGGGGCGACAGAAGGGCGTAAGCACGCACTCCTGTAACCCACCGGCCCGAAAAATCAAACAGCCTGGAAGTTTTCAACGAAAACGCATAGATTTTATATGTATATCTAATACTTTAGTTGTCTTTTATGACACCCACGGTTGGTCAATTGTATTTTTTCTCCGTCCCCACACGGAACTTTTCTAAATAGTTATTTTAATTGTGAGCATTCTTTTACGTAAAGCTTTTTTATATAGCTCCAAGACAAAAGGTTTCTTAAAGAATAAAGGAAAATCAAAAAATAGTAAAGTAGAAAACTATTTTAATTGCGTAGCTGTTGATCTAATACACTTCCAAGATATTTGTAACACAAAACAATTTTGGGTAAAGGGTGGAATCCCGAATATTCGCTATTGGCTGTTAGGAACCTGACAAGGGCTGTCACTTAACACTTAGGCATCTTATATAATTTACCCTATCGCATGCCTTTATTATAAACTGATGAGAATGGGACACTTATAACACTCAAGGCTCAACACAATGGGAGGGAAATTGCCTTCTATATCACGCTGGTCAGACGGATTGGTATTTTTTTTTTTTTTTTTTTTATGGGTGGGCTATGGTAAGCGCATGCGCGGTCCAGTTCGTCCGGGGCGATGAAAGGACGGCGCGCGGGACCATAACCCACCCGTACCCACGTCACCTCGTGGGAAGTCGATCGCCGTCGCGCGGTCAGCCTCTCTGCGGGTGATGGACAATTCCCCGGTCCGATCACCCGCGGCCTCGGCTAGGGTGGCATTAGGCGCAGATACTCGCGCCTGCGCCGCCCGAGTCGCCGGCGGCAGAACGTGTCGCCGAATAGAAGCTCTACTCGCACACGATCCGCCGCCTCCTTCCGTGAGATAACGGCCTCACAGAAGGCGGCGACCGCATCCCAGTTCCTGACGCTGACGAGCATCTCCTTGGCGATGGTCCGGCCAGGAGGCACGCTGCCTCCGTCGCCACCGTGCGGTAACCCCGTACGGCCCTGATCGCCATGACCCTCTGTGGTCGCCACAGGAGGGCCCTAAGACGGACGGTCAGGGACCCCGCCCACACCCAGACGGATTGGTATAGGGTTTTATTTCGAATTTTTCTTTTCTTGCATAAATGTAATCTTCAATAAACCCTCATATGAGGTAGGACCACATTGTCGACAGTTATCTGTCTACAGCCGCGGGCCGGTCCATCCGGGGTAGTACCACACTCTCGCAGAAAATCGACGTCTGAGTAGTAGCAAGTAGTTACTGCGTTTCGTTCGGTGAGCGAGAGAGCCGGAAGCCCAACTTCCTGAGGGTGTTTGCATGTGGAGGGTTTTGGTAGTGCCCTTGATATCACCGAGCCTCAATTCACGCATTCACACTCCCTTCACTTTTTCGCGGTAGGCAGCGGCCTTGTAAAAGTCCATGAGCGACAGCAACACTTACCATCAGGTGTACTGTTTGCTCGTTTGCCACCGTTGGTAATAAAAATAAAAAATTTTTTACAATGCCCACATACAAAATACCACCACACGGAAACGTAGAAATTTACAAACATACAATCAACAAATAAAAAATACACTTAGACTCAAAAAACAAAAATTTGTAAATTGTACGAAGCTTTTGCTTGCGTAGCAATCGAAGCCACGACAAGTACTTAGGTATTTCTATAAGTATACAGGTATACACGCCATGCTTGGCTATTTCTTTAAATTTTCTGTGAGAGTACATGGGTAGCAAATCCATTCCCTTTGGATGTGATATGTGGATTTTAGTCTTAAAGCGTCGACCTTCAGACTATACCTACGTTTAATGAACCCAAATTACTTCTCTGTTCGTTACAAATCACTATTGAACATAGATCTTTTCTAGATGTAGATGAAGATTAATAACTAAGTGGATTGACAACTCAGTCAAACTTGCGAATCGCTAGTTGAAGGTGGTATACATCCGCACTATATGGTATTCTATCCCTTCATCCATCATCCCATATAAACGTCCATTGTTGGACATAGCCCTCACCAAGAGAATGCCACTCGGCACATTCCTGCGCCGTCCGATTTGTGATCGCCACTCGAGAAACTTTCTATCCCAATGGTTGACGGTTCGACGAGCAATGTATCTTGCCCATTGTCATTTCAATGTGCTAAATTTCTTGCTGTATCCGTTACACCCGTTCTTCTACAGATAACCGTATACCGGATTTTATCACGATGGTAGATATTATATAGGAAAATCTTAATCCTAGAGTGGACAGTAAAAGCCTGGACAGCGGGGACGGGCCGAACAACAAATCTTGATACTTATAAATCTTCTGTTCGTGTGTTTGTAATTGATCTCCTTCTAAACGGTTGGACCGAATTTAATGTTTTTTGTAGCTACTCCGATGGATATGAGAATGGTTTAGATTAATAAATGGAACCGGTAGTTGGCGTTGCGATCGATATCAACGAGAATTCTTTTTACTATTTTTTTAGATTTGAACAGAACAACGTCTGTTGGGTGAGCTAGTCAAATCAAATCAAATCATTTATTCTGTATAGGCCCCTTAAGGGCACTTATATATTGTCAAATTACACGTTTGAATACAATACAATAATCTACCACCGGATCGGAACGCGGCCACATACTGAGAAGATCCGGCAAGAAACTCAGCGGGCTGTCATTTTTTGTCTTAATCTTTTAAATATACATAATATTATGCTTCGTACAACATATATGGTATTAGCTCCAGTGTGATGCCCTTCGAAATTAAATATATGTATAAATTTTCAAGATTTAATACAAGACAAAAAAAAATTAAAGCATAAAGAAAGGAAGAAAATATGGCTGGACCAGATCCCACAAGCAGCACCCGATCACGAGTTAACTACTAGAGCAGCCATCGTTCTCCTCAACCAAATTAGAAAGAAGGGAGCGACCCGCCCCACATATCTACCGCAAGCAGAACCTTATTCAGTGAGCATGACCAAACCATAAATAAAAAAACAAAACGAACTACAACTACTACTATACCTACTATAAAAAAAAACCACTAAGTACTATAAAATAAACTATGAACTATAGCAGGTATGCAAAAGGAGATCAAAACCAAAATTCGACAGGCAAAACACGCTACGCTGTACAATCACAAGAGTAAGAGAAAAAAATAATTAAAATAAAAAACCTGTGAATTCATACAAGTTAGGAGTACCTTAAAGCTGTAACAATTACAATAACATATGATAGTCTATATATAAACTAATATTAACGTGGGTGACAACCCTGAGAAGGGACGCGACTTAGAAAGTAGGAGGTACGTTGTCTATATTTTGTATAAGTCTTGTAGAGAGTAGATTTAGGAGCCAAAAATAAATTTTGCGGATGAACAAGTTGTCGTGTCGTAAAAATATTGGTTTCGCAAATACACTGTAAAAGTTATCTTGTTTACGTAATACTGTCCAAACATAAATTATTTGTATATAAATCGTATTTTTACCATCGGAGGTACTCCATAAGATTAAAAATTCACTACGGCCTTTATTGGCCTTCGATGTCTTAAAAGCCGACTGCACAACAAAATCCTATATCAACCTGTCTGACCAGCATGGGATAGTAGGGTCAATTTCCCTTTTATTGTGGAGTGGGATAGTCCCAATACTAGGATTTTTTCTTAGTCCATGATATATATATTTCTTGTGTGTATATCACTAAACTCTTCCTAAACGGCTGGACGGATGTTGATGAAATAAAATATAGCCTACGTTACTCCCTGATATTATAGCTTTCCATTGGTGAAAGAATTTTCAAAATCGCTTCCGTGGTTTAAGCATGAAAGCATAACAAACAAACAAACTTACTTTCGCATTTATAATATTAAGTAAAGATATACAACACATATATGTATATATATATTTAAAAACTACACCCTGAACAATAGAAATAATCCTTGTTATAAGGGAATTTACAAACATATAAATTACCAAACGTCCGTGTGATGATGGAATAAGAATACAATTCACCACTCCCTGTCTTTATCGTAAAATATGACTGAGGAATGTAATACGCATATAACATCTGTGCAAGAGAAGGAAAATTCGAAACGACCAACCAACAATCCTATACCAACCTGTCTGACCAGCATGGTATAGTAAGGTAAGTTTCCCTCCTATTGTGTAGGAGACTCGAGCCCAACAGTGGGACGTATGTGAGCTGAAATGATGATGATGAATTAACAAACAGATATGACACCCAGACTTAAAACAACAATTCGTGGAGCAAACAAAGTCTTGTTATATGTGGGAATCGAACCCATAACACTTGATATAATAGGCACTTGAGGTAAGTGCCCTTTCATATCTTTTATTTATTGTTTGACGTGACAACGTCTAATAAATCGATGAACGCTGGCTGCATGCACGAAAAACTGTCCCGTTACGCTCATTGTTTTATTATTAAGTAGTATGCGATTCAGCTGTACTAAAGCGCGCCATCTATCGATGCGAAAGGATTTCAAATATATTCATTTAGTACAATGCGATTCAGCTAAACTGAACAGTGCCATCTATCGAGACTTACGGTAATTGCCGACCAAAGTATGCAGTCATTTCATCAATGTTTTGTTACGACGTTGTCACGTTAAATTATCGTCCGTAAACCGACTTTACAGATAACCATGTTTTTTATTTATTTTTATTTCTTTTTTTTTATTTTTTTTTTGTTTAATACTAATAAAAACACATGGAACCAAAGAAGTTTCACTTCTGAAAAGCATACTTAGTACCCACGCTATTTTTTTTTCAGCGCGGTATAGTAGACAATTACCTTCCTACTGCGGCAAAGGCTTGTACAATGGGTCGTATATTACCTGAAATAAATATCTAAAATACATATTACCAGACAATAATTTGAATAATCCTTAAGACGGAGACGCTGAAATTCTCAGCATTATGTACTAGGAACCATCAAAAACATATTTTGCTGACAATACACTATAAGATAATAATAAAGACAAGAGTTATGCTTTGACTTCATCACAAAGGTTCATCTTTGTGGTACCACTTATGTGTGACGTCATTATTATGACGTAATAATGTGTGTACACAGATAAATATTTCACTTTATGAGACATATAAGAAATCTTTGTCATTATTTGACTGTCTAATAACATACTGCCTTAATGCTGATATTTATGCGAGTATTAGGTGGTGGTAGGGCCACACTGTCGACAGTTATCTGTCTACAGCCGCGGGCCGGTCCGTCCGGGGTAGTACCACGCTCTCGCAGAAAATTGACGTCTGAGTAGTAGCAATTTGTTACTGCGCTTCGTTCGGTGAGCGAGAGAGCCGGAAGCCCAACTTTCTGAGGGTGTTTGCGTGTGGAGGGTTTTGGTGGTGCCTTTGGTATCAACGAGCCTCAATGCACGCATTCACACTCCCTTCATTTTCTTCGCGGTAGGCAGCGGCCTTGTAAAGGTCCATGAGCGGCAGCAACACTTACCATCAGGTGTACTGTTTGCTCGTGTGCCACTGCTGGCAATAAAAAAAAATATTACTCATTAGACATGTGTTCGCTATACCAAAACGTAACCGAAAACGGTTGACATACGTCTAACGTATCGTATAGGTATTGATATAACTAATAACCGCTATCAGTTACCTAGCTACAAACAACTGACGATGACGCGGCGTTAACAGCTAACAATATTACAGCGATAATTGGTTTCATTCCGTGATTCTCGTGTCACTATGTGTATCACTATACTATATACCGAACGATCATTAATAAATCTAATAATCAAAGTAATTATGCGAGAGAGATGCTCTTTTTCTATGTGATTCCTGACGTGTAAAAAACAGGGTGTTTTTTTATTGGCTAGCGGCTTAATAACAATTAATTGCAGGAATAATATTCGTATTGGACATAAACGAAACACTTAGCTGTCATAAGCTTTGTAACATCAAACTGTAATGGAAAATGGTTTTATATATCAAACTGTAACGGCAACTGTTCATTATAGTTGGACTTATAGAAGGTTAGAATTGTTAAACCGTACATTAATATAAATAAGGTCGCGATTACTTTACGCGTATTCATCAGCTGATAACCCGCTTTGATACAGATATTTGGCAACAGTTTTCGTTATCGGTATTGACTAAATATCGGTTAGTAGCCGTTGCCAAGAATAACTGATAACGCCCACACATGAAATAAAAGTATTTTTATCGATACAATCGCGTTTATATTTCATTTAGCCCGAGCTTTTGATCACTTATAAACTTTCATAATCCACGGAGGACTGAATTACAAACATAATACAATTTTTCGAAGGCAGATTGAGAGGTATAAGCAAATAACATGACCGAAAACTATAAACAATACTATAATTGATTGAATTAGGCGATACATAGCGGCAATCCTTTTTGAAGTTATACTTCTTTATGCGCGTTATGAAAAAATGATGAGAGTGAAATTTTAAGATGCGCGCGCATCTGTGACACAAAATTAACAGTATGAAGCTGTCTGCTTAACCGCTCATTGAGTGAAATTTTAAGATGCGCGCGCATCTGTGACACAAAATTAACAGTATGAAGCTGTCTGCTTAACCTTAAATTCAATTTTTGAATTTATTATTAAATTTATTTTTAAAATATTAAATAATCAATAATAAACATTTAAAATTAAGAATCTTATAATATTTAGTACAAATTATGTCTTATATATTTATTATTCTCTAAATTTTGTTTTTAATAATTATATATATATATATATATATATATATATATATATATATTAATTATATATTATATAAATTTATATTAAATATATATATTTGAAATATATATATTAAATATATTATTATATAAATATATTAATTTTCAATTTTTAATATTAATTATTGATATCTAAGATCAATCTAAGATTCTTTTCGTTTAAATTTGATGACTATTAAACTGAACTTTGTTGATTATCCTTTTCCAATCCTTCTATTATTTTATTGTAATTAATTATTTGCATGCAATTAAAAACTATTTTTTAATGATGCCAAAGAAGTATAACTTCTCACGCGCGTACATAAGTACACGCACCCATTTTTTTTATATTAATTTTAAAATGGAAGGAATGAAGGGAGACCCACCACTTTCCCACGGTAATCAATCAAATCACATCAAATCATTTATGCTGCATAGGCCCCTTAAGGTCACTTACATATTGTCAAATTTCACAACGTTTGAACATAATACAATAATCTACCACCGGATCGGAACGCGGCCACAAACTGAGAACATCCGGCAAGAAACTCGGCGGGCAGTAATTTTTTTCTTTAATCTTTTAAATATACATAATTTTATGCTTCGTACAACATATAGGGTATTAGCAGTGCGATGCCCTTCGAAATTGTATATATGTACAAATTTTCAAAATTTAGTACAATACAAAAAAAATATTAAAGAAAGGAAGAAAATATGGCTGGACCAGATCCCACAAGCCCGATCACGCGTTAACTACTAGAGCAGCCATCACCGCACTATACCGCACACCACAATAGAATAAGTACTAGGGTACTGAGGGATAGGATTAAGGTTTTTGAAGGAGCGTCACCAGCTGTGTGACGCTCCTTCCTTCCATTTTAAAATTAAAATAAACAATACTGTTTGACCAGCGTAAGTAGCATTCAAATTTAAAACTATTTTACCATCATTATCATTTCAGGCCATATACGTCCCACTTTTGAGTTCGGGCCTCCTTCACAAAAAAAGGGTAATTAACCTACTATACCACGATGATCAGAGAAGTTGGTATTGTGTATTATTTTGAGTTGAGCTATGTAATATGCGTATTGTATCCCTTACTAGTCTTTTAGGATATCTACGGCCAAAATAGGGGGTGGTGAATTATATTCTTATTCTGTCACCACACGGACATAATAGTTTTCTTATTATTTACATATTTAAAAGCTTTTATTTAACTTTAGTATGTTCCATCCATCCATCCATCAGCCTACAGACGTCCACTGCTGGACATAGGCCTCCCCACGAGAATGCCACTCGGAATGGTCCTGCGCCACTTGCATCCAACGGTTCCCAGCGACTTTGAGAATGTCGTCAGTCCACTTAGTGGGGGTCGTCCTACACTACGCCGTCGGATTCGTGGTCGCCACTCAAGAACCTTTATTCCCCAACGGTTGTCAGTTCGACGAGCGATGTGGCCTGCCCATTGCCATTTCAACGTGCTAATTCTGCGGGCTATGTCAGTTACACCCGTTCTTCTACGGATTTCCGTGTTCCGGATTTTATCTCTGTTAGTATATTAGTATGGGACAAATCCTGCGAGTTAATTTAGAACCACCTCCTGTCGTTAGATTAGGTTGAAATTTGGTTTACTTACGTAACTTCGGTGACAATGCAATAATACGGTACCATGAAGCTGGTCTCAAGATGGCGTCGGAAGGTGGCTATAGGAAGTCCTAAACTAAACAAGATAAAACCGTCGAGTTTGGACTCGTTTAAATACTCTTGACAAGCACTCTTGTTTAGAGCATTTAAATAAAAGGTTGTTTTTTAAAAATTATTTTAATTAATATTTTTTAACTATGTATTTTTTTTTTAATTAAATAAGAGGCCCATATTTAAAAGAGGGGTAGATATAAACTAATAACTTCAAATACAAATTATTGCCTCGTTGGTTGAGTGTTATAAATATGCTACTCCGATCGTGATATTCCGAATTCAAATCTTAGTCTGGCCAAAATATTTAGTAATATCTCTGATTTTCTCATATAATTTTCAAAATAGACTTAAATCACGTTAACGACAATTATTGTACCTATTAATGGGGACTAAATATTGAGAAAAAATAATAATGTATATACAGAGCTATATGCTCGGAGGTGTGTCTTTTTTAAGGGCATAACTACGGGGCAACCAGCACCACACCGCTCGACACCCCAAGCCACTTGCACCAATGTTGCCCCCCTGTTGCCCATATGGCCTGCGGTCTGTGGCGACCGTTTAAGAGGCCCATTCAGTGAGTTGGCGAATCACCGTCTGCCGAAGTTCAAAACATGATGGTATTGAAGGCAAACGACAGTTTTTAAATCCATCCATCCAGTTAACCAGTCCATCGAACCTCCAACCCCATAAATAGTATTAGATACCATCACACAATAGTTTTACACCTACCTTTGGCAGTCCATGAATGTTATGGGCAAGGGTGGAGTGTCATCGGTAGACGTCCCATCCCATTTTAACATTAAATTTCTCTAAAAGCCTCTGCGTGTTGGATCCATATCCCCATATAAGCCTATCAAAGAAACGTGTATCTTTCCTTGGAAGATATCCGTGAAACTCGGTGATACAATATAATAATGTGTTACGAGTAATTATGTATTTCAAAATAATCAAATAAAACTTTAGTTACGTAACCATCGTTCTACCGATAGAATAGCTGACAGGGAGACAATGATTTTATCAGTATTTCATGTCTCCTGAATACTGTAAAATTCTGACAACGAATGACATTACTTGTCTTGCATTTAGCAAGACATGTAATGTCATTCGTGTACGTATCGCAACGCAATAAAATACAACAACGCTTATCACGACAACACTGTTATTTATTGTGTTTTGTGAATAGGGCTGGCAACATTTTTACAGGGAATATTTTTGAAGTGAAACTTCTTTCGCGCGCATGAGGGTAATTTTTTTACGGATGAAACGCAATTTAGCGTCACGAAGATGTGCAGCGTTTTTGTCGAAGAACAGGGAGAAAGCGATTGAGACCGATTGAGAGAGAGTGAGAAAGGGCGAACATAGCACGAAGCACAGTCATGGGGCGAGAGTAGGGAGCAAGCGACTGAGAAAGATCGAGAATTTTTTTTTACATTTTTTTATTATCTTTTTTTTAATTTTTCTGTTATTTTTATTTTTTAATACTGAGCAAAAACACATGGAACCAAAGAAGTTTCACTTCTGACATGCGTACTTAGTACTCACGCTATTTTTTTTTCGTAATTAGTTATAAAAAAATATAGTAATCATCATATCGGCTCACAGGTGTCCTCTTACTGAGCTTCAGCCTTTTCCACAACAGAGGGAAAATAATCTACTATACCACGCTGGTCAGATGGTTTGAAATAGAATTTTTTTTCGCGCATTCCTTCTCTTTCATAGATGTTATATGCATACTATATCTTTTAGTTTATTTAAGATATCCACGGGTAAAATGTAGGGGTGGTGAATTGTATTCTTATGTCGTCCCCAAATTCCACACATACATATACACAGGTCAAAAGCATAACTCTCCTTCGTCGCAGTCGGTTAAAACACATCGATATTCGATTTATTTTATCATACAAATTGATAGATCAGATACAATTTACTATTGGTTATAACATTGAACCTCTAACACACCGCCTCACGGCCGCTCTTATAAATCACGACTCAGCTGGGCTATAAATCTACGGTCGTCATTTTGCGAAGCTGAGATTTAAATCTCGCCTTCAGTATAAGGCTATTTTATAAGATAATTTCTGTTAGATCCTATTCAGTGTGGTATTGATGTAAGGATATAAAGACCACCACCCATTCCCTTTTTGTGTATCATAAGAATCCATGTAGTGACGGAGTAAGAATGTAATTCCCCCTTCCCTTTTTTGGCAGTAGGTGTTGCAAAATACGACTAATGGATTATTGAAGATAACATTTATGCTATAGAAGGTAAACTCGAAATAAAACCCTGTACAAACGCGTTTGACCAGATTGGTATAGTAGGTCAATTTCCGTCTCATTGTGTAGGAGGCTCATGGCCAGTAGTGGGACATATATGAGTTATGATGATTTAATTATTTTGTTGTATTATATATGCTAATTAGTTGACCTAACAGACATTGTTCAGTTCAAATCTAAAGAAACGGCATTCTCATTGAAATCAAACGCAGCGCCACCTACCGGATCCAATTGTGAATCTAAACCATTCTCGAATCCAGTGGAGGACATACAAAAAAAATACATTAAAATTGGTCCAGCTATTTAGAAGCAGTTTAATTACAAACACACGAACAGAAGATTTATACGGTCAAAATCTGTTATAACAACATCAAAGGGACTACTGAGTCGTAAAAACCGATTGTTGTAATAATTTTTATTTTTTTTTTTTTTTTTATGGGTGGGCTATGGTTTTTTTTTTTTTTTTTTTTTTTTATTGCAAACGGTGGCAAACGAGCAAACAGTACACCTGATGGTAAGTGTTGCTGCCGCTCATGGACCTTTACAAGGCTGTTGCCTACCGCAAAGAAAGCGAAGGGAGTGTGAATGCGTGCATTGAGGCTCGGTGATACCAAGGGCACCACCAAAACCCTCCACACGTAATCACCCTCAGAAAGTTGGGCTTCCGGCTCTCTCGCTCACCGAACGAAGCGCAGTAACAAATTGCTACTACTCAGACGTCGATTTTCTGCGAGAGCATGGTACTGCCCCGGACGGACCGGCCCGCGGCTGTAGACAGATAACTGTCGACAGTGTGGTCCTACCACTCCTAACGCGCACGCGCGGTCCAATCCATCCGGGGCGATGAAAGGACGGCGCGCGGGCCCGTAACTCACCCGTACCCCACGTCACCTCGTTGTTGACCACCGGAGCAGATGTGACTTGTTGTCAGTGGTCGGCCCGACGGAATACCCTTTCGGGTAACGTCACCTCTCGACGTCCTAGGACGTCGGTCGCCGTCGCGCGGTCAGCCTCTCTGCGGGTGACGGACAATTCCCTGGTCCGATCACCCGCGGCCTCGGCTAGGGCGACATTAGGCGCAGATACTCGCGCCTACGCCGCCCGAGTCGCCGGCGGCGGAACGTGTCGCCAAATAGGAGCTCTACTCGCACACGATCCGCCGCCTCCTTCCGTGAGATTACGGCCTCACAGAAAGCGGCGACCGCGTCCCAGTTCCTGACGCTGTCAAGCATCTCCCTGGCGATGGTCGGCAGCGTCAGGTCGGCACCGATAATCGCGACGAGTTCACGGCGCTCCCCCTCCCACGCAGCACACACCTCGAGCGTGTGCTGCGCCGTGTCCTCGTCGCAATTGCAGTGGTGGCAGGACGGTGTGCTATCCCTCCTGACAATCTTGTGCAGGTACTTCGCGAAGCAACCGTGCCCCGTAAGCACCTGCACCAGTCGGAAGGAAAGCACCCCGTGCGTCCGCTCCAACCACTCCATCAGCACCGGCCGGAAGGCCTCGACGGTCCTGACACCGTACCGAGGACTCTCCAGCCGGACTGCCCAACGGGCAATGACTTCCCGGCGGGCGTCGACCCGCCAGGCGGTGACCTCTTTGATGGGGACCATACCGCCGCGGGCGCCCGTCTCCGACACCCGCCGATAAATGTCGGCGAGCATCTCCGCCTCCAGGTCCCACGGGGGGGTTCCGGCCAGGAGGCACGCTGCCTCCGTCGCCAACGTGCGGTAACCACGTATGGCCCTGATCGCCATGACCCTCTGTGGTCGCCTCAAGAGGGCCCTCAGCCGGACGGTCAGGGACCCCGCCCACACCGGTGCGCCGTACAGGGCCATCGACCGGATCATCCCCACGTACAGCTGTCGGCACGTAGCGCTGGGTCCGCCCACGTTCGGCATCAGCCGCGAAAGGGCGGACGCCGCGCCGACAAGCCGGGGAACAAGTCGATGGAGATGCTCCCGGAACCAAAAATGCCCGTCGAGCACCAGGCCCAAGTACTTCATGTGGGCCTGGATGCTGATGGTGACCGAATTCACGGTGATCGAAGCGCCAGCGGGAGGCCCGGCGGTACGGAGGCCATGGAACAAAAGGGCCTCCGTCTTTTCCAGGGCTACCCTCAACCCCAGCGCTTCGATCCGCCTGACAATCTCCTCGGTGCCGAGAGTTGCCAGGCGTGCCGCCTCCTCTAGCGTCCCACCCCAGGCTGTGACGAGTGTATCGTCGGCGTAGCAAATTACGCCCAGCCCAGGTGGGAGGCTTCCTCTCAACGCCCAGTCGTAGCCGATGTTCCACAGCGTCGGACCCAGAACCGACCCCTGTGGGACACCGCACGTCATGGGCGTTCGCACAACGTCCCCTACTCGGTTAACGTAGAGGACGCTGCGCCCCTCCAAGTAGTCCGCCACCAGCTGCCTGAGGTACACGAGCACCCCGTGATACCTCAGCCCCTCCCTGATGCAGCTGAATGGCAGACTGTTGAAGGCGTTGGCAATGTCCAGGGACACCGCCAACAGGACTCCTCCGCCGGTGACGGCCTCCGTCACCACGGCCTTCAGGCGCAACAGGGCCGCGATCGTCGAACGCTCTCTCCGAAAACCAAACTGGGCGTCCGACAGATCGGGCCCGACCCTGACGAGGTGCCGCTCGATGCGGGCAGCCAACACCCTCTCCAGCAGCTTGCCTGCATCATCGAGCAGCACAATGGGCCTGTAGGCCGAAGCCGACTCGGGAGACCGTCCCGGCTTCGGCAGGAGAACCAGCCTCCCCTCTTTCCAGCACCCGGGGAACTGCCCGGACTCCAAACAAGCATCGAACAGTCCCCTGAGGCGTGGTCCCAGGTGCTCGAGGACCAGGGCCAGCACACGGTTCGGAATACCGTCGGGCCCGGGGGCGGTGGATTTGGCTCGCATACGCGCCACCACCGCCCCCATTTCCGGCTCCGTGATGGGCGGAGCACTTTCGTCGTCGGCCTCCCGGTCGCTGTCCGGCGAAGCCATGACCGGGGGCGTGTGCTTCACCCGCCGTGGAAAGAGGTCCTCGACAACTCTGGTGAGGAGGCTGGGCTGGAGAGTTTCGGTGAGGGGGGAGGCCCGCCCGCGGAGCTTGTTCAGTGCCGCGAGGTAGGGGCGACCGCAGGGGTCACGCTCGAGACTGTCCAGCATCTCCCGCCGACTGACGTCCTTGGCGGTACGGACGGCCAGCCTGAAGGCAGACCGCGCACTGCGGTAAGCCTCATACAGCTGGCCCTCCCACTCAGCGTCAAGGTGATGCGCTCGACTGCGGGTGTAGGACCTCCGGGCACGTATGCACGCGGCCCGGAGATCCGCCAATTCTCGGGACCACCAGGGGACCGCACTCTTCGGGGGCAGACGCCGTACGCGGGGCATGGCCGCATCGCAGATCTGCGTTAACGCACAGCGGATGCGGCCAGCCTCGGCATCCACCCCGTCCGCCTGGGGCGGTGAGGACAGCCACGACTGAACGATGGCTGCCTTCGCTAATAGGTCCCGATCCAGTCGACCCACAGCCCACCGCGGAAATGCGGGAGTTCCGTCCGCCGTGTGACCCCTGCTGGGCTGCAGGAGGGTCCGGGAGACCTCTATCCGGATGTATCTGTGGTCGGATAGGGTCTCGACCTCCTCCTGGACGCACCAGCTCCTCACACGTGCTGCGACATTAGGGCTAGCGAACGACAAGTCCACTATCGACCCGCCCTGCTGCCGCACGCACGTTTGCACCGAGCCCCTGTTCAGCAAACAGAGGCCCAGTGCCGCCACCCACTCTTCGACCGCCCGCCCGCGCTCATTCGTCCTGGGGGACCCCCACGCCGTGGACTTGGCGTTGTAGTCCCCCAGAACGAAGACCTGGCGCGGTTCCAGTCGCCGTATCGAGGCCCCCAGAATGGTGAGGAAGGCCCCGAAATCCGTCGTGCTCCTGTTAGGGGAGAAGTAAACACCAAATAGCGTAACCTCTCCCCATTCCGCCGCGACATACCCATCGCCCCTGTCCTTGAGCAACAAGGGTGGGGAATGCCACGACGTGGAGGCGACGATTGCCACAGAGCCATCACTGCTGCCCAGCCAATTAGGCCGGTCAGGCACCACGTACGGCTCCGCGGCTACGGCTGTACCAATCAACCACTCCGCTATGGCTTGCAGGAAAACGTCCTGTGCCTCGGCGGAGTGGTTGAGGTTGGCCTGCAGGAGGTGGTAGGATTCGGTCGCCATTAGTGGGCCGTATCCATAACCTCCTCCGCGCTGGCGGGCGATCGGGTCGCGCTAGGGGCGGGAGCAGCCGGGGTCGTTGGGCCACTCCGCCCCTTTGGGGCCGAAGCCGGGGGTCTGCATTCCTTGCCCCCCATGCGGTGTTTGGCGGGCTTATTGCCCGCCGCACATGCGGAATAGTGGCGGGTGGCGGCACACGATGCCGCCTTGTGCCCAGGTTGACCGCAGCGGAAGCAAAGGCCGCTGCAGTCAAAATGCAGTTCGTGCATGTCGGCCGAGTGTGTCCGACCGCCATGCACTTGTAGCACCTCGCAGGCCGGGATTCCAGCACGGTCACCCGCGCCGAGCTCCAGCCCACGAGGAGCCTGCCTGAGTTGACCAATATCTTGGCCGACTCCACCGGGCACCGCAGCCAGGCGGCACCGACACCGCCCGGACCAGGGCGGATGGCGCCAATTCGAACGGTGTCCGAGGTACATCCGGTTCTAGCCACGACAGCCTCCCGGACGTCCTCCACCGTCACGGGATCGTCCAGACCCGTAATGCGCATTTCGGCGCACTTTACGGGCCTGGCGATTCGGACACCACCCTCCTCCCCGAACAGACCCCGCAACTTCGTGGCCAAACTGTCCGCCGCCTTGGCGCCCTCTTCCCCAGGGAACTCCAGGATCCGAGCCCCTGTCTGGGCCTTGCGGGTCCTAGCTTCGACGCCTCCGATGTCAGAGACGTCTAGCTCCCGCCGGGCGCAACTCAAGACGGCCTCATAGCTTAGGCCCCTCTCAGCCGCCTCAGGCAGCACAGTAATGACAACTGCGGCTGATTTTGGCGGCCGGAGCCCCTTGCGCGACCTCTTGCCTCTCTTCTTTTTTCCGGCTCCCGTCTGGGGAGCAGCAGCTTCCGCGGCGTTTTTGGCTGCCGCCCTCCTTTTCTGGCCGCGAGGCTTCCTGCTCCGCTCAGCCACCTGCCAACCCTGTTCCAGCATGGCACTGTCGCGCTGAGCGTAGCAGGCGCGGTCGCGAGCGCGTTAGCCGGTGCTTGCGGTATCGTTGTGGGCACCGGCTGCGGTACAGCGGGAGCCGGCGCCGCCCTCACCTTTTTAGTAGCGGCGGGACCCTTATGCCCAGCCACGGCCGCCGCAAAGCTGGCCACGCGGCCTCCCTGGCATGGCAGCGGGGTGGGACTCGACGCTACCGTCGGCCGCGCGGCCCTCGCCCTGTCCGCAGCGAGCGGCGGCCGGAGGGGTGCCTCAGGAGGGAGTCTCGCCTCCACGGCCTCGATGCGCGCCTCAACCATCCGACCAAATCTAGTGAAAATGGCGCGCATAGCCTTATCCGACACGCCATCCACTACGAGAAGTGGCATGTCCGCAGCGGGGGCAGGGGCACGCCCCGTGGCGCGAGTCAGCGCAGCAGGGGCAGCGGCAGCGTCAGCCCTCGTCAGCGGCGTCCGAGGCACAATCGACGGCAGTGGCCCAGTTATTGGAATCGGCGCGGTCGGTGACAGCCGCGCGAACTGGAGACGCAGGTCAGCCATTTCTTTGGCCAACCTGCGGTTCTCCCTCTTCACCGCCGCCAGCTCCGTCTCCAGCTTCTTATTATGCTGTTGCAGGCCTGATACCTCGCCACTGAGGCGGGAATTTTCAGCCTGCAGGGCTGCCACTCCTGACATTGGGGGGTCACTATGCGTAGCGGGCTCAGCAGCCACCGCACTGGTGGGAGGGATATCATCCAACACCCTCAACATCCTTGCAGCCGCCGCCTCATTTGCCCGCTTACGAGCCTCGGCCTCCCGCACCTGGCTTACTGGAGACGGAGTCCCGGTCCTCGTCGCCACCGTGGCCCCACGCCCTCTGCGTCCCCTGTGTGAGGTCGCCACCTTGGGAGTAGGCATAATGTCTCCACTCCCCTCCGAATCAGATGCGGCGTTGCCACTCTTGTTCAGAGGGCGCTTCCGCACCTGTGGGAGGAGGGCCTCCTCCCTCGCTGTCTTAGCTGCCGTCAGAGATGATGCGGCAGGCCCCCCGGCGGCCTGAGCAGCCGGGCTCTCATTTATGATGGACGGCCCTGCGGCATTGCCACCCTCGGCCATCGACTGCTCCGTCGCGGTGCTGCCTGCGTCAGAAACGCTGCCATCACTGGGCGAAACGCCGGCAGCACGCAGTGCATTCAGCTCCGCCCGTCGCTGTTTCGCTGTGCGCCGTCTGGCGCGCTCCGTTGCAGGGGTGGGTTTTCCCCCCCGCTTCTTCTTTCGGGCCTCCTGTATCGCCGGGCCCTCGGCTAATTCGGATGCCTCCAGTGCGGAACTGCGGTCCGACGAAGCATCCCTCCCGTCTGTGCCAGTTTTGCAGTAGCCTGGCAAGGCTATAGCGTGGGAACTAGGCTCCCCGTTAGCGGTGGTTTTGGGCATCTCACCCCTCCTGTCTTCATCTTCATTATACGAGAAATCCATATGGTTCCCACGAGTATGGGAGAAATAAAAGGTCCACCCGGGCAGAGATCCCGATACCCGGGCAAGCGTACATTTGTATCCCAACACAGGGGGTCCGCAGGTACCCTGGCTGGGGGCGCGCTAACGACTGAACAACCCATCAGCCATGCATCCTCTCGCCGCGCGCCAGAACTTAGGATTCTGGGTGATTGTTTTATAGAGGTTTTCTTCCTCGCGGTCCAGGCGGTTAAGCCAAGACCCTCGCTCCTGAATCTAGGCCTCAAGACAAATGTCCCGAAGCAAGAATCAGGTCTACGATTTGTCGCGGTTGGCAAATGCCTGCCCAGTCCTCAAACGAATGAGTGACTGGGCCCGACGAATTTTCGCGTCCAATACCCTCTACAATTAGAGGGCATGGAGCTAATTTGGGGCATCCCACAAACTGGGCCCCTTCTCGAGCCAGATATTTGCCACAAGCGACAATTCCAGAGAGCAGTCCAAGAAATTGTCGCTCGTGCCCAGGGTACACCACGCGGAGGTTTCTGGCATAGTACCCCATTGTTGTAATAATGGTGATGTTTTCTAAGCACATTATTTTTATAAAATGGTATTATGGACTGTATAGGTATATATATATATATGTATATAAATACATAGGTACTAATTTGTAGGGAGGGTACCCCTCAAGGCGGTATTCCGTCGGGCCGACCACTGACGTCATGTCACCCTGCTTCGGTGGTCGGCCCAATGACGAAGGCGGCGTATCGTGCGGGTGGTTTACGGGTGCGCATGCTTACATCCCTCTGTTGCCCCAGACGGAGCGGTAGAGACGAGGAGTGCGCTGACTGTAAACCTCCCCAAAAAAAAAGGTATTAATTTGTAGTACATTAACAGCATTGAGACCATAACTTATTGGCGACCACAATTTACAATAGACTTATCTACACCAATGATCTCGTCTTCGCCAGTAGTAGATAAAGTAGGTCGTAAATTTTAAACAAAATTTGTCAAAGAAGTATTGTCCCCTTCATCATCATCAACTGGGGTTATTTTTCTGAGATCATTAAAACCTGCATGTTTAAAGCAGTTAAATAGCAATAGTTTTTCCTCTATGTATCTGATATCGTTCTACAGATATAATTCTCCAAAAATATTAGTCATATGTGGTCGCTCAATGCGATGTATCGTAGTAACCAATGTCGTAAAAAGTAATATTTTTGATAAAGTGGTTATATAGGATTTTGCCGGGACCTTTGATTTTGGTCACTATAATCAGTATGTTGTTCTAAACTATGTCGTCATAAACGGTTTCTACTGTATATATTAATATAATCGTGTCTCTTTCTTTCTAGTAACTTTTGGCCATCCATATAGCGTAGTCCCTATAAAATGCAATAAAATTTCCATAAAATCGCTCGTATAACTATAGTTATTATAAAATTTCAAACGTAATTTAATTTAAATTTTCACCGACCGCAACTTGCCAAGTTTAAGTTAAAGAAAACCACAACATTTGTTGAAACACAAAATTTAAGTTGAAACTTTCGAAAACAATTGTGTAGCCTCATGCTGAATTTAAATAACTTGCTAGATAGTTTATAGAAAGTTTTACAAACAGAACCAGATTTTATAGCAAGTTATACTTCGTTTCTTCTTTTGGCGCATTAGGAAAAAATTATGAGATTAGATTTTAACGATGCGCGTGCAAAAAATATGCCGAAGCTCATGTACCTACAAAGACTTCACAACTCGTAAATCTTGAGGCTATCTAGCTCCTCGACACCACGGACATAGTAAAGAGACTGAAAAGAACTAAGCCTTTTGAGTTAGTTTAGTGAAATTAGTGATAGGTAGTGCAGTGAGTGCTATCCTTGAAGAACACAACAATAAAGTGTATTTTATTATTATTAGAAACTATAAGAAAAGTTCTAATGGACACATTCTTTACTCTGTTAAGTAAATCTAACTTAATTTACTAAGCAAATTTCGTTAGATTTAAATTACCTATTAGCCTCATAGCTAGATTGTAATTATTATGAGATAACTGTTAAGTTATATCATAATTAGGAAATAAAAAAAGTAAAAAAATAAATTTTAAATTAAACCGTTTTATTGTAAAGAAACAGTAAAAATAGAATCGTGGGACACTACAAAACAACCATTTTAATCGACGATTGTAGATATTTGACGTGCCCCACGATTTTATTTTTACTGTTTCTTTACAATAAAACCGTTTAATTTAAAGTTATTTTTTCCATTTTTTATTTTCAAGTTTTCAGTTTTTATATTGATTTTGTATAGAGCACTGTATTCTACTTGTCAAGCTCTTTCTTTTAATACCCATATTAATGGGATTGAAAAACAAATAGGTTGTCCGCCATTTTGTAGCGGCGGTCATCTTAGATTTTGAATTTGTATAGTGCATTGTATTCTAATTATCAAGCCCTTTCATTTCATACCCATATTGATGGGATTGAAAAAAAAGTAGGTTAGCCGCCATTTTGTAACGGCGGCCATCTTGAATTTACAAAAATATTGACTATACATAATTGTATTGTCACCAAAACCAAAGGCGTATACCAAATTTCAGATCAATTGGTTGTCAGGAAGAGGGTGAAATTTCAATTACTAAATTTGACCCAACAAAGAAAAAAATAAACCAACAAACAGGGTAAGCTAAATAAAACCGTTTAAAAACGATGCGTACGCCCACCATCACGCAACACCCTCGCTCACCATCACAAACTAGTGGTCCGGGAGATAGCGTTGCATTTTAGGTAGTAATTTTATGCCGATCGAGTATAATCTTTTTCAATAGATCTCGGATAACTAATAATCGAATCAAGGGTCAGCTGGTGCAGCTGCCACATCGTCCGCGGTGAATGTGGGGGTAGGAAGTCACGAAAGTCGAAAAAAAAATTAAGTAATAGTATGCCGACTAAAATTTTTTCAGGGATAGTTTTGATCGTACCGAGCTGAAAAAACATCTGCGAAAAACGTTAGCTGCATCGTGGAGGGGAGAAGCTGCTTCAGCTGCTCGCATGAACTTGTAAAAAAACACCTTAATCAAAGTACGTCGGATGAAATTTATGGTCACCCGCGGCCTCGGCTAGGGCGGCATCGGGCGCAGGTATTCGCGCCTGCGTCACCCGAGTGTCACCGAAGAGGAGATCCTCTCGCGCACGATCCGCCGCCTCCTTCTGTGAGATGACGGCCTCACAGAAGAAGTTCCTGACGCTGCCGAGCATCTCCCTAGCGATGGTCGGCAACGTCAGGTTGGCACCGATGATTGCGACGAGTTCACGGCGCTGCCCTGCCCACGCGGCACACACCTCGAGCGTGTGCTGCGCCGTGTCCTCGTTGCAATCGCAGTGGTGGCAGGACGGTGTGCTCTCCCTCCTAATGATCTTGTGCAGGTACTTGGCGAAGCTACCACTTCATCAGTACTGACCCTTACTACATAAGGTGGCAAGCTATTTGTTAAATTATTAACTAACAAAGAATTTATAAGGCGAATCTGAGCGGAAGTGTTGGAGGGGGGAGACCAAGGCGGACGTTTCACGATCAAATCGGGGACGTCCTTAAGAAAGGCCAGGTTAGAAGTACCCTAAACCGAAGAATATGCATGAAGAGATTAATGAATGTAGAGGAAGCGAAATTAATATGTCAAGATCGTAGCAAGTGGAGGGAAGTGGTCTCTGCCTACCACTATGGAAAAAAGGCGTGAATATATGTATGTATGTTAACTAACTAGCAGCACGTTGCGGTTTTACCCGCTTAGTTCCCCTTCCCGTGAGAATATCGGCATAAATAGCCTGTTTTTCTGATATGTAAGCTATACTATTGTGAAGTTTCTTCAAAATCCACTCGGTAGTTTTTGTGTGAAAGAGCAACAAACATACTCACAAACTTTCGCGTTTATAATATTAGTAGGACTAGTAAACTTATAACTCTTTTATCTATAACTAAGTTGTCCGTAACAATAACTACAATCGCATATTACAACGAACAAACATACCGGCTATCGTATAGACACTAATGCACCATTACATAAATAGTTTAATACTGGAACGTGAACTTAATAACTAGGGATGGGACATGCATTAGTTAACCACCGATGCAAAAAGGGGGGTGTTATAAGTTTGATGGAGATGTGTGTGTGTTAGCTACGATGCCACAGATACCTGTGGCATCGTAGCTCATAAACAGATGGGCCGATTTCAGTGCGGTTTTCTTTATTTCAATACCCGTTTTTTTGTGGTGGTTCTTAGCAATATTTGATTAATATCGTTCCAGCAGTGTAAAAATATCAACTTTTTCTCAAAATGATGTAATGATGTATGATTACTCGATTAAGTGCTTCACGTATGCCAGTATAATCGATAATTTCCGTTGAAGAGAACGTAATATTTTGTTCTAATATTATTGTTTTGTCTAAAATAAAATACTCCAATTTCTCAACAATAGAAGGGAAATTAACCTACCATGCCACGCTGGTCAGACATGTTAACATGGGGTTTTATTTCGATTTTCCTTCTCTTAGTTGTTATATGCATATTGAATCTCTTACTCGTCTTTAACGATACTCACGGGCAAAAGAGGTGATGAATTATATTCTTACTCCGTCACCACACGGAATTATAAATGGTGTACGAAACAAAATTGGTCACACAGCGATTTACGTACTTTAAGTACTACTACATAATTAATATATAAACCAGTCGTAATCATTCCTCGGTAACGTGTGTAGTATTCCTATTAACGTTACGAAAGGTGCGACTGAGATACCTAACTTAAATTACATAATAAACAGTTAAATTTCATAGTAGTTTTGTGTTAACTATCACATACATACTAACTACAACACAACTAAAACCGGGGTTATCGTAAATTACGAAAAACCCCCAAACAAATGGAGTATTTTTTTTGATGTGAAACATCTATAGGCGAGGGTGACCGTGATCGTCGCGTGGCGTTTAACGCCACGCCTCGCGGTCCCCTATTAATTAAATATTAATTTTTTTTTTTTTTTTTTTGTGTGACTTAGTTGTTAGCCTCAGATGGCTGTGACAACTTTACCCGGACTGGTGGGTGAGCGCTGAGGGCTCTCAACCCGCGACAAATATTAAATATTTTTTTTTTTTTTTTTTGTGTCACTTAGTTGTTAGCCTCAGATGGCTGTGACAACTTTACCCGGACTGGTGGGTGAGCGCTGAGGGCTCTCAACCTGCTTAAAGTTAAGCGACCCATCCCGAGGGCACCCCCTGTGGGGTACGGACCTCGGCTCAGGCGGTCGCTGGCAAAGTGGGCACTCCCACGTTTATGATTTTAACGCGACACGTCTTCCTTCCCCGTCGGCGGGGGCGGTAACGTGGATATTTACTACTATTTGTCAAGGCCGCGCGGGCTGTGTATGCCTCAGTAGAACGCCATCTAGTGAACTCAAAGTAAATTGTTACTTATAATGTATATTAATGAAAATAAATGTTTATTGAATAAAAATCATCATTTTTTGGAAAAAAATCGAGATATTTTATTAATACTTTATGCCTTAGTTTTATCGTATTAGTTCCTGTCGTAATCTAATGTTCTTTTATGCATATATATACTTGTTTTATAAATTAATGTAAAATTCTCTAACTTCATAATATAAATATACCAGTAGGTATGGTATTTAGTTTACTTTCAGCTACGAAACCCGTTTTTTTATAGGCTTTTATTAGTTTCAGGTGTATATATATTTATTTCTTTGTATATTACCGACTTCATAGGAATTGGATTTTGACTCACTTTAAACAGTCAAATTTCATTTAAAAGTTGAAAATTTAAGGAGGACCATGACGTTAAAATTATTTAGATAGCTTGTTTAATAAAATCAGTGATCCCATCACTATAACGTAGAGAATTACAAACATCCTATTATCGTTACATACGTTACAAGCCCGTATAAGCCGTAATACTAATATTAACTAATTGTAATAGAGTTAAGTTTAAACATTGTTTAGATAACAATGTAAGAACAATGTTGCCAACTTAAGGTTTTATGATCTCAAATTATTTACATCCCACTGTTGGATTCAAGCCCACTCTACAATAGCAGGAATTTTGCCCTACTGTACCACGATCAGGCCAGATTTTTTTTTTATTTTGGTGTGGGCTGCGGTACGATCAGACCAAATACATGGTTATATGTCGAGTTTCCCTTATCTTGCATAGTAAATCTTTTATTTTACTGATGTTGGTGGCAAACGCGTAAACAGCACACATGATGGTAAGTGCTGCTGCCGCTCATTGACTTTTGCTAGGTCGCTGCCTACCGTGAAGAATGTGAACAGAGTGTGTATGTCCGAAATGGAGTTCGGTGATATTAAAGGCATCACCAAAACTCATCACACGCAAACAACTTCAAAAAGTTATCCCTTCCGACTCTTTCGCTCATCGAAAGAAGCCTAGTAAGAAATTGCTCCTCATTCTGCGAGGCAGTAATCTCGCGGAAGAAGGCGGCGGACCGTGCCCGGGAAGAACGCCTCCACGACGATACGGTCCGCCGACTCGGGTAGCGCAGGCACGAGTACCTGCGCCTGATGCCGCCCTAGTCAAGGCCGTGGGTGACCGGACTGGGGATTAGTCCGTCATCCGTAGAAAGGCTGACCGCGCCACGTCGACTGACGTCCTGGACGTCGGAAGCACAGGGTATTTCCTTGGTTCAGCCACGGAAGACAACAAAAAAGTTGCGAATCAGAATTTTAAAGGCTTCCTATAAAAATGTGCAAAACTTACAACACTACAATATATTTTACAATGAATGTTATATAACGCAATCTATTTATATACATGTGTTACTGTACCTCGTAAACTGTTGCAACATTTAACGAACTATTTTGATGTGTTACATGAAAGCATTGTTAGTTTACTGACGACCGACGAAATAATAATAATATGTTACACTTTATTACTCGCTAGTTTGTTATTTTAAAACTGCACAGATGGCGTATTGGTTAAGAGGCGACCTACAGCGCCAGTGTCGAGGGTTCGAATCCCACGCGGGACAATACTTTGTGCCATCCACAAATTGTTGTTCTGAGTCTGGATGTAATTTGTGTCCGTTAATTATATGTTCGTAAAGTCCCCCGCAATACAAGGATTATTTCCTTAGTGCAGGGAGTTATCCTAAAATAAAAAAAAAATAAAAAAATAATAAAAAAAAAATAGGTTTATTCTGTGCGGTGACTGAGTAAGAATACAATTCAACACCTAACTTGCTCGTAGGTGTCGTAAAAGACAACTAAGATATACAGGGTGTATCAGGTTTTGGGCCAACTGATCAAACGGGAGTTAGGCAATGGTGGGCGGCACCCATGAAAAAAAATTTAAGGAAAAATATCCATTCGTTAATGAGTTAGAGACGTGTAAAGTTTTCTGTTTTGTCATCGCTTTTTCATGTAAATCTTATTGAAATGTATAAAGTCAATACTTACTCTGCAACATATTCGTATTTTGTTAAATGTTTATTAGAAATTGAATAAAACAATGATTGCGTTCGCATAAGCAAGACAAGCTTCGCTTTAAATCAGCTGATCGTCCGCTGACCGTTGCGCGTTGACGAGTCACCTTTGTACCTTCGTTACCATTGAAGCGTTCGCGCAAATAATACCTATTTATACTGTCGAAGCTTTACATGCCTACATGTATTCTGTCTGTACATGCCTACATAATACGTAACATTTAAGGCATAGACTCTTAAACACACATTTTTCTAAATTTCTGAAGCTATAGTCTCTAATAGAAGAACCATTATGGCTTTGTCAGTGAAAATTCATTCGTGTTGGTCACGGCATTGTTAATGATGATTCAAAGAGAATACAAATGACTGATTATTGATTTCTGACAAAATTATAATTACCAAATTTTCAACTATACTTAATCACAGACAAAATTACGTTTAGCTGTCATTTGTGTTTTGTTATTACGTATCAAATGCGTTTTTGTTATACTACGTTTCATAGTGACTTGTAATCTCTTTGACGTTTTATGTTACGTCCCATGGAAACGCGATCGAACGGGATAAAAAGTCCTATGTCCTTCGCCTGGTTCTAAGCTACCTCCGTACCAATTTTCAGCTAAATCGGCACAGCCGTTCTTGAGTTATAAATAGTGTAACTAACACGACTTTCTTTTATATATATAGATTGTTTTTTGTGTAATATACATTGTAATTACGACCTATAACCGTTAAGCTACAACATACTCGGACAGTTGTCCCATAACCTGATTCATCCTGTATAATATACATATAACATCTAATCAAGAGAAGAAAAGCTCGATGAAAACCCTATACCAACACGTCTGACCTGCGTGTTATGGTAAGTAACTTTCCCTCCCATAGTGGAGGAAGCCCGAGCCTAACAGTGGGACGGGGGGGTGTGATGGTGATGGTCATTGTAACTGCAACCGAAAATATTGTTTTAAGCGTTGTTATATTCATAACAATTGAAATATCTAATTCTAATACAGTGGAAACCGTTTATGAGGACATCGTTTTGAACAACATACCGGTTATAGTGACCAAAATAGAAGGTCTCGGTAAAATTATCCTGGAAAAATAGGCTAAGTCACTATTTATATAGACAGCTACCTGGTTGTAAAATATTATCAATATCGGTTCAGCTCTTTTGGAAATTACCCGGCACAAACAGACGAACAGCTAGACAAAACATTTAAACTGATTTTTAGGCATAGTTATCGTACAAATAACCTAATGAATATGAAAAAAAATATATTAATTTTATATTGTAATCAGACACTCCAGTTTTATTTATTTGTTTAGATTATTTTTCATTTTTTAGTTCGTTAAAACCGAAATGGTACGCACGCGCAGATCGCGTGCTTGCGCTATCTCTCTCCCTCCCACGCAAAGGATTCGTGAGAAAATAATTAATCTTGACAATTCTAATCAGAATAATCAGATAAACTTATCGAATTCCTGTATTGTTATCAGCGCTTCACAAGTCTACAACGTAAATGAAATCTGGCCATTTCAAGAGGGTCAAAGTCAAGTTCAAAGGCGTCAGTTACAAGCTAACCAGTTCGGTTACAGGTGAAACTAATGAACGCTTATTAAAAACTGCACCTGCCATTAAATATCAGTCACTAACAATATAAGGATCTGTTCAGACCACAGTTATGCGTCTCGGATTTTAATATCGTCGTAAAAACGTCTACATTTACATCGCAATGTAAGATTTTATCACTTACTTGCCGAAGTACGTTATTTTTATTAAGTATTTCATGCTTTACGTGCGATAGCTCCGTGGAACGGGTCTCTTCCTTCCCTCCAAGATTATTGAGGAGAGTAATGGCTATTCTAGTAGTTAATTCGCGGGTGGTTCATCAATCATCATCATTTCAGCCTATCGCCGTCCACTGCTGGACGTAAACCTCCCTCATATTACGCCACAAAGTGCGGTCCTGTGCCACCTGCATCCAACGACGCCCAGCAACTTTCACCAGGTCGTCGGTCCACCTAGAGGGGGGGCGGCCTACACTGCGTTGTCCAATAGGTCGCCCACTCTAGAACCTTTCTTCCCCAGCGGTTGTTGGTTCGTCGAGCGATGTGGCCTGCCCATTGCCACTTCAGCGTGCTGATTGTTCGTACTATGTCGGTTACACCCGTTCTTCTGCGGATTTTCGTATTCCGGATTCTATCTCGCAAAGAAATCCAGAGCATAGCCCGCTCCATAGCATGCTGACCGACTTTGAGCCTTGTTATAAGGCCTACATTTAGGGACCACGTTTCCGTGCCGTAAGTCATCACTGGTAACACACACTGGTCGTAAACCTATGTTTCGCGGGTGGTTATGGAAACTGAAACACCCATAATAATTTGCGTTTTTCTTGTAAATATTATATCCGCTATTCCTGTTCACATACGTCCCACTGCTGAGCTCGACCCTCCTACACAATGGCAGAGTAAATTACCTACTATACCACGCTGGTCAGACGGGGTGGTAAATTGTTTTTTAAGTTTTCTTTCTTTTGCATAGATGTCATCTGCAGTACTCCATTAGTCGTCTTTTACGACATCCACGGGCAAGATCCTTCTTCTTCTTTAAAATAGAATTATTTTACCGTCATAATGTTTCATCGTCATCTCGGCTCATATACATCCCACTGCTGGGTTCGAGCCTCCTTTTTTTTTTTTATTGCCACCGGTGGCAAACGAGCAACCAGTACACCTGATGGTAAGTGTTGCTGCCGCTCATGGAGCTTTACAAGGCCGCTGCCCACCGCGAAGAAAGTGAAAGGAGTGCGAATGCGTACATTGAGACTCGGTGATACCAAGGGCACTACACCCTCAGAAAGTTGGGCTTCCGGCTCTCTCGCTCACCGAATGAAGCGCAGTAACTAATTGCTACTACTCAGACGTCGATTTTCTGCTCAGTGTGGTATTACCCCGGAGGGACCGGCCCGCGGCTGTAGACAGATAACTGTCGACAGTGTGGTCCTACCACTCTTTTCTCATTCTCCCCCACACTAAGAAGGATATTGACCTTACTATACCATGGTCAGATAGGTTGGTATAGGTTTTTGTTTCGAGTTTTCCTTCTCTTGCATAGATGATACGCGTATTAAATCCCTTAGTCGTCTCTTACAACATCCATAGGTAAGATAGGGAGTGGTGAATTGTATTCTTACTCCGTCACTACACGAACAGAATGTTTCAGGTACCTACTTCGTAGCATTCATAGTATTTTCAGCGCAGAAAATTTAATCGTGAAATCATAACGTTTGTAATAATAGCTTTTGTGTTCCATTACGTTTGTGTTTAATAAACATTGGGGGATTCAGAAGCATTTAGGACAAGCCAAATACCGCGTCATTAATCTCTGACACTGACAACATTGTCAGCAAAAGCATATACTTATCTGCCATCTTGCGAGTTAGATAAACGAAATACGGATAAACATTTCATGGGAAAAATCTACAAAGTTAAGTGCCGGACTTTATGGAAACTTGGTATTTAAATATTTAAAATGTTTTTTGTGTGGTGACGGAGTAAGAATACAATTCTCTTGCCTCTCTTTGGATATAATACGGGTATAACATCTATGTAAGAGAAAGAAAACTCGAAATAATATACTTTACCAACTTTATCTGACCAGCATGGTATAGTGGGACAATTTACCTTCTATTTTGAAGGAGGATCGAACCCGGCAGTGCGGCGTAAATAAACTCAAGTGATGTGAAAAAAAACTTTAATTTATATTCACCTATATATGACATAATCGAGTAAACTCGTTGCAAATAACGTATTATTGAAATTCACACAAGCTTGCATGTCTCATCATTAAATATTTTTAAACAAATAAAGCTAAACTCATAATATAGTCAATCCATAAATTAATAATATTAGTTTCAAACTTTCAAAGTTACGCCTACATTACTTCTTTATTAAAGAGCCATATCGCTTCATTTAAAAGAATTAATGAACACGGTCCGCCATTACAAAAGAACGAGTGAATGAATGAATACTGCTTACAGCGAGTGAAGGTTATTAATATTGAAACTTTCACGACTTTCTACATTGACTTTTGAAGTAGTTTGAATGAAATGCTCTTTGGCATTCAGCCAATGAGCTGCCAATTTGGCGCTAAGGATTTATACTTTATATACAATAGTTATGCTTAAATAATTAGGTACTTGGGTAACAGCAAATATTCATGGATATTGTATTATTCATTAGCACTTTGCTATATTGCTATGAATTTATATTCGATTTGAGTGTAGGTTCTGTTGAATTTTTGATGTGAAACATCTATAGGCGAGGGTGGACTTGATCGTTGGCGTGGCGTTACAGGCCGTGACAAGGCGTCGCCACGCTCTATGATAGTAAGTGTAGTTCCGACCAATTGTCACAGTAATACCGTCAAAGGCATCGAATATAACTATTGTATAATTACAGAAATCACTGATTAATAATAATTGCGTTATCACAATTTCAAATATTTTTGAATTTTTAATTCTTTTATTTAATTATAATAAATGTTTATCGAATAAATCGTCATTTTCTGGAATAAAATCATGTTAGCTCCAAAAATGGTAAAATTAAAATGTATAACGTTTAAAAATTACTGTTTACTATTATCATTATAACATTTCTAATTTCCGATAACAGACTGACCTTCAATTTGATTACACATTATTTAGGTTGTAGAATTGTACGGCGATTATATAGTTTGTTATTTTTATTATTTCATCACCATATGGTCATAAATAAAGTATCTATTTCTTCAAAAATATTCACTGACAAAGTACGAGTCAGTACTGATCTATGGTGTTGAGTAAAAGATCTTAATACATACAAAGTTTTGCAAAAGACTACGCCCTGCACTAACAATAAGTAAATAATCGTTGTATTGCGGGGCACTATATAAACATATATAACTATATATTATAAATAACAGACACAAATTACATCCATACTCAGGACAATAATTTGTGAAACACACAACTTCTTGTCCTACGTGGGATTCGAACCAGCAACACTGGCACGGTAGGTCGGTATCTTAACCACTACACCATCTGTGCAGTCTATATATGTATATACCAATTAAAACTCTTGTCCGCCATTTTAATCTCGTTTTATATTCAATTTTAATAACATCAAAATTCTAATAACGCTTCACGCGAAAAATACAAGCCTTAATTTAATTTTGATACTGTCACTATCGTGCAGAAACCTAATATTTCTAGCTGCGAGTTAACTTATAAAAAAAAAACACCGTGCGAATAAAACGTGACAAAAAATACTGACGTATTTATTCCTCCGCACCTCCATGATAAAATATATGCAGGATAAACTTGTAAGCTCGTTCAATAAAACCTTCTACAAAGAGCCGATTACGTACAGAATTTATAGGCTTTTTAGAGAAAGAATATCGTAGCAGGTGGTCGCTCCCACGGTGGAGTTTAGCTCCATTTTAGTTATGGGTGAATGAATGAAAGAGTGAACGAAACTTTTGACGAATATATTGCCGCGTTAAAGATTTGCAAAATATTTTATTTGTTTAATAGTATGTATGCATGCGTTTGACTGATAGATGGTTTAGTGGAATTCCACGCAGAACAACACTGTTCGATCCACAAATTGATGTTCTGAGTCTAGATCTTAGAATAATACCATATAGAAGGTAAGTTCGCGCACAAAAAGTGAAGTTTTAAAAGGCAACGCCCTGTACTAAGGAAATAATGCTTGTATTACGGCGAACTTTACAAACATATAATTAACGGACACAAATTACATCTAGACCTTAGAATAATAACGTATAGAAGGACAGTGTCGATACTTCCAGCAATCAAAAACATGAAGCCAATAATACTACACACGCACACCACTATACAAATTATGAAATCAAATTTTGTTTTTATTAACATAAATCTTCGAAACACTTTTAAAAGTAATATTAAAAACCTTTCTATGTTTTTCAAATGTGTTGTGACACTATTTGAATGTAAAAACCGTCATAATTACCTATTTATTTTTTAAGAGTTGCGTACGTACCTACATGCAGTACAGTGACCTTGTACATTACGGAACGATTCCGGCGTAAGCCATTAAGCTCCAATTGAAATGCTTCATTTTTTGTGCGCGGACTTACCTTCTATACGTTATTATTCTAAGACTAGCTGTTGTATATTAGTTGATATCATAAAGTAAATAGACCCTGCCTAACACATAATTAGTTTTGAGGTTATAGATTAATCCTACAGATTGTGTAATAAGCAATTTTGGTTGCATGAAGATGGCCGGGTAATTAAGAGCGTTTTCGGTAATCTGGCTCGGCGTTGTTTAGGCATTTCGCTACGTTCCGATATCGACGCACGCTAATGCGTCACACATGCGTAGAGTTGATACAACAACCAGTCTTGAGTCTTTGTGCTTGTAATCTCTAGTATATTCTTTGGAGGAGTAGGAGCTTTTCAAAAATTACACAATATACTAACATTTTAAAATTATTAATTAAGAATCAAATATCATAACAGTAAAACCGTTAACATTGTATTCTTATTTTGTAAAGTATAAGAACAGAGTAGGTATAACTTAGTAAATAAAACTATTTGCCGGAATTAATCGCTTTTGTATTTGATTGTTGATTGCCCGACCTTTGGAACACTTTAGAGCGTTCATGGTTACGGGTGGCCTAAGATGTTTGAAAATTCAAGTCAGAGATTTAAATCTATCCGCTACAGAAATTAGTTACTAAATTTTAATCCATATTTTAATACATATTTATTGCCAGTAGAATAAGAAAATGATATCTCTATGAAAAAAAGGAGCTGTCGCTCGGGACGCCTAGCAAATGAGTAACATCGAAAATATTTTGTACAAGTATATATACATATATATACATTTAAGAACAGATTACGACAGGAACTAATATGGCATAAAGTGTTAATAAAGTATTATGATTTTTTTCCAGATAACGATGATTTTTATTCAATAAACATTTATTTTCATTAGTATACACTAAAGGTATGTGTGCAGGTTAATAATATATATTGCTTATGGTTCGTAATTATTAAGCATTAAATTTGTAGTGATTATTATGACAATTTATTAATATACACTTAACCAATCTAGTATACTATCAACTTATCGGCACGTGGCCACACTGAAAATAATCCGGCCAGAAAACTCGGAGGGTATGATGCTAAATTATTATTAATTATTAATTATTAAAGGCGCCTTATAGACATGGGCGTCAATGGCTATTTCTGGCAAAGGCTACTAACCGTTTATTTGGTGTCAATACTGATTTGGATAATTGTTGCTGAATATCGATATAAAACGCGTTCTTCCTTTCCTTTCATAGGTCAAACTATAGCGAACACTTTTCGTAGCATATCTACGATAGCAGCGAGAACCAAAAGCACTTTACCATTACAGTTTGATTTACTAGAGTTTATGAGAGTTAAGTCTTGTGCTAATATAAATAAGAGCATTATAAGCGACGCGAATTATGCAGAATAAAAATACCTATGTATTCAAAATTGTAGATAGTAGGCATTCTATTGTTGCTATGCAGGTGCGCGCGGGGTGACTGGCGGGCGGAGTATTTGACGCGCGGGGAGACGTATTCGCGCGCCCGCGCTCGTGCTACCGGGACTATCGCACCCTTTTTCTTCACTCTTTCGAAATCTACGGCACAAATAGGTAGAGACTAGATAAGCGTCTTTCGCTTTTATCAATATACATGAAATGTTGCTTGTTATTAAGCCGCTAGCCAATACGCGCCCCCTCTCTGTTTTACACGTCAGGAATCACGTAGAAAGAGAGAGGTAGCATAATTATTTCGCTTATTAGACTTCTAAATGATAGTTCGGTTACCAACGTAATGAAACAAGAATCACGGCACCTAACGAATAATTGCTGTGCTATTGTTAGTTGACAACGTCGCGTTATATCAAGACCGATACGATACGTTAGAAGCATATCAAACGTTTTCAGTTACGTTTTGCTAAAGCGGACACTTATCTGGCGGCTTACTTTATCTTACTAAAAGGTTGATAAATTTTAAAACAATTTTTAACTATTAGGCTACCTATGAAGTTGGCGTTTGGTACGGGAGGAATATAAAGTAATTTTTTTTTTGTAAAATATATTTATTTATCAAAGTATGCACAGTTGTTATCTATGCACTTTTGTCATCTCATAGGTAGTTCATTAATCCCTTTTACTAAAAAAACCATGGCGGCGAGAATCAATAAACTCTTTGAAGGCGATTTAGACTGTCGCATCGGAGTTGAATTTTTGCCGGAAAAAAATTATAATCTGTTGGAGCAAGATCCGGGGAATACGGTGGATGTCACAAACATTCCAATTGTAGCTTATCTAACTTAGTGGTTGTTTGTTGGGCAGTGTGTGGTCTTGCGTTGTCGTCAAGCAGCAGTGGCCTAGAGTGATTGATCAATCTCGGTTGTTTAGCAGCTAGTTCATCCTTCATGGTTTGTAGTTGCTGACAATAGACATCGGCCGTAATCGTTTGGCCAGATTTTAGAAAGCCGTAATGAACAACACCAGCGCTGGTCCACCAAACACTCACAAATAACTTTTTCTGGGTCAATTTTCGTTTAGGGCAGGATTTGACTGGGTCTCCAGGATATAGCCATTGCGACGAGCGCTTCCGATTATCGTACAGTATCTACTTTTCATCACAAGTAATGATTCGATTTAGAAATCCCTTCATTACAGTGTCGGTTGAGCAAAGTAACACAGCAGTCGACGTGTGTTTACAAGTTCGAGTTTTTTTATTTGCCCGATTTCCTTCAAGTTGATTTATACAGTTTTATCACTTACCCCGAAGCCTGCAGCTGTCTCTGAAGTGTGTGTGATGTATCTGCTTCCACAATAACCTTTAATTCTTCATTTCAAGGTCAAAATTTCCAGAACGAAAACGTTGAAATCAAAAACGTACCGTGCTTTCTATTGGACACCAGCGCCGTACTCATCATTAATCCTTCGAGCTGTTTCTGCAGCACTGGTGCCACGGTAGAACTCGGTACTCGTAAATATACAGATATTTCATGTTTTCCGTTGTGCGGTATTAAGCGACGCCAAAGAAAAAAATAATAAGGAAAAAACAAATGAATGTTTTCAAAACTGAAATGTACCAGCTATATGAATTTATAAATTTGAATTTGGAATTCTTAACCAAAGAGGAGATATTTCAGATCAAAGTGTTCAGTACGACAAAACGCTAGTTTCATATGTAAGGATTTAATATTATTGTAGATCAAATCTACATAATAAGTGCTCACGGTGTCTTGCAGCCGTATGGTGGTCTTGTAATTATGTTTATAACAGGATCCTAACTTGATGGTAATATCCAGACATGTTCTCTATTTATTTTTTTATTTTTTTTTTATACTCAATTGACTCGCGTACCATTCTAGGCAGGTATCGGTGCTTTTTTACGAGGATTGGTGGTTTATCAAATCTGATTTTATAGCGCGCCCGGTACTGATTATGTTTACAAACGGCAGACCTAGTGCGACGGCGGTGCTTCACATCGGCTATGTGTTCTTTGATCCGAGTCCTTATGAATCTCTTTGTTTGCCCTATATAAGAGAGACCATAGTCACAGTCAAGTTTATAAACTCCTGCATCCTGTAGAGGAATCTGATACATAACAGATAGTAAGAATTGACTAGTCCCTTTCAGTGGCTTAAAATAGGTCTTTATGGAAGCCCGTTTCAGGATGTAACCAATTTTATCGATGACTCCTTTCACATAAGCTTGTACTGCTTATAGAAGTTATCATTCTACATTAAATAGCCAGTTGTTAGGCATTGACGTAATAGTGCAGCATATTTCTATGGCATATTATTGTCAGTTAGCTCCTTAGTTACAGTTTTGATGTAATCCTCTACAGGTAAACACGTGAAAAGTGATGTGACATCTATACTGACTATAACTTTGAGTAGCCTTCGTTTTAAATCAACAATTAATTTTAGTAGCGACAATGTCGCATTACCTGATAATGCGCTTCAACGAAGGGTTCTCAGTGACATCAAAAAATTATTTCCCTTAATGGCATTGATCTACTTTTTCGAGGATCAAGTATTTCTGGAAGGACACATTCGAAATAGAATTTAGTCAGCCGAGGAACCATTTTCTCCTCCCAGAATTGCTCGTCTTTATGAATTTTGACGACTTTTATCGGAAATTCTGGACCAGTATACACGGCAAGCAAACATACATTTCTGTTTGAAATGTTCAGCTGGCCCTGTACTTGGTAATACCAATCATGGTTGGTGTTCGGTACAATTTCATCACCTTCCAGCTTAAAACACTTTATTTTGTTTTGTTTTATGGCTGCATCAGAGTCAATACCGTATATTGATATAGGACATTTAATTTCAATAATACCTTCTTCGAAAAGTCCGTCAGGTGAAGCACCTAAAAAACAACACTTTTTGTCAATGAAAAGACCACATTTCTCAATATTTATTTTCTCTTGCATAGCAAGTTGTTCAATGGCCTTTTTTTCATTGTCTTTACCATGCTTTATTGACAATACCGTGTTAATGGAATATCCATATAAAATAGATTTCACAAGGGGTGCCGAGTTCGAATTGCGACGTCTTTTACAAATTTTGGCAAAATTAGATGCAGTCAGAATACACCTCCTTAATTCAAGCCACAAGGCACTTTCGGCCTGCAGAATTGTATCCCGTTCAATTTCGTAGCGATTTGAAGCCTGCTTCTTCAAATTTTCTAAAAAAACGGCTTGTACTTTTTGAAGATCATCGGTATTCATGTCAGGCTTTTGGCATACCGTTCCGTAATCCACGTCAGTACCGGGTAATGCGTCAAAGTTGATTTTACGACGTGGTAATTTGCGTTTACGACCTAAATTTGTGGAAAAATGTTTTTGTTCTAAGCATTTTAAAGATTGTCCTGGACTTTTGTGAAAGACAGATTTGTATAGTGTAGTTTGAGGTTTACCGGTATTAAAACTAACTACAGCTGCATGACACCGCACAGAGTAGGAATCTTTGAGGGAAAAATTAATGCGTTTTCCACCTACAGTCTTTGCTACAATGCTGTTAAACTGCTCTGCTCTATTAGTTGTAAAATTACACAGCAAACTCCGAGAATGAAAAGCAAGTTGAGAGACGTTGCGTTGTAATTTTAACATCAGCGTTTTTACTTGGAGTATTTGATTTGCTTCTTTTCTTCTCTCTTCAGTGCAGTAATATGAGTCACATTTGTCATGATCTCCAAAAACGTGGTTCGCGCTGTTCAGAATATCTTTCTGAATTTTTAAGATTTTTTCTGACTCAGATAAAGTTTCTGTTTGCCAGTGCCGTACTGACGACCTTACCGCTGTTCTCAATCTTATTAGACGTTCCGATGTCAATAACTTACGTTCTGGCAGAGGGATGGAAGTATCGATTTTAAGCAATAAATTTTTACCATTGTAATTGCGTAGGAGATGATTTGTACATTCGATTTTTTGAATGGTTACAGCAGGATATGGTCTACTTTCCAATATATTTTTATATGTGCTGGCATCACCATCAGCAATCAACGTATTGTAAATTAACTTTCGGCTCTCTACGGAACACCTGAAGCCCTCTACTAGTATTTGCGGTTCCATGCTAGACGATGAACCGACGTGATTTTTAACACATTTGTGATCAGCTGGTAGTTGTTCTTTTTTACAGGCGCGGGCACAAATGCCACAATACTTATTACGGACCCCGATGTATAAAACTTTCCCTGTATGATGGCCTATAATCGCTGCGACACCGGACAGCGCATTATATTTATTTTTAAATGAACGTTTACTCCAACAGTAGTCTGCTTCCACTGGTATTTTTGGGATGTCATCAGCATCACCTCTTAATCGAGCAGAATCTGTTTCCTCCTGAGCTGCTGCAATCATACTTTCTTCCGCGGTCCTTTTCCACATATCGGCTACTTTATCATGACACTTACTGTAAGTGAAGAATGACATCACCGGTAAATCCATAGATGCAGTTACTTCATTTAAATTTGTCAGTCCTATTCCAGAAATGATGGCCCCTGACACAGCACCCACATTAATGTTTAGATTATCATTTCGTGTTTCATCACAATTACTTAATTTAAACACAGTATTACACATATTACATTTAAAATAAAATCTAGACATAAATCCGATTTTACATTCTTTCATTAATACGAGGTTTTTCAATGAACATCCGAAGCGATCACCATGATTTGCAATATTGATTAAGCCATCTAAAAAATATTGAAAATCGACAATTCGTCTTCCCTTAATTTTTAAAGGCTCAGCTATCAGATTCTGGAATAAACAAAAAAAAATAAACTCGGATTGATTAAGTGTCAAAGAAACTATAATTCATAACACTCAAATAGTTCCAAACGGTGGGGTTAACACTCAAATAGATCCAAATATTCGTATAGTCAGATTTTTTGCCCGATTTGGCTGACCCGCTTCTATATGTCAATATTTACTTACCTCTGTCTCTATATTTAAATCTTCCATAACCTCGTCTGCCATTCCATCCCTAAAAAGGAAATATTTATGTCAAATCAAATCATTTATTCTGCACGAGGGCACTTAAATATTATCAAATTTATACATAGTTAGAAACAATCCAATAATCCACTACCGGATCAGAACGCGGCCACAAGCTGAGAAGATCCGGCAAAAAACTCAGTGGACTGTATTTTTTTTAATCTTTTAAAATATATGTAATTGTATACTTCGTACAATATATGGCATTAGCACCAGTGTGATGCCCTTCGAAATCGTATACATCTATAAATATATGTAAAAACAAATCTAAACAGTATAAGTAATTAGCGTTAGGAACTGGGACGTGGTCGCAGCCTTTTGCGAGGCAGTATTCTCGCGGAAGGAGGCGACAGAGCGCACACGGGGGGACGTCGGTCGAGTGTACTCCTTAGGGGTATCCCGTCAGAACGACCACTGACGACAAGTGAGCCTGCACCGGTGGTCGGCCCAACGACGAAGGAGACGTGCCACGAATGGGTTACGGGGCCGCGCGCCGCCTCTCTGTTGTCCCGGACGGAATTGGACAGCGGGTGCGCTGACGGTAGCCCACCACAAAAAAAAAAGACAGATATTTCTATCTTCCCCCGTTATTCTCCTCCCGTGTGGCGACGGGTTTAGAATACATGTGTCGCCACCCCTTACTTGCCCGTGGGAGTCGTAAAAATCGGCTGAGGGTTCACCAGGAGAGTAGGGCAGCAGCTCTCTCCTGGGAAACGTAAAACACCAATACTGCGTACAAGGTTCTATGGACAGATATACAAATCATCCCGAAATCCTGTTGTCGGCTTGGTCTCAAGATCCCAGATCCAAGCTAACTCGGCACTATACCGAAGAAATCCCGGACATCAGCTTGTACGAGATCAGAATGGCTCTCAAACAACTACGTAACGGTAAGGCACCGGGAGATGACGGAATTACGGCAGAGCTTCTAAAGGCGGGCGGCAAGCCAGTCTTAATAGCCCTTCAGAAGCTATTTAATTCCGTTATCCTCGGGGGCGACGTTCCAGAGTCGTGGACCAGGAGTATGGTGGTGCTGTTCTTCAAGAAGGATGACAAAGCTCTTCAGACAAAAGAACTACAGACCCATCTCACTCCTGAGCCATGTTTATAAGTTGTTCTCGAGGGTCATTACCAATCGACTCTCGCGTAAGCTCGATGACTTCCAGCCGCCCGAACAAGCCGGCTTCCGAAAAGGCTATAGCACCATAGACCATATCCTCACGCTTCGGCAGATTATTTAAAAGACCGAGGAGTATAATCGGCCCCTGTGCTATATCGAAGTGCTGAAGTGTTTGTATAGGAACGCCACAATGTCAGTCCGTATCCGGGATAGGAGTACGAAACCGATCCAGTTGCAGAAAGGCGTGAGACAGGGAGATGTCATCTCTCCGAAACTGTTCACCACTGCACTGGAAGAGGTCTTCAAGCTCTTAGACCTAGACTCGACATCAACATTAACAGCGAATACATCACTCACCTTCGATTTGCGGACGATATAGTCGTTATGGCAGAATCCATGGAGGACCTTGGCACAATGCTCAATGATCTCAGCAGGGTATCCCAACTAGTGGGTTTACGAATGAACATGGACAAGACGAAAGTCATGTCAAATGCCCATGTCATTCCTGTACCGGTCCTAGTTGGCAATGCGATTCTCGAAGTTGTCGATCACTATGTGTACCTCGGACAAACAGTCCAGTTAGGTAGATCCAATTTCGAGAAAGAGGTCAGCCGACGAATCCAACTCGGTTGGGCAGCGTTCGGGAAACTCAAGAGGATCTTCTCGTCCAACATACCTCAGTGTCTGAAAACACAGGTCTACGACCAGTGTGTGTTACCAGTGATGACTTACGGCACGGAAACGTGGTCCCTAAATGTAGGCCTTATATCAAGGCTCAAAGTCGCTCAGCGAGCTATGCTCGGGATTTCTCTGCGAGATAGAATCCGGAATACGGAAATCCGCAGAAGAACGGGTGTAACCGACATAGCACGAAGAATTAGCACGCTGAAGTGGCAATGGGCAGGCCACATCGCTCGACGAACCGACAACCGCTGGGGAAGAAAGGTTCTCGAGTGGCGACTACGTATCGGACGACGCAGTGTTTGACGCCCCCCCACTAGGTGGACCGATGACCTAGTGAAAGTTGCTGGGCGTCGTTGGATGCAGGCGGCACAGGACCGCACATTGTGGCGCAACATGAGGGAGGCCTACGTCCAGCAGTGGACGGCAATAGGCTGAAATGATGAATGATGATGATGATTAATGATGATGATGATTTCTATCTTGACTATTGCTATAAAATGAGAATGTATTCATTTGCTTACTTTCGAAAATCTTTAAGAACCTTATTTTCGAAATTGCTTTAAAATCGAAAGAACCTCCTTTTTTAAAGTCGGTTTAACCTTAATTTCGAACAGAACTGTTTGCCGTGTGGTGACGGAGTAAGAATACAATCCGCCTTGGCCATGGTTGTCGTAAAAGACGACTAAGGGATATGATATGTATGTGATCTATACAAGCGAAGAAAACTAAATAAAACCCTACCCCAACACGTCTGATCAGCCTAGTATATATAGTAGACAAATTTTCCCTCCCATAGTGGAGAAGGCCCGAGCCCAAACAGTGGGACTTGTATCGGTTGAGATGATGAGATGAGAACTTACATTTCCGAATGTCCATTTTCTGCTGATGTTGGAGTCAGATGGTAATCCTCAGAAGACGAGGCTGCATAATTATTCCGTTCGGATATATTTTTTCGTTTACTCCTTTCAAACATATTTAGTACATGATTATTATCAATGAAAGCCATATTTAATTTATATAAATAGAAACTTTAAGTACCTTACAACTTGCATTTTCTCGTGTATTCTCTTTTTCCTCGCCTTATAACCGACTTTGTCCCCAAAATACAATTTTCTTTTTCGACCCATCACCTAAAAGGATTCTATATTATGTTTGATGGAGATCGCATGTACGTAATCAACAAAATTAGTAATGGACACTTACGACTCAAAACTGGTCAGACGTAGTATACGTTTAAGTTCGTATCGTCGTCGTCTTGCGCTAGCAGCAAGAGCACGATCGACACAGACCCTACCTCATTGAGCGCTAGCGCGCGAGTGGCTCATGGACAATTCTGCCGTTCAATTTATAGTAATATTTAAAATTTAATTACAAGGGTGAATATTCGTATTTCAATTTGGTTTTTTTTTTGGTGCTTCTACAATAGTCTTACAAATAGTGTATATTTTTTTAAATGTTCCAAGGTTAGTCATATTCGCAAAATTAAATGTTTTACAGGAGCTATTTTCGTCAAATTTATCTTAAGGAAATGAATTTTTATTTAGTTTTTAATGAAAGAAATTTTCAATTTCATTTTGTACAAGCACAAGAACAGTAATTGCCCTAATATCTACAATTTTTTTCGACCTGCCACGACTTATGGTTTATTCGTACCTGAACTTCAAAACTTGGCGTTTTCGTAAAATCTCATGAACTTAAGTTCAAAATACCCTTGCCGTTTAATAAAATAGTTACAATATTGCGTTATAATTCTATACAAACACAACATAAAGATGTGTTTAATGTAGTTCTTATATTAGTTTTTAGTAAATTATTATCATTAACGAGTAACCAGTCCTCAAAAAAGCACATTTTTTTGTTTACGGCCGCTGATTACCGATAACGCTCTTAATAAATAATACGTAGTTCAGATATTAAACCTAGATATATTATATTTGGTAAAACATCATCATTATTTCAGCTCATATATGTCCCACTGTTGGGCTCGAGTCTCCTCTACAATAGAAGTGAAATTGACCTACAACTTATACCATGTTGGTCAGACGTGTTGGTATAGGGTAGCGAAAGCCCTTTCATGCATGTTACCTGTGTATTATATCCCTTAGTCGTCTTTTACGATACTCAGAGCAAGATAGGGATAATGGTGAATTGTATCCTTACTCCGTCACCACACAGACATTTGGTAAATATACAGTTGTTTTAAAGCGTTCTTCTATACATTCATGAATGCAGATAATTATAATATACCAGCTGACCCAGCAGACGTTGTTCTGTTCAAATAAACAGAATTCTTCTAGAAATCGTCAGCAACACCACCTACAGAGTCCAATTGTGAACCTAAACCATTCTCAAATCCCCTTGAACATATACAAAAAATTTCATCAACATCGGTCCAGCCGTTTAGGAGGAGTTCAGTGACATAGACACGTACACAAGAAATATATACAGCATGTATCAGGTTATGAAGCAACTGTTCGAGTTGTAGTTTAACGGTCATAGATCGTAATTAGAATGTATATTTCACAAAAAACAATACAACATAAACTTTATAGTAATTTCAAAAATGTGTGTCCAAGAGTCTATACCTTAAATGTTACGTATTATGTAGGCATATACAGACAGGATACTTGTAGGCATGTAAAGCTTCGATAGTAGAAATAGGTATAAATTGCGCAAACGCTTCAATGGTAATATACATACAAAGGCGAATCGTCAACGGTCATCGGCCGATCAGCTGATTTAAATCGAAGTTTATCTTGCTTATGTGAACGTAATCATTGATTTATTTAATTTCTAATGAACATTTAACGAAGCACGAATATGTTGCAGATTAAGTATCACTGACTTTATACATTTCAATCAGATTTACACGAAAAAGCGATGACAAAATTTCAAACTTTACATGTCTCTAACTCATTAAAGAATCGATATTTTTCCTTGAAATTTTTTTCATAGGTACCTACTATCATTGCCGTTTATCCAGTTGCCCCATAACCTGATACATCCTGTATATAAAGATAGTAACTTGACTACTATATCTATCCTTTTTTATTCCTGTTGTTCATGGATACTTCATTGCCTATCACGAAGAGACTAAAGGGAGCATGAATATCTGCAATTTGGTTCGATGATACTAAAAGCATCACCAAAACCCACCACACGCAAACACCCTCAGAATGTTTTTATTACATCTCTCTAGCTCACCGAACTAAATGCAGTAACAAATTGGCACTACTCAGACTTTGCTTTTCTGCTCGGTGTGGTACTCCCTAATTAAGGGTACTGCTACAACGGCTACAATGCAACAACACTATTCTTTTACCTAATTGCAGATTGAACTGTACCAATACTTACTGTGACATTTTTACCGTACGTTGTCTAGGCCACCAGTACTTATCGCAAATTGATGTCCCAAGTCTGCATATTACATGCATGTATACGTAACTTCTATGTTGGTAAAGTCTCCCGTAGTACCAGGGTTATTTGCCGACCTGACGCTGCCCGCTATCGCTAGGGCGATGGTCGACAGTGTCAAGAATTGGGACGCGGTCGCAGCCTTCTGCGAGGCAGTGATCTCGCAGAAGGAAGCGGCGGATCGCCTGCGCGAGGAGCGCAGCCTCGAAGAGGCGATCCGCCACCGGCGACTGGGGCGGCGTAGGCGCGAATACCTGCGCCTCATGCCGCCCTAGCCGAGGCTGCGGGTGACGTGACCGGGGATTAGGCCGTCACCCGCCGAGAGGCCGACCGCGTGAGGAAAGACCGACGTCCTCCCCTAGGGGGGACGTTGGTCGATGGGAGGGTACCCCACGTAGGGGGTATTCCGTCGGGCCGACCACTGATGTCAAGTAACCCTGCTCCGGTGGTCGGCCCAACGACGAAGGCGACGTGCATCGTGGGTGGGTTGCGGGAGTTGCGTGCTTACGCCCCTCTGTCGCCCCGAATGGAGTGGTGCGAAGAGCGCGCCGACCACAACCCACCCCCAAAAAAAATAAGTACCAGGGTTATTTACATAGTATAAAATATTATTTTAAAAAACTAGATAGTGTATCGCAAAGATATAAGGTGAAAATTTATATAAATAACTGAAACATTTTAATTATTTCATCAATAACTTTTGTAGATATAGTATGGATTATGTTTATCATTCATTAATTTATATACATTTATGAAAGCGCGGCGAATTTGAGTATCACTATTCTAAAGTTACGTTATACGTAGCCCGCTACGACGACGACAAGTGGACTTTTAGAGTGTTGAATTGGCAAGGCCCTAGAGGTCGTAGGATTAGAAACCGCCCATGCGAGAAAATTGGATACCATTGGCTTGACACAAAGATAAATGGAAGTCCTTGGAGGAGGCTTTTACCCGAAGGGGGTCCATATAAGTCACGACAAAATCATAACCAAAACGAATTAATTTAATCTGATCATAATGCAATTAAAATTATTTAAAAAGAATTCTATTTATTATATTTATTAATCAGAATGTATTGTGATAGGCTGAATGGAATTAAATAAAGCTTTATTATTATTACTCTAAAGTTAGCGAGAAAGCGCTCAAGCAATTATTGTAATGCACACTTACCCGTATTCGTCACACACTTCCCTTCTAAAATCACGATGAATGTACCTAATACCTGAGTTAGTGACGAATACGACTAATATTGGAGTTATTGACGAATACGCCTAATATCAGAGTTAGTGACGAATATGCATAATACCTAAATTAGTAACGAATACGCCTATTATTTGAGTTAGTGACAAATAAAACTAATACACAAGTTTGTGACGAATACGCCTAATACCTAAGTTAGTGACAAATACAGCTAATGTCGCGACGTATATGTTCAGTAACCACGTTAGTGACGTATATGCCTAATACCTGAGTTAGTGACGAATACGACTATTACCTGAATTAGTGACAAATACGCCTACTACTGAGGTTTGTGACGTATATACCTAAGTTAGTGATGAATACACCTAATATCTGAGTTAGTGACGTATATGTTTAGTACTCAAGTTAGTGACGAATACGTGACAAATACCCGCATAATTTACGAATATGCCTAATACCTACTTCAGTAACGCATACCTCTAATACCCGCATTATTTGCGATTACGCCTAATGGCCAAATTAGTTACGAATACGCCTAATAGGTACCCGAGTTAGTAACGAATACGCCTAATACTTCAGTGTATTGGTATTAATAAAAATTACAATTAAAATTGGTAGTATAAATAATCGCTTTGCCTATTTTTTTCGCAGACTATTTGTCTCACAAAATGAAAATGAATCAAAAGTGATATTAAATAGGTAATTCTCACGACAAAATAAAATTTAATGCAACACTGTACTCATATGACGTCACGATAATCAAATGACGCTGTTCACAACTCCATCTTAACAGTTAATTTGGTACACAAACCCCATATTCATTATCATCCAAGTACATTATACAGTATAGACAATTACATATAGTTGCCGCAACCGTTCGGGGTGAGGCGTACTATTATTAGATGCGGGACTAACAACCCTCAACAACCCCCTCCCCCCCCCTTCATACCTTCGGCCTACGATCAATATCGGTTGCTTTAAATAAAAATGTGATTATGTACCTTTAACCATATAAATATATAAGTTATAAAACACTATTTTTACGTATTTTACGCTGTTATTTTCACTACCCCGCCGTTTGATTTACACTTCGGTATTCATGGTCGCAGGGGGCGTACCCAAATTACGTACTTCATTCATGATCTTCTAAAGGAGAAGAGGGTGAGTTCTTAGATTAGACGTAGTCAAATTCCGTGTGGTGACGGAATAAGAATACAGTTTAACACTCCTTATCCGTGGCTATCGTAAAAGACGATTGAGCGATATAATATGAATTCAACTTTGCAAGAGAAAAAAAACTCGAAACAAAACCCTGTGCCAACCTGTCTGACCAATAAGTAAGGTCAATTGCCCTCCCCCTGTGGAGGAGACTCGAGCCCAGCAGTGGGGCGTATATGAGCCCAGATATGATGATGATGAGGACTCAAGTTGGACATATGACTTGCTTTTGACTTTTAAATTGCCCAACTTTTTAAATACCTTATAGCGTTTATGGTCGCGGAGGGACTAACGGGATCTAAGACTAAATGCGCGATATAATTTTTATCTTTTAGTTTGTAAAATTAAAAACCGGCTAAGTGCGAGTCGGAGTCACGCACGAAGAGTTCCGCACTATATCTATAAAAAGGGCAAAAAAAATCGCGTTTGTTGTATGAGAGTCCCCCTTAAACATTTATTTATTTTGATTTTAGTATTTGTTGTTATAGCGGCAACAGAAATACATAATTTGTAAAAATTGCAACTGTCTAGCTATCGCGGTTCTTGAGATACAGCCTGGTGACAGACAGACGGACGGTCAGACAGCGAAGTCTTAGTGATGTCCCGTTTTCATCCTTTGGGTACAGAATCCTAAAAAAAAAGAATTAAAAATATGTTTATGATTTATTACGTGAAAACTAGAGGAGAAAGGGGGGTGGTATTGATATACACTACAGATGGTCACTGAGGGTAGACTGTGAGTTAAAAATTGTATATTTTGTAAGACATAGTATGTGGACGTTACCTAAGTTGTTGGACTTCCAAAAAATCACCTTTACTGTTGGAATTTATTACTTATCTACTACTGTTTCCATCTACATAACAGTAGTTATATATTTTTATCACTGTTCTGACGAGATAAATGGAATTTGATTGAAATATCTTCGAAAATATTTCTTTAAGTTATTGTCTCGTGGGAAACTTCAGAGGTATATATATTGACTCTTCGACCCTAAGTACCAACTGCGCTGTTAAGTCTTCACACAATATAATCAGCCACCGCTCCGTTATAAGTTCATCTACTTAATATCGATGAGATATCGACTTTTACGCGCTGAGAATTCTGATTAGGGTTACTACGGCGAGTATATTGTATGAAGTGTGTTCCCCTGTGGTTCCTGCAGATGATTTAAAGATAGGCGTATAAAAAATAAAAAGAAAATATTTTTTAGAGTTGTATCGCATTTGTATTTAATTTTCGCTTGCCTGAGATTTTGAACACTTTGAAGTATGGCCTCCCGTGAGCATGAACGCTGAAAGGTGTTCGAAATGAAAATTTAAAATTTTGTATAACCCCTCAAATTACCCAAAAAGTATTACGTTCTATTGAACAGGAATCATCAATTAATTGTCATTTAACGATTATACTAGCACACGTGAAGCACTTAATCCGAGTAATCGCCATTACATCATTTTGGCAAAGAGCTGATACTTTTACATTGCTGCACCGATATTAACCAAACATAGCTAAGAACTACCGCAATGAAACTGGCTTTCAAATGAAAAAAAAACCGCATTGAAATCAGCCCATACGTTTGAGAGCTACGATACCACACACAGACAGACAGACATCGACATCAAACCTATAAAACCCCTATTTTTGCGACGGGTGTTAAAAATCAAAGATAAACACGATAAGAATCTGTAAAACGAAATTTTATTTCATACATGTAATCATCATCATCATCGCAGCCTACATACGTCCCACTTTTGGGCTCGGGCCTCCTCCACAATGGGAGGGAATTTGACCTACTATACCATGATGGTCAGACATGTTATACTCGTTCCAACCATTTATTTTACTTTTGGCAGGTCGAATTCTGATCAATTAGTGTTGTACCAATGTATTACGGATACTATGTTTTGTAATAATCGATTTTAGTCAGGAAGAACTTTTAATCGATTTAACACGGATATTTTATTTTTGCTTAAATACATATTTCATATTATTTAAAAACTTCACTTCTGTAAATATATTTGTTATTTGGGCACATTAATTTTTGCATACCCACTAATTCAGTCCTCCCAAAATATTTTACTTTGTACTTTGCAAAATAAAAAATAACTACTTTATGAAGCATTTTTCCATTAAGCGGGGTCCGCTGCTCCAAACTTTACTTAGAGACAATGGCGCCCTCGTCTGCGGTAGTAAATCACTAATTTTCTCATCCAGCCTACCCCTTTTTTTTTAAGCCGAATTGGCAACACTGAACGGCGCGCCGGCGACGCCATTTTGTTGTGTTGTCTGTCACTCGCAACAAGACTCCCGTGCTATTCACATTTCTGTTCGCTGAGTGCTCTTTCATATTTTTCATACGCTGTGTTGAGTATTTATATTCCACCGTATTGATTTCATTGTTCTTACTTTGATTGAGTTGAGCGTATCGTTCCTCCCAGTAAGATTTTACTTGCAAAATGCCGAAAGGTATGGTGCTTAAAGGACAATCCAGAGAGTTAGTGCTGCGGCTTCGTGAATTTTTTGAAAAGGAAAGCCGCAATGGCGATTCCTTATACCAGTAACCCAAGTTAGAGACCGTGTTGCAGCAGCATTAGGTATTAGTGCTCCAACGGTGGCGAAAATCACTAAAGAAGCCTATGGCAGTGGTATTGAACAGAACAAGCTATCTACGCCTAAGAAAAAACGTCAGCCCCGTAAAGTGACAGCAATTGACAGTTTTGATACTGATGCTATTCGTCGTCATATATACAATTATTACACAAGCTAAGAGATTCCTACTTTGAAAAAATTAGTAGCGTCTCTACGAAATTGTGGCTTGTTTCGTGGTCAAAAATCTTCTTTGTCAAAGGTGCTGCACCAAATCGGGTTCTTGTATAAGAAATCCGACAAAAGAAAAATTTTAATGGAACGTCGTGATATAGCCTTGTCTCGCTGTGAATTTTTAAGACAAGCGAAGAAAATAGAAGACTGGTCGAATGTCGTTTTCACAGATGAAACTTGGCTCAATGCCAATCATTCCATACCAAAAGGTTGGACTGACGATACTGCTGCTTCTACTTCTGCAGTGCCAATGGGGAAAGGTGAACGCCTCATCATTTGCCATGCGGGAACTACAAAGGGATTTGTACCAGACGCTCTGTTAGCGTTCAAATAAAAAAAAACAGTAAACTATCATGAGGAGATGAATGCGGACGTGTATGAAAAGTGGTTCAGAGAAATGCTTACATCACTTGAAGAGCCATCAACAAACAATATTTATTGATAATGCACCCTATCACTCTCGCCAAATTAATAAAATGCCAACACAGGCCAACAAAAAACACGAGATTATAAACCGGCTTCGTGATAATGGGGAAGATGTGGACGAATCCCTACTAAAAGTAGAATTACTTAAAATATTAAAAAGTAAAAAGCAGCCAAAACGATATGTCATCGACGAAATGGCAGCAGAATATGGGCATGTTGTAATCAGAATTCCTCCGTACCACTGTCAATATAATCCAATTGAAATGATCTGGGCACAAGTCAAAGGACACGCCGCAAGAAACAATACAACTCCTCCTTTCATAGCAAATAAAATGCTTGAACTTTTAAAAAACGCATGTGCTAGTGTGACGCCTGAAAACTGGGCCAGTGTCGTCAACAAGACAAAAAATATAATATTCTCTGATTGGGATCGGGAAATTGAATTTGACAACATACCTACACAAGAGTTAATAATAAACACTGCAGATGATTCAAGCGACGATTCGAGTTCGTATGAAGAATCCGACGATTCGTTATAATAAAATAATATTAAAATATTTTGGTTGTTTTATTTCATGTTATAGGTATGATGAGAAGATTTTTATATCTCCCTGATACAATTTTAACGTGTTGTCTATTACAACAATTCAAAACTCAGTTGTCTGCTGACTTAACTGCAAATAAGTGTAATCGATTATTTGCGATTCATTAGTTTGCACCGAATACTTTGATCCTGTCACTAGATGCGATAGAACGTAACTTTTTTTATAACGGAAATGAACTATCACTTAAATTTTATAAATAGAGCTATTTACGGCATATTAATGTATTTAGTGGGTAATAATTAAGATATATAAATATTATTGGGCAGTTTATATATTTCTCTGTTCACTCGTTTCAAAGTTAATAATTGCGTATAATGAAACAGTTACGTCCTAAAGCATGTGTCAAAAGTAAAATAAATGGTTGGAACGAGTATAGTATAGGGTATTTTCCTTCTCTTGCACAGTTCTTATGTGCATTTTATATCCCTTAGTCGTCTTGTACGACATCCACGGGCAAAATAGGGAGTGGTGAATAGTATTCTTACTCCGTCACCACACGGAGATACATGTAATATATCGGTTAAATTGCAGAAATTATTAAAATAAAAGTTAATAAAGTTTCCATAGCTGACACACTAATCGCTGTTCGTAAACAATATCTGGTGACTACAAAAGATAAATCGCTACCATTTATTTGTGTCAAGCGCATGTGCCAACAAACTGCTTTTTTGTTATTAAATTATATCATTGTTTCTCTTATCTGTGTGGGGGAAAGAGAAATAATACAATCGACTTTTTTATCGCCTATGGTGGCAAACAAGCAAACAGCTAAACTCACATTAGCAATACCAGGAGCACAGCCAGGCCGCAGCACCACATTACAATGCTATGTTAAATCAGTTGAAATTTAAAATGTTTTTCCAGAAGTAATTAGTCGGCTGCTCTAGCCGAGGTCGTGGGTGACTGGACCGAAGATTTAGTCCGTCACCCGCAGAGAGGCTGACCGAGCGACGGCGACCGACGTTCCCGAGGGGGAACGTCGGGAGAAGAGGGTACCCCGCGACCGGGGTATTCCGTCGGGCCGGCCACTGAAGACAAGTTACTCTGCACCGGTGGTCGGCCCAACGACGAAGGTGACGTTTCACGGGTGGGTCATGGGGCCGCGCGCTGCCAATCTGTTGCCCCGGAAGAGTCCAGGCAGCGGGTGCGCGTTAGCCTATGTAAAGACCAACGTTCTTAATGCCAGTTCAGTTGTTTGATATCTACAAAAAGTGTTGTTGCTCTGTTGTAATTGCATCGTGTGTACTGTGCTTAGAGCAAAAATAAACCAGGTTCGTGAAGTTATTGACCCTATTCACCGAGATGGATTAGGACTACCCGAATGCTAACGCCACGCCGACAAATACATAATACATACATAATTTTGCAATAACTACATATAATTAGTACAGTATCTATAACAAAAGTTAGTAACAATGATCCTCAAGTGTACTAAGCAGTCGCGTTGTCATAACAACTGCTGACATAACCACAATTATAATTGATGCATTATGAATATTAATAAAAGGTGTGTGGTGACGGAGTAAGAATACAATTCACCACCCCCTATCTTACCCGTGGGTGATCGTACGAGACGACTAAGGGATATAAAATGCATATAACATCTATGCGAGAGAAGGAAAACTCTAAACGAAACCCTATACCAACAGTCTGACCAGCGTGGTATAGTAGGTCAATTACCCTTGGGGGACGTCTATGGGGTGAGATGATGATGATGATGACTAATGTCACAGAATTACGTGGGTTTATAAATATAATAATACTATAAAATCTAATGTTTTTAAACAATCTATTCTTGTGTATTTCTTTATATTCAGTATCTCGGCAATGATTGGATTACATGGAGTTTAGCATACAGGAGGTTTCGGGGTCATAATTTTATTTAGATAGGATTCATTACAGTATTCTTTTTCGTGAGAAAAAGATTCATTTTCATTTAATAAAAAAATCTATTATTATCTCTTTAAATATAAATTTCTTGTGTGCGTGTGTGTCACTGAACTCCTAAACGGCTGAACCGATGTTGACATATTTTTTGTGTGTGTTCAAGGGGAATCCAGAATGGTTTGGATTCACAATTTGATCCGGTAGGTGGCTGCTGTCGATTTCAAGGAGAATTCCTTTTATTTTATTTGATTAGAACAACGTCTGTTGGGTCAGCTAGTATAAACATATTTTTCAAAAAAACATAATTTACCAAAAAAACTAAAACTTCACTGATATATGTATCCGTGTGGTGACGGAGTAAGAATACAATTCACCACTCCCTATCTTGCCCGTGGAAGTCGTAAAAGGCGACTATGGGATATAATACACATCTGTGCAAGAGAAGGAAAACTCGAAATAAAACCCCATATCAACATGTCTGACCAGCATGGTATAGTAATCCAAATGCCCTCCCATTGTGGAGGAGGCCCGAGCCCAACAATGGGACGTATTTGGGCTGCGATGATGATGATGATATATGTCCCAATGTTGGGCTCGAACCTTCTTCATAATGGGAGGGAAATGTTGCTATAAGATTTTATTTCAACTTTTCCTTCTCTTGCATAGATGTTACGTGACTATTATAAACCCTTTTAAGACACTTACGGGTAAGAGAGGGACCGGTGAATTGTATTCTTACTTCGTCAATACAAAAAAATATTTACCAAAATACAGATATATTCTTCTAAAGTTTAAAAAAATTATGATCTTGTTGTTTCATTTATTAAAATATGTAGCTAAATTTCTCGTTTACCCCAAGTGGAATGCAAGCGCGAAATAATTTGCATCGGCCTGTATAAGACAGCCATCAATGGACCGCCTACCCTCGTCCTAAATTCGAGTTCTGAATAGCCTCCATTATATGAAGTTAAGAGCTTTTGTATTATTCAAGGGTTGAATGCTGCCTACGTATGTTTTTATGACTGACTTCTGGTTATTTTTGGACCTTTAGCAAATGTTACGCTCATTTTTATCATTAGAATAGTAACTCGACTCGGTTTCGCATGGATAAATACATTTATTTTGCTCTTTTAGAGACGGATTCAGCATCTTGGAATGGATATTAATAAAACAAAGGTTTATTACCAGTGTGTGTTACCAGCGATGACATACGTCACTGAAACGTGCTCTAAATATCGGCCTCATAAATACGCTCAAAGTCGCTCAACGTGCTATGGAGAGGGCTATGCTCGGTATTTCTCTACGTGGTAATATCCGGAATATGGAAATCCGTTGGAAAACGGGTGTAACTGACTTAGGCCGCAAAATTAGCACGTTGAAATCGGAATGGGTAGGCCACATCGCTCGTCACACCGACAACCGTTGGAAAGAAAAATGCTCAAGTAGCCACCACCAATCCGACGACGCATCGTAGGACGACCCCCTACTAGGTGGACTGACGACATCAGTAGTAGCACAGGACTGTTTCGAGTGGCATTCTTGTGGGGAGGCCTATGGCCAACAGTGGACATCTATCTTATATCTTTAAACGAGCAATTCTTGTAAATATATATATATTCAGGATCTCAGAAACGGCTGCAACGATTTTGTTGAAACTTGGCATACTAGAGGATTCGGGCCCAAAAAATCGATCTAGCTAGGTTTTATGTATAGAAAATGTTGTTTTGTCAGTGTTTTTGGCAGACAATATAATGACATTAAATTTTAAAAGAATATGAATTCAAATTTTGCCATCAATGTCATGAGTTACGATAGCTCAGTGGCGAAGTAGTCAGGTTTCATTTTATTTTTGACATCGGCGACAAACGCCGTCGGATCGAATCTCGGTGTTATTATTATTCTCTTTTTGTAATTTTTTATATAATTTTCATTATTTATTTTTTTATTTTTTATTAATATATATCTGAATAAATGCTAAAAATACACCGAGCGAAGCTCGGTCAACCTGATATTTTACTAATGAATTGAGCATAATAGGTTCGATTACCATCATGATCACACACACATGCATGATGACATCGACATAGGCTTCTCCGTGAAATTATACAACCATGATCACATGACAGGAGTGATGGCAATTGTTATAAGTTTCAAGAGATTTTTTTTTCACAGTTCACAGGAGGGAGGGTCCTTATGAAAGGAAAATTGACCTACTACTATATCCTATGACTATATCCTCACCATCCATCCATCCATCAGCCTATAGACGTCCACTGCTGGACATAGGCCTCCCCACGAGAATGCCACTCGGAACGATCCTGCGCCATTTGCATCCAACGATTCCCTGCGACTTTGAGAATGTCGTCAGTCCACCTAGTGGGGGGTCGTTCTACGCTTCACCGTCCGATTCGTGGTCGCCACTCAAGAACCTTTCTTCCGCAACGATTGTCGATTCGACGAGCGATGTATCCTCACCAGCTGGGATGAAATACGATTTATGAGCAAAATTCCTGAAGGTTCTCAGTCATCTTATGTACCTAATATCCATGGGAAGGGACGTTTACATTTTTTATGATAAATAATTATCGCCTTACTTTTGCAATCATCATCATCACAGCTCATAGAGGTACATCCCACAGACTCCAGTGTAGAGAGAGGTTGACTTACTATGCCAGGCTGGTCAGACGTGTAGGGTTATTTTATTTCGAGTTTTTCATAGCCATCGCCACATATCCCTTAGTTGTCTTTTACGACATCCATGTCCATAATAGAAAGTGGTGAATTGTATTCTCTTTCTCCGTCACCACACTGAACATTTACAATCAAAATGTCGCTTTTATATCTAAAACTAGCAACTCGCCATGCTGCCTTACCCTTACCCGCGTAGATCCCGTTCCTATGGGAATACCGGAATAAAAAATAACCTATGTTACTCCCTGATATTATAGCTTGCCATTGGTGAAAGAATTTTTGAAATCGGTCCAGTAGTTTCGGAGCCTATTCTTTACAAACATTCATACAAACCTTTCCTCTTTATAATATTAGTACAGATTGATCTAACATAATAATTTCTAACGTAGGTATGATAAAAGTTTTTTGCGATAACCAATACTTGTAAAACTCTATCTGATTAGGTCAGACATATTGTTTTGAGTCTTGTAAGAAACAGAAAATAAAGTTGATAGCAATCAAAAGTTTTTGTATAACTTACTCATTTCCTTGTTGTTTTTCTAAGCTCTATATATAGTTAAAGATAAAAAAAATAAAACTAAAACCTTCATCGTCATTTTAGCCCATACACGTCCCACTGTTGGGCTCGGGTCTCCTTCTATGGGAGGGAAATTGACGTACTATATCACGTTGGTCAGACGTGTTTTGAGGGTTTTATTTCGAGTATAATATCTATGCAAGAGAAGAAATCTTCTCTTCCATGGCTATTATATGCATATTATATCCCTTAGTCATCTTTTACGACATCCCCGGGCACGAGAGGAGATGGTGAATTGTATACTTACTCCGTCACCACACAGAAAAACCCTATAAAAACCATAAATATCGTTTTATTCAAGTATACAGGTTTCTAGAAGTTTTTTTTTCTAATTCATCATTACGCATTAGCGTTTTTTCATCATTATTCAGCCTATCGCCGTCCACTGTTAGACGTAATGCATCCCTCATATTTCGCCACAAAGTGCGGTCCTATACCGCCTGCATCCAACGACGTTGTAGCGTTTTTATGTATCACTAATTTATTGATTGAAATCTCCGTGCTCAATAAAAATTTTAGTTGCCGTATAGAAACTAAATTTGCATAAATCCGCCAGTGCGGTTTATCCGGGACAGTCCAAGCTAATTAGTCAGGCCGGGCGTGACAGGTAACAAATGACAAACGTTCACCGCTAATAAAGCTGTAGAGGAATTGAATAAAACATCATCACGAATATATGTACATAACAATATGTACCTACATATTAGATGTATGACAATGGTAATTATTTCTGATATTTACGCGAATGGAAAAATAGAAGTGTGCCCTTTTTCTTGCCATTTAGAAAAGAAGAAAAAAGGACGTTCCCTTCTTTCGTCCAGCAAAAAGACAGTAAAATAATTATTTATTAGTGGTAGGAGCACACTGTTGAAAGTTGTCTGTCTACAGTCGCGGGCCGTTCCGTTCGGGGTGATACCACACTGAGCAGAAAACCGGCGTCCGAGTAGTAGCAATTTGTTATTGCGCTTCGTTCGGTGAGTGAGAGAGTCGGAAGCTCAACTTTCTGAAGGTGTTTGCGTGTGGTGGGTTTTGGTGATACCTTTAGTGTCACCGATCCTCAATGCATATGTTCATACTCCCTTCACTTTCTTCACAGTAGGCAGCGGCCAAACAAAGATCCATGAGCGGCAGCAACACTTACCATCAGGTGTACTGTTTTCTCCATTGCCAACAATCGCAATAGAAAAATAAAAAAGTAATAAAATAAAGGATGAACATATCTACTATATATAAAAGAATGTCGCGTTAGTTATACTATTTATAACTCGAGAACAGCTGTACAGATTTGGCTAAGAATTGGTGGGGAGATAGCTTAAAACCAGGAGACGGACATAGGATACTTTTTATCCCTTTTTTTTTAATGGTGTTTACAAGATTTCGCCAATAACTCTTTTATCCCGTTCGATCGTGTTCCCGTGTGATGTGACATAAAATGTCAAAGAGAATACAAGTCACTATGAAACGTAGTATAAAAAACGCATATAATATATAATAACAAAACGCAAATGACATCTAAACGTAATTTTGTTTATAGTTAAGTATGGTTGAAAATTTGATAATTATAATTTTGTCAGAAATCAATAATGAGTAATTTATATTCTCTTTGAATCATCATTAACAATGCCGCGACCAAAACGATCGAATCTTTCCCGACAAAGCTGTAGTGATTCTTCCATTAGAGACTATATTTTCGGAAATTTATAAAATATATTTATGAAAAAAATTATAGCGTTACGAAGTTTGCCGGGTCAGCTAGTTTTTAATAATAAAAGATTCTATGTGTCTTGCTGGAAAAGGCAGCTCAGCATAAGCTAGATTCAACATCATCGTAGACCCTATCGCCGTCCACTGCTGGGTGACCTCCCTCATAAAATGTGGTCCTGTGTCGTCTGCATCCAATGACGTCCTGCAACTTTCACCGGGTCGTCGATCCACCTAAAGTAGAGCGTCTTACACTGCGTCATCCGATACGTGGTCGCTACTCGAGTACCTTTCTAGAACCTTCTAAGGTAAATTCAGCATTGTAAATAAAACTGTTTTACAGATTTCATCGCGATTTTATTTTATTTTTAATTGCCCAACGTTTCGAATACTACAACGTTCATGGTCGCGAGCGGACTAAGATGTCTCACATCAAACAAGGCATCGTTATTACAGAGTTTTATATAATACCCACTACAGAATAAGTTGTCACATTTTGATACAAAATTGCTAGTATAAGAATAGGCAATATTTATTATTATTATTTTTGAAAGACAACACTCTGCACTAAGGAAATAATCCTTATGTTGCAGGGAACTTTACAAATATTTAATTAACGAACATAAAGGTTAAGATAGCAACCTACCGTGCCAGCGTCAGGAGTTCGAATCTGACGCAGGGCAACACTTTGTGCGATCCACAAATTGTTGTTATGAGTCTGGATATAATTTGTATCCGTTAATTATATGTTTATAAACGTCGCAACATAATGATTATGTCCTTACTGTAGACTATTTTTTCTTTAAACAAACAACAAAAGAAGCTTATTTGAAATATTTCAGAAAATAATTATAATATTTCACTTCCTTCTAAATTACTCTTGAAATTTACGTTAAAAAACGAACAATTTACGAAAAATTCTTAGTTACTTTACGAGCTGAAAATCAGTTTAAACCAAATAGAACAGTTAGCTACTCGTAGTCACTGAGACTTGCTAATTAGTGGCGTAGTCATATGAGACTGGAATACTAAGCAATGTTAAATGTAGCGAGGGATTTGGGGACGAAGCGAGTTACAGAGATGAATGGACTAAGAGTGGAACGCGCTGACGTTATTAACGAGAAGTACTTCGTTTCAAAACGAACGTTGAAGTTTTTGTGTAATGTGTACCCTATTAGTAATGGAATGATTGTCATCTCATTCGTTCATTCGGAGAATAAACCGACGTCCTCCCCAAGGAGGGGACGTCGTCGATGGGAGGGTACCCCAAATAGTGGGTATTCCGTCGGGCCGACCACTAATGTCAAATCACCCTGCTCCGGTGGTCGGCCCAAGAACAGTGGGTATTCCGTCGGGCCGACCACTAATGTCAAATCACCCTGCTCCGGTGGTCGGCCCAAGAACGAAGGCGACGTGCATCGTGGGTGGGTTGCGGGAGTGCGTGCTTACGCCCCTCTGTCGCCCCGGATGGAGTGGTGCGAAGAGCGCGCCGACCGCAATCCACCTCCAAAAAAAAACAAAAAAAAAAGACGGGGAATAAAAAATCAAATACAAACGCAATAAAATCCGTAAAGTAGTTCTATTTACATGTGTATTAAGGTCAATTTCCGTCCTGTTGTGCAGGGGGCTCGAGCATAACAGTGGAACGTTTATGAACTGAAATAATGATGATGATCAATACTCGCATAAACATCAAAAATCAATAAAAATATTGTTTCATCTTTTTAAAAACGTTACAACGAAATATACCCAATATATGTAGGTACCTTTAAATACACGTGTATTCTAAAAGAAAACATTTCTTTTAGATTTTTGCAATGAATAACTCAATTTGAGCAATGGAACCAAGGAAATTGACGGTTAGAATCTATTAATAACAAAAATGTATTAACATACACGAAGCGTCCTACAAGAAAATGACTATTTACAAATCCCGGGCACCTTCGCAATAAGGGAGCCAAAATGCGTCCAGATACAATTGATAGCGCCACGAACAAAAGGCGAGGGATATTTTTTTTAGTCGGAAGGCATGTTTACGGAGGATTACTATTCATACTTCATATTGAAGGAAACCCGAATGATATTTTTCTTACAGTTTTGTTTGTTTAGGCGTCACATTTATAGATTGTGTTAGAACTTATTGAAGATCGCTTGATATGACTTATATTTCTTAGTCGATCGACTTTTAGTTTTGTTATTTTAGTTTGACGTTTTTCATATAATGGGGTAAGAATACAATTAAAAACCGCTATCTTAGACTTGGATGTCGTAAATAGGATTTATGCAAAAACGTAAATGTAAAAATAGAAGCCACATTCTATGTTATAATATAATGCAGTGTGGTTATTCTTAAAAACTTAAGATGTAAACGGGTGCCAAGTTTTTTGCAGACAAGTTATTTGCGATTTTTTAAATTCTAATAATCTGCTTACGTAAAGCAAATAAGTTCAAATCCTTTATTATGTATAAACCCCGCGGGGGCACTTACATGTTGTCATTTTTTTACATTTTTCCCTTATTATTACCGGATCGGAACGCGACCGCACTGAGAAAATCTGGCAAGAAACTTAGTGGGATTGTCTTCTTTTTCATTCATTTACTATTTTTATTTAAATAAACTAATATACAACATGTCTATTAATAGCCCCAGTGTAATGCCTTTCGAACCATCATACAATACAGTTATTAAATATAACGAAAAAGTGCCATGGCTGGACTAGTGGGCTTACCCTTGAAATCAATTCTAATTTCGAATCCGATTCAATTCCAAGCTCACCAAACTTATATTTGGTACTCTTAAACAAAATCGAGAATGAATTCTTCGCATTTGCCGTTGTTATTTTCACCAAATGTGTCGTATTTTATTACTTTAAATTAATAACATTACCGAACTCGATCATTACAAAGACGCTTTCTTGAATTTGTACAACGTTAACGATTTTAAACTACGTCAAAATCACGTCGGGAGTAGCAAATATTTGACTTAATCGACGAGAATCGAATTCATTTCGTTTAAAACTCCACCGAATTTGATTCCAATCGTGCGCTAGTGTCGCTTTCAAGAGTACCAAATTGCTCAAATTCGAGCTGCAATTGGATTTGGGATTGGAATCGACATTCAAGAGTAAGCACACAAGATATCACAAGCGGCACCTGATCAGTAATATAGGATTGAGATTATGAACTATTAAGCCTTAACATTTGACTTGGCTAGTTTTCATAGTCATTTTACATTTAACTTATCATTTTATATTATTTGCAAGTTATTGTTTGTACGTACATCATCATCATCATCACCGTTCATATACATGCCACTACCAAGCTCAAAGTTCCTCCACACTGGAAGGGAAATGGACCACACTGGTCAGATGGGCTGACGGGAAAACACTGTACTACTGTTTTATTTAGAGTAGGTATTCCTTCTCTTGCATTGTTATATGCATTTTAAAATCTCTTAGTCGTATTTTACGACACCCACGGACAAGAATGAGAGCGGGTTTTACATTATAAGGTTTATTGTTTTAAACACAGGTTTCCTCGTAAAAATTAAGTAGATCAATTCACCTCCCCTTGTAGGGCAGACTCCAGTTCAGTAGTGGAATATATGTAAGCTTAGATGGTGATTTTTTTTTTTTTTGGGTGTGTTACGGCCGCCGCACTCGTCACACCACTCCGTCCGGGGCGACAGAGGTGCATAAGCACGCACACCCGTAACCCATCCGTGACACGTCGCCTTCGTCGTTGGACCGACTACCGGAGCAGGGTGGCTTGTCGTCAGTGGTCGGCCCGACAGAATACCCCTTGAGGAGTACCCTCCCGTCGACCGACGTCCCCCCCTCGGGGAGGACATCCGTCTTTCCTCACGCGGTCAGCCTCTCGGCGGGAGACCGACTAATTCCTCGGTCTAGTCACCTGCGGCCTCGGCTAGGGAAGCTTAGATGATGATAATGAGTGATCGTTAGCTGTATGAACACTAAGGAGTTAATTATCATCATTAACTTCATCATCATTATCACAGCTCATATACGTCCCACTTTATCGTTCGTAAGTCTCTCATAGACAACGTGGAGAGGATCGAGAGTGTGTCGACAAGGGTAGCGTACCTTATACTCAGAATTACCAAGAGGTATTCGCTGAAGGTTATACAGGTATACGCACCGACCTCGACATACTCCGACGACGAGGTGGAGGCATTTTACGAGGACATCTCGAAAGTCATACACGCGTCCAAAACCCACTTCACGGTGGTTATGGGAGACTTTAACGCGAAACTAGGCAAAGGGAGTGATGATGAGTTGAGAGTGGGGAAACATGGATATGGACAGAGAAACCAGAGGGGCCAGAAACTGGCTGATTTTCTGGAGAAGGAAAGCCTCTTTATGATGAATTCCTTCTTCAGGAAGCAGCCACAAAGGAAATGGACCTGAATTAGCCCCGATGGTTCAACAAAAAACGAGATAGACTTCATCTTGTCAGACAAACGACAGATATTCAATGATGTCTCAGTGATCAGCAGAATTAAAACTGGGAGCGATCACCGGATGGTACGAGGCACATTGAATATCCATACAAAAGTCGAGCGGTCACGCTTGATGAAGTCTACACTTCGACCTACATCTGTCCAATACCAGAACCTCGAAAACTTTCAACTCGAACTACATAATCGCTTCCAATGTCTGGACGAGTGCGAATCTCCGAACGATATGAACAACAGGTTCGTGGAAACTGTCCACGCGGTTGGGTCGAAATTTTTCAAGGCTCACCGCGTTAATAGACCTAAAAAACTTTCTGACCAGACTCTCGAGCTCATGGAGCGGAGAAAAGAGATGACGGTGCAGTCTGCAGCCGATTGGTCCAAACATAGGCAGCTAAATAGACAGATCTCCAGGTCTGTGCGTCGCGATATTCGCCGATTTAATACGTTCCGTATTAAAGAAGCGATAGAGCGGAATCGTGGCTCGAAAGTGTTCGCACAAGATCTGTCTATTGGGAAAAGCCAAATGACTAAGCTGAAGACCGATGACGGCACTGTCATTTCATCCCAAAGTGAGATCTTGGGAGAGGTCGAAAGGTTCTATGGACAGTTATACAAATCATCCCGAAATCCTGTTGTCGGCTTGGTCCAAGATCCCAGATCCAAGCTAACTCGGCACTATACCGAAGAAATCCCGGACATCAGCTTGTACGAGATCAGAATGGCTCTCAAACAACTACGTAACGGTAAGGCACCGGGAGATGACGGAATTACGGCAGAGCTTTTGAAGGCGGGCGGCAAGCCGGTATTAATAGCCCTTCAGAAACTATTTAATTCCGTTATCCTCGGGGGCGACGTTCCAGAGTCGTGGACCAGGAGTGTGGTGGTGCTGTTCTTCAAGAAGGGTGACAAAGCTCTTTTAAAGAACTACAGACCCATCTCACTCCTGAGCCATGTTTATAAGTTGTTTTCGAGGGTCATTACCAATCGACTCACGCGCAAGCTCGATGACTTCCAGCCGCCCGAACAAGCCGGCTTCCGAAAAGGCTATAGCACCATAGACCATATCCTCACGCTTCGGCAGATTATACAAAAGACCGAGGAGTATAATCGGCCCCTGTGCTTAGCGTTTGTGGACTATGAGAAAGCCTTTGATTCAGTCGAAACTTGGGCGGTGCTGCAGTCCCTTCAGCGGTGCCAAATCGACCATCGCTATATCGAAGTGCTGAAGTGTTTGTATAGGAACGCCACAATGTCAGTCCGTATCCGGGATAAGAGTACGAAACCGATCCAGTTGCAGAAAGGCGTGAGACAGGGAGATGTCATCTCTCCGAAACTGTTCACCACTGCACTGGAAGATGTCTTCAAGCTCTTAGACTGGACTGGACTCGGCATCAACATTAACGGCGAATACATCACTCACCTTCGATTCGCAGACGATATCGTCGTTATGGCAGAATCCATGGAGGACCTTGGCACTATGCTCAATGATCTCAGCAGGGTATCCCAACTAGTGGGTCTACGAATGAACATGGACAAGACGAAAGTCATGTCAAATACCCATGTCATTCCTGTACCGGTCCTAGTTGGCAATGCGATTCTCGAAGTTGTCAATCACTATGTTTACCTAGGACAAACAGTCCAGTTAGGTAGATCCAATTTCGAGAAAGAGATCAGCCGACGAATCCAACTCGGTTGGGCAGCGTTCGGGAAACTTAAGAGGATCTTCTCGTCCAACATACCTCAGTGTCTGAAAACACAGGTCTACGACCAGTGTGTGTTACCAGTGATGACTTACGGCACGGAAACGTGGTCCCTAAATGTAGGCCTCATATCAAGGCTCAAAGTCGCTCAGCGTGCTATGGAACGGGCTATGCTCGGGATTTCTCTGCGAGATAGAATCCGGAAAACAGAAATCCGCAGAAGAACGGGTGTAACCGACATAGCACGAAGAATTAGCACGCTGAAGTGGCAATGGGCAGGCCACATCGCTCGACGAACCGACAACCGCTGGGGAAGAAAGGTTCTCGAGTGGCGACCACGCATCGGACGACGCAGTGTAGGACGCCCCCCCACTAGGTGGACCGACGACCTAGTGAAAGTTGCTGGGCGTCGTTGGATGCAGGCGGCACAGGACCGCACATTGTGGCGCAATATGAGGGAGGCCTACGTCCAGCAGTGGACGGCAATAGGCTGAAATGATGATGAATGATGATACGTCCCACTGTTGGGATCGAGCCTATTCCACAATAGGTGTGAAATTGACCTACTACCATGCTGGTCAGACAGGTTTTATTTCAAGTTCTCTTTCTCTTGCAAAGATATTACCTGCTCATTAAGATCCTTTAGTCGTCTTTTACGACACCCACAGGCCAAATAGGGGGCGATGAATAGTATTCTTACTCCGTCGCCACACGGCACTTAGATTACATTACCTATGAACTTAGATATTTTTATTTTTGTCGACAGGAGCTAGCGGCTGCAACTCCAACACAACGTAACTGGCGTGGAATTCTGATTGCCTTGCTGGTGATCGCTGCCGTACTCGGCTTGATAGTGTTCAGCATAGCGCTACTGACGCCCGCTGGAGACGGTGGCAGGGTACGCGGGAGAAGACCCACACTGCATGACGTGCTCACAGAACATTACAAACCATTTAATGGCACTTGGCTCACAGGTAAGTAGTACAAGTAACGTCTTAATTCCAGATTAAAGATCCATATACTTTTTGGGCGGATTAAAATATATTTAAGGTTATTTAAATAGAAAATACATAATAAAATTTCGTTGCGTATCTTCCAAATTAAATTTCATTCCAAATGGCGGCGTGTGAAAGAATCTATAATCAATTGTCAAAGCAATTCTCAACGTTCTCTCGTATTCTTAATATATTTAAGGATTAATATTATAATGCTACTATATAAATTGTACTAGTTTCTGCTCGCGACTTCATCCGCGTGGTATAGATACTTTGGACTAACGCTAACTTTAACCTAAGATTTTGTTTACGTAGAAGGTGAAAATATTTTTTTAATAATACGAATATTTTTTTTTTAATAATACGAATACTTTTTAATAATACGACATATGATTTTTGCGAAAATTTTGTCGTTTGCGCAGCAGAAGCTCTCAAAAGGTAAAAATCCCCGATTTTGAAACATTATTCATTGGTGCTCCGCTCCTGTTAGTTTTAGCGTAATTATATATTACCTATAGCCTTCATCGATAAATGGGCTATCTAACACTGAAAGATTTTTTTAAATCGGACCAGTAGTTCTTAAGATTAGCGCGGTCAAACAAAATCTTCAGCTTTATATCTATATATATATAAATTACTTGTGTACGTGTGTATGTCACTGAACTCCTCCTAAACGGCTGGACCGATCTTGATGATTTTTTTTTTTGTGTTTATTCAAAGGGATTCGAGGATGGTTTTAATTCACAATTGGACCCGGTAGGTGGCGCTGATTTTATTTAATTTGAACGGAACAACGTCTATTGGATCAACTAGTATTAGTCTAGAAATAGATTTGTCATATCGATAACATGTTGAACACATCGGTTCTCGTCTTATGATCAAAATTAAGTAACATTGAGCGCGGTTAGTACTTTGATGTGTGACCGCCTGTGATTACTGTGTGATAGATATGGGCGTTTTCTGATTGTGCCACAAACGGTTATGTATCCGTATACAGTTTGCATATCGATATCGAAAACGGTTTTCTGATATCGATATCAGTAGTACAGTTTTCAAACGTTAACATTGATATTAAAATGAGCAAACTTGTCCATATTATGACAACTCAAATTCAACCTTATAACTTCGAAGTTCCATTTTGTAGAGTGTCTCACTAATATCGAGTAGCCGTAGCCGCCAGAAACGTTATCATAACTATAACTATACAATGGAAACTAAACCTTATTACTTGTACAGTAAGATATATTAACCACGCAAATATGGCTAAAGTTATTTCATATTCTCTTCATCTCTTTTATACTAATAAAAGAATATATACTTAGAACGAGAGGAACGAATATGGTTCATATCTCCATATCGTTTGTGAAGTTTGCGTTTTGTTCGTACGTATTCACATCGTTATAGTTTTAAGTTTTGACTTAATAGTTCGCGCATGTTAGTAGAAGTTTTGACTTGATACGTTTTTTGTGATATCGGCTACATTGATATAGATATCGATATGGTATGATATCTAACACATATCCGATATAAGTTACGTTTTGATATATCGAACTCATCATTACTGTGTGACGAATTTTGAATAATAATTCATCATCATCTCATCTCATATACGTCCCACTACTGGGCTCTAGTCTCCTCCACACTCCTCCTCCTACATCACACACGTCAAACGGGTTGGTGTAGGGTTTTATTTCGAATTTTCCTTCTCTATTTTAGATATCATGCGCAAGATAAGAAGGTGGTTATAGTCTTTTTTTATTGCAAACGGTGGCAAACAGTACACCTGATGTTAAGCGTTGCTGCCGCTCATGCACCTTTACAAGGCCGCTACCTACTCTGAAGAGAGTCAAGGGAGTGTGAATGCGTGCAATGAGACTGTGATACTAAAGGCATTACTAAAACCCTCCACACGCAAACACCCTCAGAAAGTTGGGCTTCCGTCTCTCTCGCTCACCGAACGAAGCGCAGGAACAAACTGCTACTACTCGGAAGTCGATTCTCGAGTCTGTTCAGTGTGGTACTACCCCGGACGAACCTGCCCCCAACTTTAGACAGACAACTGTCAACAGTGTGCTTCTACCACTATTAAACAATAGTCTGAATATAAAATAGTCTATACCAATAAATAAAATTGGAGTGTCTGTTTGTAATGTCAAAATAATAGACTTTTTTCATGCTCACACGGTTATTTACACGACACCTATGCCTAAAATACAGATTAAAAATTTTTGTCTGTCTGTCTGTCTGTTTGTTCCGGGTAATCTTCAAAACGGCTGGACCGATTTCAAAAATTCTTTCACCAATGGAAAGCTATAATATCAGGGCGTAAACTAGGCTATATTTTATCCCGGTATTCCCACGGGAACGGGAACTACGCGGGTAAAACGACTAAAACCGAAGTGAAGCGAGGGGAGGGTTGCTAGTCTATACCAATAAATAAAATTGGAGTGTCTGTTTGTAATGTCAAAATAATAGGCTTTTTTCATGCTCACACGGTTATTTGCACGACACCTATGCCTAAAATAGCAATTAAGGCGGGTTGCTAGTTAGAAATAAAAACATTATGTGGACATTTAAAATCATTTTTGTTATAAAACAAATCAATTCTCTTGCTTTGAAAACGGCCAAATTACAATAGGACATGAACACTGACGCTGACAAATTATTCCTTCCGCCTTTCGTGCGTATTATACAGTAAGTATACAGCCGATAACAGGGAGTGACGACGGAAAATGAAAGTGGAAGAAATATCCTTAATATACGCCGAGATAAGAATGAAGGAATGGTTCGTTTATCTGTCATTTCAAATGGAATAGTCTAACAGATATTTTCAATATCCTATCTATCCATTCGTAGTTATTAGTCTCCTTATTGTCTTACCCTATCGAAAATCTACCCCTTTGAAGAGATAGGAAATACTGTTTGTGCCTAACGACACTTACAAAAGTCTTGGATGGAATAAATGGCAAAAACTATATAACATCGCAATTATTTGTAAAATAAACTACTTTTATCATCGTTGGTGAAATAATCTATGAAAAATATATCATGTGGTGACGGAGTAAGAATACAATTCACCATTCCCTATCTTACAACTGGACGTCGTAAAAGACGACTGAGGGATATGATATGCATTTAACGTCTATGCAAGAGAAGGAAAACTTGAAACAAAACCCTATACCAACACGTCAGACCAGCGTAGATAAGTAGGTCAATATCCCTTCTATTATGGAGAAGGCTCGAGTCCAACCGTGGGACGTAAGTATATGAGCCAAAACTAAAATATTTCATTTCACAGATATTCTATTAATTTGATATTCTATAGATAAGTCAATAGCCAACAAAAGAATAGATGATGAAGAATGCATTAAATACAAAGCACAGTCAACTTGATACATTAATAATTTCAAACTATTTTATGTGCATTAGACGCGACGCCATTAATATATTATGACTTGTCACAAAATGGCCGTCGGTTATCGAACTCAAGGTCAATATATTTGCAATTTAGGAGACTGTTATTTTAAATTTATTAACAAAAACAATTTGTCACACACCTTAAAGTCATTTAATTATGTAAGTCTTCGCTTATGAAGCAACGTTTATTTTTGACAGACTATTGTCTGGTCATAACTAACGTGACTATATCTTTGACGTGAAAACGGGACGGTTAAAGAAATAGGTAAAACAAAGAACTTATTCATCATCATTATTTGAGCCGATATACGTCCCACTGTTGAGCTCGGGCCTCCTCCATTCAATCTACACTACGTCGACCGATCCGTTTTCGCCACTCAAGAACCTTTCTTCCCCAGCGGTTGTCAGTTCGACGAGCGATGTGGCCTGCCCATTGCCACTTCAGCGTGCTAATTCTTCGTGCTGAGAAATCCTGAACATAGCTCGCTCCATAGCACGCTGAACGGCTTTGAACTTGACTACCTTTTTATTTATTATATAGGGCCTACGTCATCGTGCCATAAGTCAGTACTGGTAACACACACTGTTCGTAGACCTGTGTTTTCAGACACTCAAGTATGTTGAACGAGAAGATCCTCTAAGTTTCTAAAAATTGTTTTATTTCAAATGTACAGAATTGTGTAACGCTTATACAGAGCACAGAATAAGCTATGGTTCTATTCAAATCTATTTATTTGCTCTGTGGAAGCTGACATAACAAATGGTGTTATTGTTATGAGGAAGAGCGTCCACAAAGTGGTATTCCCTTATTACTTTTGTTAACATAGCTATATTGTTTGTGCAAACATGGATGTTTTTGTTATAAGACCTCCACACTTCTGAGCAAACTGAGACGACATACACGTATATGACATGTATTATATTTGACTTATTACACATTGAAGTGTTATCAATACAATACAGCTTGTAGGTATCAGGATATGGAGCAACTTTTCGAGTATTTTGTAGTTTAACGGTCATAGATCATAATTAGAATCTATATTACACAAAAAACAATCTATACCAATAAATAAAATTGAAGTGTCTGTTTGTAATGTCAAAATAATACTTTTTGATGTGAAACATCTATAGGCGAGGGTGACCGTGATCGTCGCGTTTTTTTTTTTTTTTTTTTTTGTGTGTATTTAGCTGTTGGTCGCAGATGACCTTGACAGCTTAACGCGGGCAATGGGCGAGCGGAAGGCTCTCAACCCGGTAAGTAAGTTAAGCGAACATCGCCCGAGGGCTCCCCCTGTGGGGAACGGACCTCGGCTCGAGGCGTCGCTGAAAGCAAAGTGGGCGTGGCCACGTTTAGGTTAATGATTTTTACGCGGCGCGGTTTTCGACCTCGTCGGCGAGGCCGATACCGCGCAGTTTTATGTGTTATCGCTGCGCGAGCTGTGTAGGCCCTTTCTTGGGCGATCGTGATGGCATCATCCCCTTCTTCAAGGAGATGACGGGGTCGTCGGACCGCGGATATTTTTGATGGGACGTAGTTTACCGCCCCAACCACTAGTGGATTGGGGTGAGTCGTGGCAGAGTCAAAATAGCGCTGGGAGCAACGCTTCATATACTGCCTGATGGTCGGCAATTCGAGGTCGATGTGTAGATCGACATTACGAACGAACCACGGTGCTCCCGTTGCCCGTCGCATGAATCTATTTTGTAGTGTTTGTAATCTGTGGATCCTGTTTGGCCTAACGTGCGCGAACACTACACTGGCATACGTCATGATGGGCCGTATGCAGGTAGTGTATAATCGGACTTTATTTTTGAGTGATAGTTTGGACTTTGCGTTTAATAAGCAGTGAAGGCGTCCCATCACAAAGGCGGCGCGCGCGCGGACCCGCTTCAAGTGGGACAGGAAAGTGAGTCGGCTATCAAGGGTCACACCTAAGTACTTGGCCTCTCTGCTCCATGAGACAGGTCGGCCGAAGAGAGTGAGAGGAGGGATGCTGTCCGGAGAGCACAGACGGGCAGTTCGTTTAGTGAACATGACCGCTTGGCTCTTCTCGGGATTAATTTCTATTCTCCATTTCCTATACCAATTGGCAAGGGCGGTAACCGCTTTTTGGAGTGTATTGACTACGGTTGTCGGGGACATACCTGCACAATAGAGTGCGGTATCGTCGGCGTAAAGCGCTGTGTGCACACGAGTGAACTTGGGTAAATCACTTGTATACAGTGTAAACAAAAATGGGGCGAGGACCGAGCCCTGTGGAACACCGGCCTTGAGAGGATGGGAGGTCGACAACGTCCCTTCCACCCTATAGCGAAAGCTGCGATGACTCAAATAGTCATGTATTATTAGAATTAAGTATTCGGGGATTTTTAATAAATATAATTTGTAAATTAAGCCCTCATGCCAAACTTTATCGAAAGCTTTCGCTACATCTAGAAATAGTACACCAGTGTACCGTCCCCTCATGAACTGACTACTGGTGTATTCTACTAGTCTATGTACTTGCTGAACACAGCTGTGTTTAGCACGAAAACCAAATTGCGCGTCCGGTATAAGATTATTTAACTCTGCGTATGAGCGTAGCCTACTGAGTACTAATCGTTCGTATAATTTACCTAAACTTCTCAGTAGGCTAATAGGTCGATAACTATTGCGTTCGGTACGTTTTTTGCCGGGTTTGTGGATTCCGATTACCACGGCCTCTTTCCACTGTGAAGGAAAGATGTTATATTTGAGGGCTGCATTAAAAATACAACACAGTAATATTATTAAATGGGCTGGGAATAATTTAATTACTCTATTTGTAATACCGTCCGAACCCGGGGCTTTCCTAGCGTGGAGACCCCTAATAAGCGACTCGACTTCGTCGGTGCTCACTGTTGGGATAGGCATATTATTGTCGTTGTTTATATTCGACCGCGATAAAGTGGTACGACTGGCCACTTCCGAATTAATAGTGTTGTAGTGAGTCGCTTCTTGTTCGTATAATGTACTCGGCGTACTCTGAAGCTCTAGGCTCTCTGCCAGACATTCAGACTTTTCGTCATCCATGAATGCCGGCGGTTGATTTATTCTACTGAGGGGAGGGAGTGTGGACACTACATCTTTTTTGAGTGAGCGGGAAAGCTGCCAGAAGGCTGTGTGCGTGGGCTTCAGCTCTTCTAAAGTGGCGTCCCATCTGCTCTGTCTCATATTGTTAATTTCGGTTTTGACCTCCCTTTGGAGGGCCCGCAGGCGTTTGCGGTTCTCCTCCGTGGGGTATCGGTCGTACGCGCGGGTTGCGGCGTTCTTTCTTCTCAGTAGGTCGCGTACGTCACTCAGCAGTTGCCATCTACGATCGCTCGTATCCGGCACCCGCCGCGAGCAGTCGTCAATTACCGACTGCACGTGACCCGTGAGTAAATCGATCGCCAGGGAGGTTTCTTCCTCGGACTTTATGTCCTTGGGAATCTTATCAAGGTATGCCGATGAGGTGGCCTTGAGATTTCTCCCTAGCCGTGCCCAGTCGGTGGTCAACCTTGTTGTTACGTTATTGTGGCCTGAGGGGCCGGGTAAGCGGGGGGCGAATTCCAGAGTCACCGGACGGTGATCTGAATCTAGTTCGTGTTGTACTTCTATTAAACATAAACGTAGGTTTATATTTTTGAGAAGTACTATATCTAATATGTCTGGCCTGTGGTCGACAATGTTAGGGTAGTGAGTCGGCTCTAATGGCGCTATGACGTCACAACCTAATCTGTCAGCGTATAACTCTAAGACTTTGCCCCTCTTGTTCGAACTATGACAGTTCCACGAGGTGTTCTTGGCGTTAAGGTCACCGCCAATGATGACGGCGCCGCCCAAGTCAAGCAATGCCTTGAGATCGCTCTCCACTAAGTGTTTACCGTCCCTTCTTTCGGGTGACAGGTAAGCCGAGACAAATGTAATTAGCTGATGGCCGGTGAGCGCTAATCTGCATACTGACGCTTCAATGTACGCCAGAGGTGGCGGATCCACAGGCGTGCAGTGCAACGACCTCCTATAGTAGATGAGCGTTCCCCCTCCTTGCGAAGTGACCCTATCGTTGCGAACTATATTATAATTCGCAATTCTAGGGTCCTTGTGGAAAGGTTTGAGAAACGTCTCTTGTACCATAAGAATGTCGAGCTGTTGTTCCCTAAGAAATGTACCTAACTCGTCCCTCTGTGAGCAGAGGCTATTCGCGTTATATGTCCCTAACTTTAGGTGTCGTGGTTTGACTCTGCCGGGAGTGTGTTTATCCATTTTATTTAAAACTAAGGGACCCCAGACGTTCGAGTAGGGGCGAGAATTTAATGGCAATGTTAAGGAGGGCGAGGTTATTACCCTCGTTCCTCCTTAGCTCTGCGGCGACCTCGCGGATTTCCGCGAAGTCGATGAGTGAGACGAAATTAGCCACAAGGGCTAGATCCGGGTCTAGGCCTTGTGGGGTCTTAGGGAGCGCGTGTGATGCTACCCTAACTGGTGCGGGTTTGGCGACGGGTGTGCCCATAAGGGGCTTAGGTTGGCCCCCGGCGGGCGTTTTATGCCCAACGGTTGGCGGTTGGGGTCTTGGTAGGTGCGTGAAGGGGGGTGGGGGGGGCGCTTACGTGCGCGGTAATGCGGGGAACGCCTCCCTGCCTTGAGTGAGGGGGCGAGACCACGCATTGTGAGTCGGGAGGGGGGCGGGCACGAAGGCCTTATTATAATAACGGGCTGGGCCCGTTGGACGAATTGTCCTTTTGGGCGCCCGTGGACAGCCGCGGAAGTTGGCCGGGTGGCCCATCTCCCCGCAAAGCACGCACGATGGCGGCTCTGTGCAGAGCGACAGGTCTTTGGGCCTCTCACACTCGCTGGTGTGGTGATTACCCAGGCACTTAACGCACCTTGGGTGGGCATAGCAGTTGTTTGATGTATGGCCATACATCTGGCATTTGTGGCACTGCGCCATTATGCCGGTTTTATATGGGGGCTCTACTTTGACGCCCATAAGTCCGCACACATGTGTGATACGGAAAACCTGTTTCCCCTCGGGGGTGTTGTCTAGGCATATTAATACCATATTCATAGGTGCGCGTGCTTTGCCGCGCACCATACGGTGAACCTCCCTCACGGGAAGGTTTTGAGCCTTGAGAGATTCGAGAATCTCCTCTTTGGCGAATTCTCGAGGGACATTTTTAATGACGGCCCGTAGGAGTTTGTCCTCGGGCATTGTATACGTATGGTAGGGGATGCGTTGCTCCCCTAACATTTTGGAGAGCGCCCTGTGGTCGTCGGTCGTACTGACCTCGACTTTGATCCCCTGAGCGGTGGATCTGGCGCTTTTGTAAGCCACGCGGTCGCGTATGTACAGAGGAGGGGGTGTGAGTTTTCTGGCGGCTGATGATGTCGCCGCCGTGGTAGTTCTGACCGTGGGGGCCTTGTTGGCCGTGGCGGTCATGACCCCACTTGTGGAGGGGGTGGGGGCACCTTGCTCCTGGAGGGGAGCAGCGGGTGATGGTGTCGGGGTGGGTGAGTTCGACTCCACTACGGGAGCGACCTTGGGTGCCTTTGCGGTAGACATGTGTAACACTGCGCTGCGCCGCGTAATTGCGCCAACTCAGTTCACTGCGCTGGAAGTATCAACTCACTTCTAGAAAATGTGTTAGCGCACGGCGCAATCGTCGCAGTGCCGGCGAATCTGAACAATTTTTTTATTAATGATATCTGATGTTTACGCGAGCACTACACATTGTAAATAAAACTACTTTTACGGATTATATCGCGTTTGTATTTGATTTATGATTGCCCGACGTTTCGAACACTTTTCACGAGTTACCCATGCCTACTTTGCGGCCTTATTTTTGCGCGCCTTGCGGCTGCGCTTGCGGGACTTGGCCTCGCTATACCCCTCGTTGGGGGAGTCTTCCTCCTCAGAGGAGGTGGAGGTCGGAGCGGAGTCGTACTCCATCTCCGAGTTGGTGGTGGTGGTGCGCTCACTTTCATCCCCACTCTCTGGGGGTGATCGTGGCGGTGGGCGATTGCGGGCGCGATGGTGTGCGCTCCGGTACCCTGTCGCGGTATTTCCGGACGAGCCACGCCTCGCGGTCCCCTATTAATTAAATATTAAATAAATATTTGGATTTTTTTTTTTTTGTGTATACAGCTGTTGGCCGCAGATGGCCTTGACAGCTTGACGCGGACTATGGGTGAGCGCTGAGGGCTCTCAACCCGGAGAATAGTATGCTAAGCGACATCGCCCAAGGGCTCCCCCTGTGGGGAACGGACCTCGACTTGGGGCGTCGCTGGAGGCAAAGTGGGCACGCCCACGTTTTTAATAGTGACTTTTGCGCGGCGCGGTTTCGCACCTCGACGGCGAGGGCGGAACCGCGGAAATTTATTTGTTAAGGCCTCGCGGGCCGTGTAGGCTCTTTGTTGAGCGAGTGTGATAATGTCGTCCTCTTCGTCGAGGACGTGACGAGGACGTCGGATGGAATAAGGCTCTCAACCCGGTACAATATGCATATACCTACATATTTGTAACGAAACCATAGTGCGATTTAAAATTTTGTACAACGCCATCTAGTGAACTCAAAGTAAATTGTTACTTATAATGTATTGTAATGAAAATAAATGTTTATTGAATAAAAATCATCATTTTTTGGAAAAAAGTCGCGATATTTTATTAATACTTTATGCCTTAGTTTTATCGTATTAGTTCCTGTCGTAATCTAATGTTCTTTTATGCATATATATACTTGTTTTATAAATTAATGTAAAATTCTCTAACTTCATAATATAAATATACCAGTAGGTATGGTATTTAGTTTACTTTCAGCTACGAAAACTGGAGAAGCGTTTTTTATAGGCTTTTATTAGTTTCAGGTGTATACATATATATTTATTTCTTTGTATATTACCGACTTCATAGGAATTGGATTTTGACTCACTTTAAACAGTCAAATTTCATTTAAAAGTTGAAAATTTAAGGAGGACCATGACGTTAAAATTTTTTAGATAGCTTGTCTTATTATCATTACAGGATTAAAAATTTCTTTATTAAATATATTGAAGCTGAGAGTTGGTCGTTAGCTCGATAAATGCCGCCATTTCTGTTTCCTAAATCACACTCTTCGTGCGGAAAGAATGTCTGTGAACGGATGAAAGCATTTCATTTTTTATAGGCTTTTATTAGTTTCAGCTGTATATTTATTTGTTTGTATGTCACCAACTCCTTAAGAATTGGATTTTGACTCACTTTAAACAGCTTGTCTTATTATCATTACAGGATTAGAGAGTTCTTTATAAAATATATTGTAGCTTAGAGTTGGTCGTTTGCTCGATAGATGTCGCTATTTCTGGTTTATAAATCGCAAATTATTTCAAGCTACGTTTTAGAAGGTTCATTTCGTTTGTACTAAATGACGTTACCATAAATATGAGTCGTAAAGTCAATTTTAAAATGGATAATTTATTCGATACGACACCTACCAAAAAGTACTTATTGACTAAAATATCGAAATCCAAATGTATCGGTATCGAAAGAAAAGTACTCGATACCTAAAGATAAAGTAAATAAAAGTACTCGATACTTTAAACAGTATGTTACTTATCTTTCGATACTATTCATGAGTTCAGTATCGATACTTTATATTCGATACCGTGTCTCTACTCGTACAAAATAGTTTCGATGTTTCACATCTGTCAGGTGTCCTGAGCGACGGCTCACTTTTTTTCATGCTCACACGGTTATTTGCACGACATCTATGCCTAAAATAGCAATTAAAAAATTTTTGTCTGTGTGTCTGTCTGTTTGTTCCGGGTAATCTTCAAAATGGCTGGACCGATTTCAAAAATTCTTTCACCAATGGAAAGCTATAATATCAGGGCATAAACTAGGCTATATTTTATCCCTGTATTCCCACGGGAACGGGAACTACGCGGGTAAAACGACTATAACCTATAACCGAAGCGAAGCGAGGGCGGGTTGCTAGTATATCATAAAAGTTATAGTGATTACAAAACTGTGTGTTTAAGAGTCTATGCCATAAATATTACGAACTAGCAACCCGCCCTCGCTTCGCTTCGGTTTTAGTCGTTTTACCCGCGTAGTTCCCGTTCCCGTGGGAATACCAGGATAAAATATAGCCTAGTTTACGCGCTGATATTATAGCTTTCCATTGGTGAAAGAAATCGGTCCAGCCGTTTTGAAGATTACCTGGTACAAACAGACAGACAGACAGACAGACATTTTTTTTTTAATCTGTATTTTAGGCATAGGTGTCGTGCAAATAACCGTGTGAGCATGAAAAAAGCCTATTATTTTGACATTATAAACAGACACTCCAATTTTATTTATTGGTATATATTATGTAGGCATGTACAGACAGGATACATGTAGGCATGTAAAGCTTGGACAGTAGGTATGAATTGCGCAAACACTTCAATGGTAACGTAAGTACAAAAGCGCCTCGTCAACGGTCATCGGGCGATCACCTGATTTAAAGCGAAGTTTGTCTCGCTTATGCGAACGTAATCATTGATTTATTCAATTTCTATTGAACATTTAACAAAGTACGAACATGTTGCATATTAAGTATCACTGACTTTATATATTTCAATCAGATTTAAACGAAAAAGCGATGACAAAATTGAAAACTTTACATGTCTCTAATTCATTAACAAATCGATGTTTTTATTTTAATTTTTTTTTTCGTTCCTACCACCTACCACCATTGTTTAACTCCCGTTGGACCCACAACCTGATACACTTGTATACGATTGCACATTTGGTATGGTGGTTAGAATGCTAACCTACAGTCCAAGTACTGTTCGATTCGAGAAGGATTACATTTTGATCCACAAATATTTGTTTTGACTTTGGATGTAATTTGTGTTTGTTAATTGTACATGTTATCCGTATGGTGACGGAGTAAGAATACAATTCGCCATTATCGTGATGAACTGTATTCTTACTCCGTCCCCATAAGGAAATTGATATTGATTTTTAAATAAAAAATGTAGAAAATGCAAAGATTTTAATATCGCACAAGTGTGCGTACCATTTTTAATTGGACGCCTCTGTCGACAGATGGCGTTGCTCGCCGCAATTGCAGCGACTAAAAGACCTTTTGTACACAACTGCATAAGCTCCAGTATTTAATGAAACTGTATAATGAGGTTTTGCCACCTTTGTTGTATGGTTTGTATGTGATTTAATTAGTAGCACATTTAAGAGTTTTCTCTGTGGTGACGGAGTAAAAATACAATTCACATACCATCTTGCTCGTGGTTATCGTAAAAAACGACTAAGGGTTACAATACGCACATAATACTCATGCAAAAGAAAATTTAGAATGAAACGCTTTACTAATATGTCTGGCTAGCATGGCATAGTAAACCAATTTCCCTCCTGTGATGCAAGCGCCTCAAACCTAGCAGGGAGATGTGTATAAGCTGAGATTATAACAATTATTAAGACGAAGAATGGCTCGTCTGCCAATCAGACACGTACGTGATGATACTGATTCATCACTCTCTTTACTCTCTTCACTATAGGCAGCGGCCAACAAAGGTCGGTCGACGGTAGTACCACTTACCATCAGGTTTTCTGTTTGCTCGTTTGCCAACAACTGTATTAAAAAATGCAATTTTAACGTTGTGTGGTAGAATACTAACTACCTTTCCATTGCTCACTATTTTAAAACATCGATGTATTGATGTTATTTTAGAGGATGTTTTGCCTGCATGATTTAAAATGTGTGGTACTTTTAGTAGAGCCTGCGTAACAGTTTAAGTTAAAAAGCTCATAACATCACGTAAACTTTGGTGTTTCATGAAAAAATATGATTGATTTAACTAGAAAACATATAAAAAGCTCATCGCATAGATCTCTAAAAAACATTTTTGTTCTGAAACATCGATGTTTCGATACATCGATGTTTTTTATACATCGGTATCGATATTTGCATCCCTACACAGATCTAGATTGTCTATTTGATGCTGTCTGGTCAATAATTACATTCCCAAGGATGGTTAAAGTCAGGCAGGCGGCCGATCAGAAAACTATTGCAATTAAGTTTTGCAATAAGTACCTATGAATGATTGTGTTTTCCGTGTGGTGACGGAGTAAGAATACAATTCATCACTCCCTGTCTTGCCCGTGGGTGTCGTACAAGACGAGTAAGGTATATAATATGCACATAACATCTGTGCAAGAGGAGGAAAACTCGAATTGAAACTATATACCATCATGTCTGACCAGCACGGTATAGTAGGTCAAATTCCCTCCCATTGTGGAGGAAGCCCGAGCCCAATAATGGGACATATGTGGGCTGCGATGATGATGACGTATGAATGATATGTGTACATATTGTGTCGACAACAAGTAATTGTGATAAGAGAAAAGTGATGATAATGAGTCATGTAGTATTTTCTTATTAACAGCCTGCACTATGAAATATAAAAAGAGAAAATTTGAATACTACTCCAATATTCCGTCGGCCATTTTTTATAATTGCCACACCTTTTTTTTTATGGGTGGGCTATGGTAAGCGCACGCGCGGTCCAATCCGTCCGGGGCGATGAAAGGACGGCGCGCGGGCCCATAACCCACCCGTACCCACATCACCTCGTTGTTGGGCCGACCACGGGAGCAGATGTGACTTGTCGTCAGTGGCCGGCCCGACGGAATACCCTTTCGGGTAACGTTACCTCTCGACGTCCTGGGACGTCGGTCGCCATCGCGCGGTCAGCCTCTCTGCGGGTGACGGACAATTCTCCGGTCCGATCACCCGCGGCCTCGGCTAGGGATAATTGCCACACCTAAATAATATTTTACAAGCATAGTTTTTTTAATCCGTCAACATTTGATTTTAAAACAAATCTACACAATCAAAAACTGGAATAATACATAAATTAATAAACGAAAACGTAAATTATGTCCAATATGTCTGTTGTAAATAAATAAATAGCCCCTGGGCCGTTCGTAACTTACGCGAGAGTTGAGCTGAAGTTGAACGTTCGTAATAATACGTCAGGGTTGACAATTGTTTTATATAGGTATACTTTTTTAAATTAACTACGAATACCAGTTATGGGCAGCGTAGAGTAAGCCTGGTTTAAAAAAAGTTAATATAATCTGGTATTAAATGATTTTTTGTGTATATGTTTCCTCATTATCATCTCAACTCATATATGTCCCACTGCTGGGCTCGAGCCTCCTCTACAGCGGGAGGGAAATTGACCTATTCAACCACGCTCATCTGATTACCGTGGTTGAGTAAAAAGCCTATGGTAGATGTAGGATTTTATTTTAAGTTTTCCTTCCTAGATGTTTTTTATTTTATTCCTTACTCGTCTTTTTCCACAACCCACAAGCAAGGGGTTGGTGAATTGTATTCTTACTCTGTCTGGTGAACATATAATAGAATAAGATAATTACACATGCGACTCAATTATTAAACCACGCCTGCCATTACATAAGATTTGATAAACCACAAATCCTCGCATAGAACATCGACATCTGCCCAGAATGCTGCCCGAGGCTACTGGAATAAAAATACATAAAATTCTTAATAGAGAAGATATATGGGTATTAACACCAAGTTGGGATCCTAGTAACGCTAATTAAACATAAAATCAAGAAGATCACTGGATACTGTGCTCACTTATTGTCACTGCAAGACACTCACAATAATAGTTAAAGATTATTTTGTTCAAGATTTATTAAGTAAAAGTAAGCTGCTTCTCAACATTCAACATTTGGCATAACACTATGCCGTCTTTAGAAGAGAAACTCGAAATAAGTCTATACCTAATCATCTGAATAGCGTGGGACTATTTCTCTCAGCTTTCCCCAAAGTAGGATCAATAATGATCTATTCGACACCTGTAAGCGGTTGGTCCATCACTGTCGGTATTACAAGTCTCTTAGTAGGCTCTCAACTAGGCTTTGCGACTCTCACAGAGAATTTAGAGGTAACATCACATTGTATTCTAAAGGTATGTAGGGGACACAAAAAAATTCTTTAATTAATGTTTTCTTTATGGGATCCTTATGGGATGTAGCATCTTGCACGTCAACTTACGCGACCATGTAAACAGATAATGGTTTTCCAAAAAAAGACTGGGTTATCCCGTTACTATGTATTATCGATGTATTGACGTACTTTCCGTGCGGTGACGGAATAAGAATACAATTCACCACCCCCTCTCTTACCCATGGATATCGTAAAAGACGACTAAAAGATATATTTTGCATATAACATCTATACCAGAGACGGCAAACTCGAAACAAAACCCTATACGGGCCCGTCTGACCAGCGCGGTATAGTAAATCAATTTCTCTCCCATAGTGGAGAAGGTCTAAGCCCAAACACTGATCCTAGTGTGAACCCAATGTATATGGGCTGAGGTGTAGTATATTGTCGACAGTTCGCTATGAAGAGCTATGAATAGGGAAGTCTTTGATAGCAATTAATGTTAGTACGATTGACAACCCTACTTCAAGTCCCCAAAGGTAAAAAGAAGGGTAGTACATTTTATGAAAATATTGGATTTGTGAGTCGTATTTTGCTGTTAGATTTTACATTGAAATATGTATTTTTTAATCTCGTGCCTTTTACACTCGAGCGATAAGCAGAGAGGTAAAGAACCATAATTCTCCAGATAAACTGTTACTCAAATAAGTGCAAGCAGCTATAGTAAGCAGTTAAACGGACATAAAATATGTTTTAGATGCAAACGGTCGACAGTGGTCTGTCTACAGCCGCGGGCCCGTCCGTCCGGAGTTGTATTACACCGAGCAGAAAATAGACGTCTGTGTAGTAGCAATTTGTGAGGGAATGGGGCAGAAGCCCAACTTTCTTAGGATTTGCGTGTTTGGTGATGCCTTTAGTATAAAGGTGCTAATCCAACCTCGGCTGCAGGTTGCGGCTGCAGGCAGCATATGCAGCGGCTGCACGAAGCCGGCTGTGGCTGCACGACTGGTTTTCTTTGTAGTAGTATGGATTTCTGTGAAAAACATGCCGAACGCGGCTGCGGCTACGCATGCTGCCGAGCCTCAGCTGCAAGTGCTGCTGCGATTTGCAGCCGCAGCTGATCGCAGACCAGTAGTGCTGCGGCTGCAAGTCTATGCACACGTAGTTATGGCACTCCAACCTGTTGAGACAAGTCCCAAGTAGTCGCTACTCGGAGCCAATTTCACCAAACTTAATTTGCAATCCAACTGAATAGAATCATAGAATTTTTATGGGCTCTCTGATCGTCACCTGCTGCCTGCCGCAGCACGTACAGCCAGTCTCGGAATCACTATCGGCTGCGAATGCAGGCAGCGTCTGCATGTCATGCGTGTGCTACCTGCATCCGCAGCCTGCAGCCGAGGTTGGAATGGTACCTTCATTGAAACTCATTGCACATACACACTCCCTTCACTTTCTTCACAGTAGGCAGCGGCCTAGCAAAGATCCATCAGGTGTGTTGTTTGCTCGTTTGTCGCCAACAGAAATAAGAATTTATTCTAAACTTCAAAATTGCTGTTAAGGATTTCACGAAAGATTTCGCTAACATCGTGGCATTCATAGGTGTAAAATAATTATTACTGATAGTATATCAAAGATTAATGAATTCAAACAAAAAGATAAACTTATTAACGATGTTTACTCGAGTATTATATCATCATCATAACAGCTCATAAACGTCCCACTGCTGGGCTCGAGCCTCCTCCATAATTTCGGGTTCGATTCCCATGTAAAATTATTTTTTGCAAAAAAAGAAACCGCCTTCAATAATGTAGACAATGTAGATATAATATTTTTAAATTTTTGATGATTTTTCAAAAATTGTTTGTCCGATTTCGATAAAATTTTCATGGGGCCATTTGTGCAGTATACCCTTTCCAAAAAAAAAAGAATCATCAAAATCGTTTCATAAACATCGAAGTAATCCGCGAACAAACATAAAAAAGCATATATGCGGCCGAATTGAGAAACCTCCTCCTTTATTGAAGTCGGTTAACAATACTTTAAGCGATACACAAATAAATGTAATTTGTGTCCGTTAATTATATGTTTATAAAGTTGCCCGCAATACAAGAATTATTTCCTTAATGCATGGTGTTAACTTATAAAAAAACGTGTCTTTAAATTTCATAATAATAATTCCTTCTCATCATCATTATCTCAGTCCATATAAGTCCTACTGTTGGGGTCGGGCCTCCTCCACAATGGAACAGAAATTTACTTATTATACCGCGCTGGTCAGGCGTGTTGATATAGGGTTTTATGTCGAGTTTTCCTTCACATGCATTGATGTTATTTCCATATCATATCATTTAGTCATATTTATCATCACTGGCAAAAAAAGGAGAGTGGAGAATTGTATTCTTACTGCGTCACCACTCGGAGACATTCATATTTAATATAAAACTATTTTTAAGGGATTTTGTGACCGTAAGCACTGTAAAGTGGCTGCAAACTTTGAATGCACAGCTGGCGTAGTGGTCGAGAAACAGGCGTACGGTTCCAATATTTTTGCGGCGGATCGCTTGCGCGAGGAGCGCAGCCTTGATGAGGCGATCCGCCGCCGGCGACTGGGGCGGCGTAGGCGCGAATACCTGCGCCTCATGCCGTCCTAGCCGAGGCTGCGGGTGACGTGACCGTGACCCGAGGGGAGAACGTCGATCGATGGGAGGGTACCCCAAATAGGGGGTATTCCGTCGGGCCGACCACTGACGTCAAGTCACCCTGCTCCGATGGTCGGCCCAATGACGAAAGCGACGTGCATCGTGGGTGGATTGTGGGTGTGCGTGCTTACGCCCCTCTGTCGCCCCTGACGGAGTGGTGCGAGGAGCGCGCCGACCGCAAGCCAGCCCCCAAAAAAAAAAATAAAACGGTGCCAATATCTTGAGTTCGATTCCCTTATAAGGCAAAAGATGGCTTAAACGTCGATAAATTCAAAATCCAATACAAAAACGCGTTAAATTTCATAAAAATTATTCTCTTACTCTCAAATATTTAATCGGCGTGGTATAGTTAATTTTCGTCCAATGAAGAGGGCTCGAGCCCAGCAGTGGGACGTATATGATGATGATGATTCTCAAATAACTCTTTAGCTTTATATTAATATTAAAGATTGTTTTCAATTAAAAAAACTTAATATACCGAAACGAAATTTGAACGGGTCGCTAAGTCATATAATATTAGCACATGTTTCTTAACAATAGCCTATATACAAAACGTGTATATACAATGTTAGTTTCATCAAGAAAATACCGTACAACGGAGTACAAAGGGTAGCTCGCTCAAAGCGACTTCTATTCTTGCATTAAGTAACACAACTGACGCCAATGGTATGGAATAATTTGCCAGAAACGATAAACCTTAACTACAACTATATACAATGTCTTTGAGGTAAATTTATGTAGGTTTTAGATAAAGTCACGTCATATCTTTTCTTGTATTTGTTTTATTGCAAACGGTGGTAAACGACCGAACAGTACACCTGATGGTAAGTGGTGCTGCCGCTCATGGACCTTTGCTAGGCCGCTACCGTGAAGAAAGTGAAGGGAGTGTGAATGCGTGCAATAAGATTCGGGAATACTAAAGGTATCACTAAAACCCATCACAGAGAAACACCCTCAGAAAGTTGAGCTTACGGCTCTCTCGCTCACCGATCGAAGCGCAGTAACAAATTGCTACTACTCAGACGTCGATTTTCTGCTCGGTGTGGTATTACCCCGGACGGACCACCCGCGACTGTAGACAGATTTATCAACAGTATAGTCCTACCACGTGTAAAATTTGCCTGCCTTTATCCCACGATAAGTAGGGTCGGTGAACATGTTCTTACCTTCCACGGCATCCTATCAGCCGACATATCTGCACTCATATGCATATCCACATTCACACAGTCCATCCATCTCTTTTTGTGTCTCCCATGCTTCTTATATCCATCCACAATCACATAGATAAACCTCCGTCTCATATGCCTTTTATTCCTCCTCATCACATGTCCATGTCAAGACAATCTTGGCTTTCAATTTTCGGCAATTCAGGCTTCCTTTTTTTATTGCAAATGGTAACAGGCGAGAAAACAGTTCACCTGATGGTAAGTGATGCTGTCGCTCATGGGCCTTTACAGGAATACAGGATACACCTGTATTCTTTCTCGAAATCACTTGTTTTTTCAAACATATGTATTGCGGTGAGATGCTGTGTGGTAGCGGCTTCGAATACTACCAACCCTTGCTTTGCTCGTGGGTGTCGTAAAAGACGAGTAAGAGCCCTAGATTGACCCGGACCAACTCCATCTAGTACCATTTGGGTCAACGATTACATTCCCAAGGAGGGTTGACGTCAGGCAGGCGGCCGGTCATAAAAGTCATTGCCGAAACTTTTTGCAATATGTCAAAACAGATGACATATTGCGTCGACCCCAAGTAATTGGGATAAGAGCAGGATGATGATGATGTATTGTGGTGAGAAATAAATAAATATATTATATTATATTATATATATTATATATTTTTCTACTTTCTTATCTCACAAAAGTCCCACTATTGGGCTGAGCCCACTCCATAATAACAGATAGATTAATCTAAAATAATCTAGTATAAAATTTATTTAATTCCATCCATAAATATGTTATCTGTTCTATAGATACGTATTCAGTCGACGACCCAAATAAATAATTTATATTCTTATACCTCGGAATAAGAAAGTCACAAACCGTTCCACGGTACATTGTGTCTCACGTATTGTCTACAAACATATATTTGTCGCGTGACATCTGTAGTTCTGTCGTGTCGCAAAATGTTTTATTACTTGAATAGGTACAGACTTTGATCTAAATTATCTATGTGCTATTTTCGTAAATTCACTCAAGAAATACCAGTCGCATTTGTAAAACCTTATTGGATTAGAGGCTCCGCGTGGTGACGGTGTAAGAATATAATTCACGACCCCCTCCCTTGCCCGTGGGTGTCATAAAAGACGACTAAGGGATATACGGAGGTAGCATCTATACAACAGAAGGCAAACTCGATTTAAAACCCTGTTGCAACACATCTGATCTGCTTGGAATGGTAGGTCAATTGCCTTCCTATTGTGGACGACGCTTGAGCCCAGCAGTGGAACGTATATGAGCTGAAATAAAGATGATGATGATTGGATTAGAGATACTTTTTTTTATACAGTGTAATTATTATATTAAAATAAATGACAAAATAATAACCAGTCTTTAGATGATCGCTCGGACCTTTTATGAGCAATAAAGCTGGGTATAGTTACAAATTGTATTCTTAACTAGGGTGAAGACACAAGGATATTAGGCATTAGATAAAATTTAATTAAGTCGTGTTATTTTCCTTTTAAATAATCCCTTTTATAAAAAAAATACCTGTTTAATCTTATGAAAGACATTCATAATTCTGAAGATAATATTTATAGTTGTTACTGAGCCAAATGAATAACCAATCAGATTGTTTTACAGTCAGACTTGTAATCTAGACGTGATCTAGCCTACGGTAATATATTTTTCATGATATCTTCACGAAGCAATGTCAGTACAGCTATAAATTTAAAATACCGCCATCTATATTCTAGTGCTAGCAACACTATTAATATTTTAGCAAGTTAGTGGAATAATGATCGATATTAATTAATTTTCTAGGCTAGTTTTATAGTGGTGATTGGATAAAAATAAAGTCATCTTTACCTCTTGACGGATATCCCTTAGCTGCCCTTTTGGACACTTACGAACAATAAACATTGTGGTTAATTATATTTTCACTGTTATCACACGGAAAATTTATATATAAATAATATATTTAGATTATTATTACATGCTGTTTGGTTACGAAATAAGGATACAGACCACCATTCCCTCTCAGTCCTCTGGGTGTCGTAAAACACGACTAAGGTACTATGCATATAACTAGTGTTGCCCAAAAAAGTCTTGGTCTTGCGGTCTTGGTCTTGGTCTTGCGAGAAATGCGAGACCGAGACCAAGACCAAGACCAAGACCGCTTAATTACAATAGACCAAGACCAAGACTGGCCCTGCAAGACTTGAGCAAGACCAAGACTGGGCCTGCAAGAGTCTCGCGGTCTTGCATTTAATTCAAATCACCATTTCAGCTTATATACGGTTGAGCTCGTGTCTTCTACATAACAGGAGGAGAATCGGCCGTGGCCGGAGGGGAATCGCCACGGTGATCGGCCGTGTTGTTACAGGTCATACATGTCAAGTTTTCCTTCTCTTGCACCGATGTTATATATTATAGCCCTTAGTCGTGGGTTCGCAGTCACGGGTAAAATAGGGGGTGATGAATTATATTCTTACTCCGTCACTACACGGCAAGTCAAATCAGTTTTGAGATATCCATCTATTGGCCAATCGATTCCCAATGTTGGTGTTGGCTTTTCAGAATTACTCTTCGGAAAGGCTTAAGGATAAAAATACCGTAATCACGAGAGTGCTCTTGCCCATTATACATATTTATATATCCGTTTATTCATTAGCCCAACGACGTTCACTGTTGGACATAGAAATATGCCTACAATTAATCTATATAAATGTCCATGTAGGGACAGAGTACGATCACCATCAGGCAGTACATGAAGCGTTGCTCCCAGCGCTATTTTGCCTCTGCCACGACTCACCCCAATCCACTAGTGGTTGGGGCGGTAGACTACGTCCCCTCAAAAATATCCGCGGTCCGACGTCCTCGTCATTTTCTTGAAGAAGAAGATGACGCTATTATGATCGCCCAAGAAAGGACCTACACAGCTCGCGCAGCGATAACAGATAAAACTCCGCGGTATCGGCCTCGCCGTCGAGGTCGAAAACCGCGCCGCGTAAAAGTCATTAACCTAAACTTGGCCACGCCCACTTTGCTCTCAGCGACGCCCCGAGCCGAGGTCCGTTCCCCACAGGGGGGAGCCCTCGGGCGATGTTCGCTTAACTAACTTACCGGGTTGAGAGTCATCAGCGCTCACCCATTGACCGCGTTAAGCTGTCAGGGTCATCTGCGACCAACAGCTACACAAACACAAAAAAAAAAGACAGAGTACGAATATAATTCACCACTCTCTTACCCGTGGATGTCGTATCAAATCGGATCGGGCAATGGTCTTAGGAACCCATGAAAAAAAATTGAAATAAAAATATCGATTCGTTAATGAATTGAGAGACATGTAAGTTCTCAATTTTGTCATCGTTTTTTCGTGTAAATTGATTAAAATGTATAAAGGAATGATACTTAATCTACAACATATTCGTATTTTGCTAAATGTTCATTAGAATTTGAATAGATCAATGATTACGTTTGCATAAGCAAGACAAACTTCGCTTTAACATAAATCAGCTGATCGGCCGATGACCATTGATGAGTCGCCTTTGTACCTACGTAACCATTGAAAGGTTCGCGCAAATCTAATACCTATTTATACTGTCGAAATTTTACATGCTTACATATATCCTGTCTGTACATACCTACATAATGCATAAAATTTAAGGCATAAACTCTTAGACACACATTTTTGTAATCACTATAACTTTTACGTTATATTGTTTTTGTGTAATATACATTCTAAATATGATCTATGACTGTTGAACTACAACATACATGAACAGTTGTCCCATAACCTGATACACCCTGTGTATATAACATATGTGCAAGAGAAGTGAAACTAGAAAGAAAACCCTGTACCAACATGTCTGACCAGCGTGGTATAGTGTATCAATTTTCCTCATACTGGAAGGAAGCTTAAGCCCAGCAGTGGCACCTTTATGAGCTGTGACGATGACGACGAATATCATACATTTTACAAGTATTAAAACCATAAAATTTTAAATCAGTTTTATATGTTCTTGAATAAATAGTATATTAAGAGCTACATGGATCCAGCGGCCAAAGTATTTATATAGGCAATAGAGCAACAGGTTTTTTCAAGTATCCAGAGTATCAGTAACTAAACTGGAAATACAATAGATACATACCACTTAACTTGAAGGGGAATATAAACAATCGCATTAATTGTAAAATATCGCATTGATTATAAAATGACATAAAATTTATTGTATCAACTGCCTCGTGTGGTGACGTCTTAAGAAAATAGGGTCGAAAGTCCTATCATAAGAGTAGTAACGCTGTCTAATGGAACACCAGGGGAATAGAAGAGTAATTTTCTCCAGTGGTAAGTATTGTATTCAATAGTGAACTATAGGCTAACAGATGGATAGATAGGATAGGATATTTGATTAATTTAGTTGGATTTTTCATTGCCATGATAAATTACTGTTACGTTATTCTAACTGCAAAACTTTGCGAGACTCTTGCTGCAATACCAAGACTCGGGTGCGCAAGACCAAGACCAAGACCAAGACCCGGGTGCGCAAGACCAAGACCAAGACGAGACCAGGTGTGATGTTGCAAGACCAAGACCGGTCCAAGTCTCGTCTTGGTCTTGCATTTGGGCAACACTACATATAACATTTGTGCAAGAGAAAGAAAACTCGATATAAAACCCTATACGAATCCGTCTGACCAGCGTGATGTAGCGAATCAATATCCTTCCTGTTACGTAGGAGGCTTGATCCCAATAGTGGGACATTTATGAGCTGAAATGATCATCATGGAAAGAATTTTAAGTCAGAAATGAAGGCATATAACAACATTTCTGTCTAGTGACGGAGTAAGAATACAATTTACCACTCCCTCTCTTACCCGTGGTTCTCGTAAAAGACGACTAAGGGATATAATACAAATCAAATCATTTATTCTGCATAGGCCCCTTAAGGGCACTTACATATTGTCAAATTTATACATCGTTTGAATATAATACAATATCTACCACCGGATCGGAACGCGGCCACAAGCTAAGAAGATCCGGCAAGAAACTCAGCGGGCAGTCATTTTTTTTATCATCTTTTGAATACAATTACGTATACAAGACTATATTATAGTCTTAGCTCCAGTGTGATGCCGTTCGAGATAGGATATAACTATTTTTTTTTTTAATTTAGTTCAAATAAAAAAGGAACAGAAAACATGGTTGGACCAGATCCCACAAGCAGCACCCGATCACGAGTTAACTACTAGAGCAGCCATCACTCCCCTCAACCACGCATATAACATCTATGTAAGAGAAGGAAAACTCAAGAAAAACCCTATACGAACACGTCTGACCAGCGTGGTATAGTATGTTCAAATTCCCTCACACAGAGGAGGAGGTCCAAGCCCAACAGTGGAACGTATATCAACTGATACGATTATAAATGATGAACAACATAATTTAATATGGGTACATCTTTATTCTAAGAAATTAAGTAAACGAACAGCTTTCTTAATCATAAATAAAATTATTTTTACAGATTTAACATAAGAAACTGACTTTGACTACACACATAGCGTAGTAGTTAAGTTACCGACCTACCGTGACAGTGTCGTGGGTTCGAATCCCACGCAGGACAACGCTTTACCTGCGCCTGATGCCGCCCTAGCCGAGGCCGCGGGTGACTCCGGTGAGTCCGTCACCTGCCAAGAGGCTGACTGCGTGAGGAAAGACCGACGTCCTCCCCGAGGGGGAAACGTCGGTCGACGGGAGGGTAAGCCTCAAGGGGGTATTCCGTCGGGGCAACCAATGACGTCATATCACCCTGTTCCGGTGGTCGGCCCTACGACGAAGGTGACGTGTCGCGGGTGGGTTACGGGTATGCATACTTACTCCCCTCTGTCGCCCCGGATGGAGTGGTGCGAGGAGCGTGCCGACCTTAACTCACCCCAAAAAAGGACAACGCTTGTGCAATCCACAAATTGTTATTCTGAGACTGAGTGCAACTTTGTGTCCATAATTATATGTTTGTAAAAGTACCCCGGAACACAAGGATTATTTCCTTAGTTGTTTAAAAAAGAAATCATTATACTTTAAATTCTTCACTTTTATTATGAAATTAAAAACATTTTTTATAACGATTTCAGATGTTTCCGCGAATATTACCATTATGAATAAACTACTTTACAGATTTTATCGCGTTAGTATTTGATTTTTAATTGCCCGATGTTGCGAACACTTTACATTGTTCATGATCACGGTCGGACTACGATTTCTGACGTACAACAAGTCATTGTTAATAGAGATATTTTTTTAAATACTAACTATAAACCTTTAATGTCAAAAAAAAGTGAGCCGTCGCTCAGGACGCCTGACATCTGTCAGTACGTCTGTATCGAGTACTTTTATTTACTTTATCTTTAGGTATCGAGTACTTTTCTTTCGATACCGATACATTTGGATTTCGATATTTTAGTCAATAAGTACTTTTTGGTAGGTGTCGTATCGAATAAATTATCCATTTTAAAATTGACTTTACGACTCATATTTATGGTAACGTCATTTAGTACAAACGAAATGAACCTTCTAAAACGTAGCTTGAAATAATTTGCGATTTATAAACCAGAAATAGCGACATCTACCGAGCAAACGACCAACTCTAAGCTACAATATATTTTATAAAGAACTCTCTAATCCTGTAATGATAATAAGACAAGCTGTTTAAAGTGAGTCAAAATCCAATTCTTAAGGAGTTGGTGACATACAAACAAATAAATATATAGCTGAAACTAATAAAAGCCTATAAAAAATTAAATGCTTTCATCCGTTCACAGACATTCTTTCCGCACGAAGAGTGTGATTTAGGAAACAGAAATGGCGGCATTTATCGAGCTAACGACCAACTCTCAGCTTCAATATATTTAATAAAGAAATTTTTAATCCTGTAATCATAATAAGACAAGCTATCTAAAAAATTTTAACGTCATGGTCCTCCTTAAATTTTCAACTTTTAAATGAAATTTGACTGTTTAAAGTGAGTCAAAATCCAATTCCTATGAAGTCGGTAATATACAAAGAAATAAATATATATACACCTGAAACTAATAAAAGCCTATAAAAAACGGTTCTCCAGTTTTCGTAGCTGAAAGTAAACTAAACACCATACCTACTGGTATATTTATATTACTAAGTTAGAGAATTTTACATTAATTTATAAAACAAGTATATATATGCATAAAAGAACATTAGATTACGACAGGAACTAATACGATAAAACTAAGGCATAAAGTATTAATAAAATATCGCGATTTATTTTTCAAAAAATGATGAATTTTATTCAATAAACATTTATTTTCATTAATATACATTATAAGTAAAAATTTACTTTGAGTTCACTAGATGGCGTTGTATAAAATTTTAAATCGCACCATGGTTTCGTTACAAAAATGTAGGTATATGCAGCCAAATATTTATTTAATATTTCGCGGGTTGAGAGCCCTCAGCGCTCACCCACCAGTCCGGGTAAAGTTGTCACAGCCATCTGAGGCTAAGTCACACGAAAAAAAAAAAAATTAACTATTAGGGGACCGCGAGGCGTGGCGTTAAACGCCACGCGACGATCACGGTCACCCTCGCCTATAGATGTTTCACATCAATAATAGAAAAATTAATAACTAATAATACGTGAAGGTTTTATGTAAATATCAAATCTATCAACTGGGTCATTTCACGACATTTCTATTTCAACAGTATATCAACCATTTGCCTCCATTCTCCTAGTTACTAAGCATTGACCGTTTGAAGAAACATGGCATGCTTCCAAACCTTTCGAGTCTTTCAAGTAAGTACCGAGAATTTGGTAAAATTGTTCGTTTTATTGAAAACTTAGTCGACGATGCAACGTTTTAGGTACATAAAATTTAAACTATGCAATGCTTACGCGTTCATTCTGCTTTAATCAAACAGAGTTAATGAAAACTTTATTAAAAATGTACAATTAAATTTATTAGCGTTCGGTGACGCAGTAAGAATACAATTCACCGCCCCCTATCTTACCCGTGGATGTCGTAAAAAATAACTAAAGAATTATTGCAGATAACATCTATACAATAGAAGACAAATTCGACATAATCAATTTCAAGTCAATTTCCCTGCCATTGTGGTGGAGGCTCGAGCCCAACAGTGGGACGCCCCACTGCTGGGCTCGAGCACTAGCTGTGATGATGATTATGAATTAAATTATTTAGCAAGTTGCATGTACGTGGTACAGTTTATTATAGATCTTAAGGTCTATCGATTCTATGCAATGGTCAACTCTCAAAGAAATCAGAGGTTTGGTGCTCAGAATAATATCACTAAGTGCATAAGAAGTAATTATTATTTCCCCCTTTTCTTAATAAGACAATGCCCTGCTCTAAGGAAATACTCTTTGCATTGCGGGGTACTTTTACAAACGTATAACGTACACAAATTACATCCAGGCTCAGACCAACAATTTGTGACTTGCACAAAGTTGTCCTGCGTGGGATTCGAACCCCTAACACTGGTATATTTTATCAATATCTTAACCACTACAACATCTGTGCAGTCAGAGTTCTGACCCTGGCTCGTCTACTACGCTTTATATTTATAAAAAAAAAGGAATTTAATTTATTACTGAGCATAGCCACTGATTTGGAAAATTGTGGAATGCAGAGTCCCAAAATTAAATAAACAATACTTATTCTTGTGGAAGAATTCTGTTGGCGTCCGGGTGATTTATAGAGGATATATATCCAGGTTTTAAGGTTGAAAGAATTTCGTTGTATTTTATCTAACAGTAAATAGAATATCCTATTCCTGAATTTTACGATGACCGAAACGTTAGTATAGAAAAACTAAATTACACGTTGAAAATTATTAAAAAAAGAATACAAAGCAGTTATAAAGACTGCCGATAGAAGTGAAAACATAAATCTATGAACAAGCAGTTGTTATGTTTAAATATTAAGCTTTTTAGAATTTTGTTTTGTTTTTGTGGAAGACTTACTTTAAATTATAAATAAAATTCTTTTTACGGATTTTATCGCGTTTGTATTTGATTTTTGATTGCCCGACGTTTCGAACACTTTACAGTAGACTGGGCCAAAAAAACGAACAATTTTTTTTATTAACGGTACTGTGAAAATATTGTTCATGATGACAAAAGAAAATTATTCTGAAAACTTGAGCCCTTAATATTAATATTAAGAGGTGCATCATTATGATTATCGATTTTTGAACAGCTACTGAATTTTTCACACAAAATTCGGACATCATGAATTTTACAAAACTTTCCATTTCATATCTTTGAAGGAAATTAAATTCCCTACAAAAAAGCTCTCTTAATAAATTAACGTAGGACGAGCCGTTCACTTGTAATGAAGCCTTAAACATTGATATATTTTTTTAATTTTTTAATTTGGATTCTGGATTTTTTTAACCACTATAAATATCAATATTTTTATATAGCAAATAATTATTCTTAAGTAAAATTTCATGCTCTACAAAAAAGGTCTCTTAACATTTTTTATCAAATTCACTCCTTTCAAAGTTAGACAATACAATAGAAGACCTCCACAATAGAAGGTGTTAGTATAGGGTTTTGTTTTGAGTTTTTCTTCTCTTGCATAGATATTATCTGCCTATTATATCGCTTAGTCATCTTTTAAGACATCCACTGGCAAGATCGGGGGTGCTGAAATGTATTCTTACTCCGTCACCAAACGGACATTTTATTTTATCGAAGGTTCTTTTCATCATCATCATCATTTCAGCTCATACACGTCCCACTGTTGGGCTCGACCCTCCTCCAACAATAAGAGGCAAATTGACCTTACTATAGGTACCATGCTGGTCAGACAGGTTGGTATAGGGTTTTGTTTATTTATTTCGAGTTTTGTTTCGAGTTTTCCTTCTCTTGCATAGATATTATATGCATTTTATATCCCTTAGTCGTCTTTTATGACACTCACGTGTAAGTGGGAGTGGTTAATTGTATTCTTACTCCGTCACCACACGGAGAAGGTTCTTTTATTACGAGTAATTTTTTAAGCAACACCTTGTAAGTTTCAGCTAGCATGTTATAACGGCTGGGACGCGGTCGCAGCCTTCTGCGAGGCAGTTATCTCGCAGAAGGAGGCGGCGGGACGCGAGCGCGAGGAGCACAACCTCGATGATGCGACCCGCTGCCGGCGACTGGGGCGGCGCAGGCGGGATTACCTGCGTGCAATGCCGCCCTAGCCGAGGCCGCGGGTGACGTGACCGGGGATTAGTCCGTCAGCCGCCGAGTGGCCGACCGCGTGAGGAAAGGCCGACGTCCTCCCAGAGGGTACCCCGGGTAGGGGGTATTCCGTCGGGCCAACCACTGATGACATGTAACCCTGCTCCAGTGGTCGGCCCAACGACGAAGGCGACGTAGTGTTCGGGTGGGTTGCTGGTGTTGCGTGCCTAAGCCCCTCTGTCGACCCGGACGGAGTGGTGCGGAAGCACGCCGACCGTAGCCCACCCCAAAATTAAAAAAAAAAGCATGTTATAACGGCCCCTGTAAAAGATCTCCATCATTTTTTAATCTTTTGTACTTCAAGATTACTCAGACAGATTACTTATATTCACTTGACAGGCAAATTAAAAAGTTTGACATTAAAACTTTTGTCAGTTCTCAGCGAATAATTAACTACTTTGCGACAGATAACATGATTCAAAAATATTAATCGCACACCCTTAATTTTGAAGAGGTAAGCAGAAGTATTAAAGGTCATTTTTGGAGAGATTTTTTTGTGTAATTACGTGTGGTGGTAGGTTAAGATTACAAAGTCCGTCTTCACTTCTATCGGCAATCCTCATACTCGACCTTTCGAGCGCTTTGCAGCGGACAGTCCGCCGGTGACCAAACAAACTCTACAAAATCCGTAAAAATAGTCTTATTTACAATGTGTAATACTCGCGTAAATATCAGAAATCATTACTTTAGATTATTAATTTTATTTCTAGAACTCATTTCTCCAAATTTTACCGTAGGTAGTGAAAATTTCAAAAAAATTTTTTTTTTTATTGCAAACTTTGCCAAACGAGCAAACAGTACACCTGATGGTAAGTGTTGCTGCCGCTCATGGACCTTTACAAGGTCACTGCCTACCGCGAAGAAAGTTAAGGGAGTGTGAATGCGTGCATTAAGACTCGGTGATACCAAGGGCACCACCAAAACCCTCCACACACAAACACCCACAGAAAGTTGGGCTTCCGGCTCTCTCGCTCACCGAACGAAGCGCAGTAACAAATTGCTACTACTCAGACGTCGATTTTCTGTGAGAGTGTGGTACTACCCCGGACGGACCGGCCCGCGGCTGTAGACAGATAACTGTCGACAGTATGGTCCTACCACTCTTAAAAAAAATTACTATGAAATCATCATATAATCATCATTTCATCATTATCTCAGCCCGTACAGGTTCTCTTGGGCTCGCCTCCTCCATAATAAGAGGTAACCTACTATACAGCGCTGGTCAAACGCGTTTCATGTCGAGTTTTCCTTTTCTAATGCAAAAGATATGACAGGATTAAAACAGAGGCTCAGAAAGGTTCTCGAGTAGCGACCACGTATCGGGCGATGCAATATACACCCTTGCACTAGGTGGTCCGACCACCTGGTCAAGGTTGCTGGGCGTCGTTGGATGCAGGCGGTAGAAGACCGCACTCTGTGGGGTAATATAAGGGAGGCCCTCGTCCAGCAGTAGACGGCGATAAGCTGAAATTAATGAAAATCAGAAGCCCAAATCTACATTTATGTAAAATAAGTCCGACTAAAGTCTAAAAACATAAAACCCCTTATTGATTGTAAGTGAATTAAACCCATGTCATTGACTGCTCTGTATAATAGAAACTTTGACTTTGATATAGGTCCGATATACCATTAGTAAGAACACGTTGCCAGAAATACACTGACGAAATCACTGTCCCAGATAATGGCATCGAAATTTACATAATTTTCTTGCAAAGTTTTCAGCTGTGGCTCATAGGCTAATAGAATAATAGGCGGAGAGTTTGTTACAACCGGTTAAAGTGAGTAGGACACTGTTGACAGTTGTCTGTCTACAGTCCTTCCGGGGTAGTACCACACAGAGCAGAAAATCAACGTCCGAGTAGTAGCAATTTGTGACTGTGCTTCGTTCGGTGAGCGAGAGAGCCGGAGCACAACTTTATGAGAGTTTTTGAGTATGGTGGGTCATGGTGATGCCTATAGTTTCACCGAACCTCATTGCACGCATTCACACTCCCTTCACTTTCTTCACGGTGTGCAGCGGCTTAATAAAGGTCCATGAGCAGCAGCATCATATATATATATACAGGGTGTATTAGGTTATGGGACAACTTTTCGCGTATGTTGTAGTTTAACGATCATAGATCGTAACTAGAATGTATATTACACAAAAAACAATAAAACATAAAAGTTATAGTGATTTCAAAAATGTGTACCTAAGAGTCTATGCCTTAAACGTAAGGTAGGCATGTACAGACAGGATACATGTACGCATGTTACGCGTCGACAGTATAAATTGCGCAAACGCTTCAATGGTAGCGTAGGTACAAACGCCCCTCGCACGGTAATATTATCAATCAGTAATCCAACTTCATACAAACGGACGAAACGCGAGCTATACCTACGCGCCTCGATCTCGGCATGCGCTCGGCATGCAGACAGTCGCGACTGTACTGCAGTGACGAGCGAACAGTGTGTTGTTTTTTAAAATTCATAATTATACACATATTTAATATGACAAGTAGGGTATATTGTGCTGTTTTTGGTTGCATGAATTCGTCAATAACGAATCCAGAGATAACGTTATTTTAGATTACCTGCAAACTCTGAAATCTTACCTATTATAAAATAATTTTACTTACTATTAGGTAGGTACATAATCTGTGTCGTTTTAATGTATAAGTATTTCCTTTATTCTACCGAAAAAAAGTTGTCTGGATTAATAAATCAAGTGAATAAAGTGATTGACACGAATGAAATAGGTAGTTATAGGCGGTTCACGAATCATGTTACGGTTTGTTAAAACCGCTTGTGTTAAAACACGCTTGTGTTAAAACTCATAATGTGTTTTGTTTTATTAGTTTATATAATTCAAAGTAAAGACGTGGTATTTTATTATTAATAATAACAGATGTCTATTGTACTGTGTGTATGAATAGAACTAGAAAAACATAATTTGACCGTCTGTCTGTTACTAGATTTTGTTATTTAAACATAAACATGTTTTTTTTTAATTAAAACTACCAATAAAAAATCGACAGCATTCTTATTGAACACTTCCTATTCAATTCACAGAGTATTTTATTTGTTTATGTAAGAAAAGTATATACAAAACTAAATGGAAACACAAAGTAGGCAAATGTAATTAAAATGCTGGAGGCGGGTAGCTTTATCACATGTTTACATACCGCATGGATGTAGGCATTTAATTCAAGGTTACGGCCGAGATACATTACTGATAGATGACTATAATGTGCCCCTCGTAAACGATCATCGGCCGATCAGCTGTTTTTAAGCGAAGTTTTTTTTTTGCTTATGCGAAAGTAATCATTGTTTTATTCGATTTCTAATGAACATTTAACAAAGTACGAATATGTTGCAGATTAAGTATCACTGACTTTATACATTTCAATCAGATTTACACGAAACAGCGATGACAAAATTGAAAACTTTACATGTCTCTAATTAATTAACGAATCGATATTTTTTCTTCAAATTATTTTCATGGGTTTCCACCACCATTACCTATGTCCCGTTCGACCAGTTGCCCCATAACCTGATACACCCTATTTTTAACTTAGACTTAAACCCTATTACTTTTAAACTATTTTTCATTGCGTAATATTAATATAATTTCTTAAATAGTAACCCTCCCACAGTTTCATTCAGTTTTCCCTGTCCCTACCTCGTTCAATCTAATCCATTCCTGCTGCAGCTATCATATCGTCACTCCATCGTTTCACCCTTTTCATCTTTTCCATTGGGTCCTTTCCATTTTTGCATCGCTTCTATTGTTCATCTCTTGTTGCGATATCTTGCAACACGCCCAGTCCATTGCCATTTTAACATTAGACAGTAGTATTTGTTGTACGTTTAATAGTAATCATATGTAAATAAACAATTTCCTCCATCTTAAAGTTGAGAATATTCTACATACATAATTGTTTACGTCTTAATGGAGTAATATTGAAGCATAGTGGGTATTAATTACAATTAAGAGCTCTTTAAGGACCTCTAAGTCTAACTAAAATGGGTTTGCTTGGTCCTTTGTCAAAGTAATTATGTAAGTAACTTTATATTTAGGGATAACGTGAAGTAATGGACCAGATTTAGAATTGGCGTGTAGTGAGTTAGGTAGGTGTAGCCATTTTGGTTACCCGATACGTGGTGAATTGTTTGACCAAAATTGCTACACCTAATCCCTTTCGCTTGCAGATCATTTTAGCGCATATACGGCCCACTATTGAACTCGAGCCTTCTCCACTATGGGATGGAAATTGACCAACTTTACCACGCTGATTAGACGGGTTGGTATAGAGATTTGTTTCAAACTTTTCTTCTCTTGGATACATGTTATATGTATATTGTATCCCTTAGTTGTCTTTTACGACATTCACGGGTAAAAGAGAGGGATGGTGAGTTATATTCTTACTCCGTCATCACACGAGATTAAATGTCGAAACTGATTATACTAGACTGATTGTAAATAATACTATTTTATAAATTTTATCACGTTTGTATTTGATTTTTGATTGCCCGATGTTTCGAACACTTTACAACGTTTATAGTCACAGGCGGACTAAGATGTCTTACGTCCAACAAATCATCGTTATTATAGATTGGCTATATCGAAACGGTCTCCCATAAAAAATATTTTAAGTCACTGAAGGGGATTAGTCAATTCGGTTCTGGCTATGTTCACAGATTGCAGACCTAGTATGATGACGGTGCTTTCAGAACCCGTACCAGTCCAGCATAATCATTTTCGACATGTAATCTCGAAGTATGAATACAATTCAGCACCGCATATCATACCCGTGGACATCGTAAAAAACGACTAAGGGACATAATACCAATGTTATGCAAAGAGAAAGACAGTTCGAAATTAAACCCTATGCCAACACGTTTGACCAGAGTGGTATAATAGGTCAATTTCCCTCCCATTGTGGAGGAGGATTGAGTGCAGCTGTGGTATGTGTATGAGCTGAAATGATGAATGATGATGAATGATTATTCTAGAAAGCTGACTTCAATATCATTATCACAGCTCATACATGTCAGTGCTAGGCTTCAGCCTCCTCCACAACGTAAGGGAAATGACCTATACCACGCTGATCAGACAAGTCGGTATAGGGTTTTATTTCGATGTTACCACTTGCATAGATGTATCCTGCATAATATAATCCCGTAATCGTCTTTTACGACACCCACGGTATGCTGATATGTACACTTATTCCGTCACCACCCAAAACACAAATTTCAATACCATTAGAGGTAATAGGGTCCGTGTGGTGACGGAGTAAGAATACAATTCACCACCCCCTCTCCCGCCCGTGCCCTTGGTTGTCGTAAAAGACGACTAAGGGATATGTGCAGATACTATCTATGCAAGAGAAGCAAAACTCGACATAAAACCCTTTGCCAACATTTTTGACCAGCGTGGTATAGTAGGTCAATTTCCTTCTCATTGTGGAGGAGGCCCGAGCCCAACATTGGAACTTTTATGGGCTGAGATGAAGGTCCCTAAATTTCTATTGTCAATTTTTTTTATTGTTGGTGGCAGGCAACCAACCCACCTGGGCTTAAGTCCAACACAGTACAATAATTTACGCGGTCCACAAATTGCTGTTTCAACTCTATATGTATTTTTTGTTTTTTATTAATATATCTCCAAATCTCCTACAATTCAAGAATTATTTAAATGTGTCGCTACGTCTTGCCTGATTCACTCATAAAAGTCTTCTAAGAAAACAACCATGGCAATGTTCCGCAACGGTCTCAAACTTTGATCATTCATAGCACCAACTTCGATCGCCAACTCGCCTATTAAGCGTAACGATTATGGTGCGATATCTCTCCATTAATATTTAATAGGCTCATGGATAAATATATGAGCATTAAACCCAAGGCTTTCTGTATTGAAGGTTACTACATAGACCACTAAGTCAGCGCAGTCAACTTTTAAATTTTTTATAGAAAATAATGCGAGAACGATTACGTGACAAACATTTTTAATTACCAGAAAACAGCCCGTCATGGCGCTTAGCTGAAACAATATTCTAATTGTACTTGTATTCTACAAAACTGCCATCGTCATGACCATTATAAAACGACCTGCCAAGTTTTTACACTCCAATGAAAACCATCCGAAAAAAACCATCATTTATAGACTTTACAGAGATCTAGTGCACTGGTTACTCGCTAAACTTGGTAATTGGATTCGGAAAGTTGGTATTGATGGGGCATTTCGGTAAAGTTTTGCAGCTAAATTGTTGAGTCAAAGATTTATACGTAGTCTTCAAGTTACGGTTAAAACTATTGGCCCTATGCAAATAGCAAAGTAACGCTGCAATGTTGCATTTTAGTAACTAAGTATATTGCAGTAAAAATTCAAGAAGGGGCTATATTTGGCGCGTTAGAGAAAAATGATGAGAGTAAATTTTTATGTTGCGCGATCACACCGTCACGAAAAACTGACACTCTTAGCTGGTCACTTTTTTTTACTATGTGCGCGCACACCATCACAAATGTCAAATAGATAAGGCTTTATAACAAAACGTTCAATGTTTTAAATATTATATTGTTTTTCTATTACTAAAGTAATTTTTTCCTACAAGCGTAGGATAGTGTAAAGGATAAAATTTTTACCCCAAAGAAGTATAATTTCTTATGTACGTACATAATAGTACACATATTTTTTTTTTATAAACGTGTGTTGACGGAATTCATCACACCCCTCTTGCCCATAGATGTCGTAAAAGACAACTAATTATATAAGCAAATAACATCCGCGTAAAAAAGGCAAACTTGAAATGAAAACCAATATCAGCATTGACCAGCGTGGAAGGCAAATTGATCAACTACACTGGTCAGACGTGTTGGTATAGGATTTTGCTCCGAGTTTTCTTTCTGATCAGCGTGGTATAGTAACTCAATATCCCGGCCATCGTGGAGGAGGCCTGAGCCCAACAGTGGGATGAATGTGAGCTGTGATGATGAAACAGTCCACTCGTTTATTAACTACTAGCAAACCGCCCTCGCTTCGCTTCGGTTTTAGTTGTTTTACCCGCGTAGTTCCCGTTCCCGTGGGAATACCGGCATAAAATATAGCCTAGTTTACTCCCTGATATTATAGCTTTCCATTTGTGAAAGAATTTTTGAAATCGGTCCAGCCGTTTTGAAGATTACCCGGCACAAACCGACAGACAGACAAACAAAATTTTTTTAATCTGTATTTTAGGCATAGGTGTCGTGCAAATAACCGTGTGAGCATGAAAAAAGCCTATTATTTTGACATTACAAACAGACACTCCAATTTTATTTATTGGTATAGACTATTGCACAGACATACACACAGGCAAGTCACGATTATAACATCCCTCTTTGTGTGTTGAGGGTTTAAGAGACACGTACCTTTCCGATCAGCGTAGTATAATAGAACAGATTTCTGTAATCTAGAAGAAGTGTACTCCACTAAGATATACAGATTAAAAAGAAAATAAATGTATCTTTGTAATCACAACATAAATAATTACCACCAGAAATGACGTTATCTCCCAACAAAGGTAATAAAACGACATAATAAGGCAACATTATACCAAAATTGCCATCCTCAATCTCATAATTCCCCCGTTAAATACAATGAAAACATAACTATGAAGTACTAGGCAACCGAAATATTAGGTCGAAAGTAATGTGGTTGGGAGCTAGTTTGAACTATCACGATGTTTTGGAGGAATGCCAGCCAGAACAACTGACAAGCAAAAGCCAGAGGTAAGTTCGAACATAAAATGTTCGCTGCAGTATCATTGTGCCTATATATTTATGAACCTTATGAGAGTTCTGGTGCAGTATTTTTTTACTTTATTACTCTTGCAAAGTATTATAAAATAAGTCATTTGCTTATAATATAAACACTGCTGGATTATGTCCAAGTTTAACAACAAACTGAATACTCGAAATAGCAATAACGAAAATCACAAATAAAAAATGTAATAACTATAAATGACTAACCGGATTATGAATAAATAATGGAATAATTATTCTATAATTAACCAAATAATTATGAATAAAAAAGTGAGTAATTATAAGTGAATAACCGGATTATTATAAATAAATAATCAAATAATTATGAATAAAAAAGTAAGTAATTATAAGTGAATAATCGGATTATTATAAATAAATAACCAAATAATCTATATATAAAAACGTGAAGCAAAAACTTTGTACCCCTTTTTATGAAAATTACGTGGATGAACAAGTATGAAATTTGGCACAGTTGAAGTATATAATGAGAAGAAGTGCAGAAAACTGAAATTTTATATAATAATGGATTAGAAATGCATTAAATTTATTAAAAAAGGCATTACGCACACTACAACACAATCGCTACACACACACACACACACGTCCGTGTGAGTGTGTTGCGTAGCAACGCTTATAGACTTTTGTTTACGGTTAAAATCTCTGGTCGAACTGAATGTCAAACAATCATAATTATGATGACAATGTCTAATAAAGATCTGTGCTTATATATTAGTTATTATTGAAATATAGCTTGCTCAATTTACAATTATACATAAATAAAATTAAAGAACATTGTGTAGCAGAAAAATTGATTAAAATGAATTATGGCCGAATTTCGACCACACGCTGACCACTAGTTATGAATAAAAAAGCGAGTAGTTATAAATGAATAAGCGGATTATCGTTAGTGTTAGTAGCACACTGTCGACAGTTGTCAAACTACAGTCGCGAGCCGGGACTACACTGTTGACAATTGTTGTCTACAGCCACTGGCCGGTCCAGGGTTGTACCACATTGAACAGCAATTTTACGCCTGATATGTGTGGTGGATTTTGGTGATGCATTTATTTATTTTATTTATTTATTTACAATAATTATAATACCTTTACAGGACATTTAACCTAATGCGGTATTATAAGAGAAAAATATAAAATTAATAACAGTTATATATAACAAGACAATAATATTACACAAATAATAAAATATAATATCAAAATATAAATCATAATTTAATATTATATTTTGCCAAATAACATTTAATTAAATAATAAATTAAGACATGTAATACAATATGACAATAAACAAATAATAAAATATAATATCAAAATATAAATCATAATTTAACATTATATTTTATCAAATAATATTTAACGAAATAATAAATTAAGATATATAATACAATGACAATAATATAAAACAATTAATAAAATATAATATCAAAATATTAATCATAATTTAACATTATGTTTTACTAATTATAAGCAACGCACTTATATACAACGTCTGAAAATTCCCGTAGACTGCAGTTGTAAATGTCCGCGGAATAATGAACTATATTTATTAGCCTAATAGCATGCGTCAATGGGGCGTAATGGAGCATATTAGTTCTGGCCGTTGCCAAGCTTAAAGCAAGCGCAATTTAATATCGCCAAACCACATTCTCATTCTTTTTACCTTCTTTACAGTAGGCAGCAGGCCAGCAAGGTCCATGAGCAGCAGCATCACTTACCTTCAGGTGTAGTGTCAGCTCGTTTATCACCTTTTGCAGTAAAAACAATATAATAAATAAATAACTGAATAATAATAAATAAATATCTAATAACCACCCATTCATCCGTCAGTATATTGAAGTCCATAGCTGCACGAAGATCTTCTCAAGAGGAAATATCGTAATCACCATGCCTAACAGCAGTGCTGGCGATTGTAGTTAATATAACTTTTTTCCAGGAAAGCACTATTGCCCTTATCTACCCCTGGTTATCTCTCCATGCGTCTTCAAAAAAATGTAAAATAAAATAAAAATTAATAAAAATGTGATATAAAATTTTATTGACATTTAGAAAAATAACTCACTTATTGATGTGAAACATCTATAGGCAAGGGTGAGCCTGATCGTTGGCGTGGCGTAAACAGCTCGTGGCGTTACGACGTCACGCATGACGGAATAGGCGAGGGTAAATACTTATGCCATACCAGTTGCTACATTAGTTCCTGTCGTAATCTGTTCTTTTATGCATATATACTCACAAATAATTTTGATGTTTCACATCTGGAAGGCGTCCTAAGCGACGTATCCCTTTTTTAAACTATTTTAACAGATTTTACGTTCTGTCAAGTCTTAGTACCGTCAAGGGAGGTGGTCACATGGTCCTCCCGTCACCATAAACGCTTAAAAGTGTTCGAAACTTCGGGAAATCAGGCTCGAGGCTCTTCCCCAATGGGAGGGAAATTGACCTATTACACCACGCTGGTCAGACGGGTTGGTATAGGACATTAGTGCGAGTTTTCCTTCTCTTGTATATACAACAACATATATATGTTATCATCAATAATCCCTTAGTCATCTTTTACGACAACCACGACCAATAAAGAGGGGTGGTGAATTAAATTCTTACTCCGTCATGACACGGAAAAGTTTTATTTATAACTAGCAACCCGCCCTCGTTCAGCTTCGGTTCCACTCGCCTTGCCCCCGTATTTTAAATCTCCAATATCTTCTAAAATATTATGATATGCGACTGCAGTCCATGAGACCTCGGGTTTCATGCCAAGAAATCAATAAAAATTTTGCAAATTGAGCAAAATTTTTATTGATTTCTTAAGAGGAAAAATAACCTAAGTCAACCTTATATAGACAAGTATCTGGTAGTAAAATATTTTTAAAATCGGTCCAGCCATTTGAAAGATTACCCGTAACAAACAGACAGATCGAGAGACACAAAATATTTTAAAAGGACGTAGAAGGTGAAAATATTTTTCAATAATACGATTCTGATACACATGATTTTTGCGAAAATTCATGTTGCCGTTTACGCAGCGGAAGCTCTCAAAAGGAAAAAAAATTGAAACATTCTTTATTGGTGCTCCGCTCCTGTTGATCTTAGCGTGTTGATATATAGCCTATAGCCTTCCTCGATAAATGGGCTATCTGACACTGAAAGAATTTTTTAAATGGGACCTGTAGTTCCGAGATTAGCGCGTTCAAACAAACAAACTTTTCAACTTTATATATTAGTAGAGAATAGAGTATAGATATAGATTACAAACAGATACTTCAATTTTTTTTATTTGTATGTATGTATAGAGAATAGATGTGTATTACTTGCGTAAACATCAAAAATAACCGACTTATATAAAACTTTACGTTCAGACAGGTTTAGTATTTAAAACAAAGCTATAATACACAGTTTTATCTCTAAAACTATAGCTAATACAACTCTCAAGTAGAGTTTCAAAGGCATTCTGATGCTCTTTGGCGTCGCCGTGTCGCTCTAATAACATTACGGGTCGGGAGAACGGCTCGCTTTCCTGCATTCAAGAACGATAATGCCAATCCTTGATGCACTTAAGCTACGCTTTTACGATTTTATGTCAGTTATTCAACCTAAATATATTTATACTATAGATCTTTTTAACACGCTTTTATCAATTTCACCTGTATTCAACTTGTATCTATGTATGTAACGAAATCTTTTAACGTCATTTAGCCCCACTTTAAACTTTGCACACTCGTCAAAGGCCCATGACAATGCAATAATTCGATAAAAATAAGCGAATATCCTGATTAGATTCACCAGAATTTTAAAAATTCTAATCGTATTCGAAACTTCTATGGATTCGGGCTGTCAGCTTGTAAGCGAGTTTAGTTTTTTAAACTATCATTTTCTATTATTTATAATACACCGAAGTGAAAAACAATTTTATTTCTCTTATGCATTCATCGATGCCACGGAGCTCAAAAATAAACATAGGAACCGTAAAATCGACGAATCCATGGACACAGCATTAAACATAAAATTAAATATTATACCAATAAATGGCTGAAGGTTAATAAGACAGAATGCGAATAATATAATTAAAGAAAATTTGTTCAACCATTTGTCTATCGAAGTCCTTAGTAGGGTGGATAATGGCACTGTTGATTCGTTTATAACCACTTATCTTAAGAAATAAAATTAAAATCTCTAAAAAGCAAGCATTAGATTCTTGTCACAATTATTGAAACGTTTGATAAGAACACCAAAACAATAGTGACTGCCCGATCTAGCTTCGAAAAAGTTCTTTTAGGCGTGCCTCAAGGCAGTATTTTGGGTCCATTATTATTTTTAATTTATGTGAATGATCTGCCTACTGTTATTAGACATCCAGTTGTAATGTATGCCGATGATGCTACAATTTTCATAACAAATAAGCATCTTAAAGACAATGAATATGAATCTGAAATAAATAGAAGTTTAAATATTGTAATAAACTGGCTTCATTCTATAAATTTAAGGGTTAATGTTTCAAAAACAAAATTAATGCAATTTAGAAATTATAGATCAAGAATACCGTCAATGAAAATAACTTCATTAAACAATCAAATTCAAGAAGTAGAACAGATAAATTTTTTGGGTGTAACAATAGACGAACACCTAAATTGGAAATGCCATATAGAAAAAATTTATAAAAAAATATCAAGTTGCTGTTATGTTTTATCAATTCTTGTTGAATCAACATCTACAAACACCGCAAAATTGGCCTACTTCAGTTATGTCTATCCTCTATTAACCTACGGCATTATATACTGGGGAAATTCCTGTCAAGTACAATCTACTTTTATTTTACAAAAGAAATGTTTACGTACCATCTACAATATGTTCAGTATTGAATCACTTAGGCCCCTATTCAGAGAAAAAGGACTCCTCACACTTTCAGGCATATATATATATATACTAGAGCTATGCCTATTTGTCAGAAAAAATCATCAATTTTTTAATTTCAAGATTGATTCTAAAGTAAAAGTACGTAGTCAATATAGGTATAATTTAAATATTCCAAGAATAAAAAATACAATTTTTTATAAAAGTGCATATATTTCTGCTATAACGGTCTACAACCATTTACCTAGTCATGTAAAAAAACTTGAAGATAAATTTTTCAAAAACACTTTAAAAAAATGGCTGATTGAAAATGTATTTTATGATTTAAAAGAATACTTTGAGAAGAAAGAAAGATGAAAATGTAGTAATTTCAGTGTATAATGTTATATAAAGATAAATTACCGCTTACCTATTTTAATATGTATTAATAAATTATAAAATTAACGATTATTGCAATGCCCGATTGGGTCAGCTGTTGATACCAAAATTTTGTAAACATCCATGTAAAACACAGTTCCTGCAATAAATATCTTTGTCAAAAGAAAATATGAACAGAATATGTTAAGCCTAATCCAAAGAGCCCAACTTTAATAGATTTACTAATAGCTAAACTATTTCATCTCCTACCTTCATGCCCCAAGATGACATTAGCTCAGTGATGCCATCTTACATGAGGGTTTCATATTATAATATCTAAAACGGCAAAAACACTCACGTGCTGAGATCGATTACGTCGACCCGGGTTTCGAGCATGTCCGATGCTCATCATCAGGGCGAGTGCGCAGCGGCGTCTGCGAGGCCCCGGCGTGCACTGCGCGATGCATATCGAGCAGCGCGCCTCGACACAGCCATGAGGGGTGCTGGGGAGGTGTTCGCCTCTTGATCGTCCTCGGCGGAAACGTCGGACGAAACTTCACACCCGGAGTTAAGCGGCGTTGTTGGTATGTCACTCCGTGTGTCGTCACCACAAAAGGGTTTCATATGTTTATGCACATAACATCTATGCATGAGAAGGAAAACTCGAAATGAAACCTTATACCAACATGTCTGACCAGCACGGTATAGCAGGTTAAATTCCCTCCCATTGTGGAGGAGGCCCGAGCCCAACAGTGGGACGTTTGTGGGCTGCGATGATGATGATGGTGGTGATGATAGCATTATGTTTCAGATCCCTCGGCAGCTAACAAATAGAGCTGGTCACCATGAAAAGACTGAAATGATATTCATAAGTAGCTAAAAACTAACTTGATCACGTCAGCTTTCAACACTTCTCATAATCGGTCCATTGATTTAGAAACTACTATGTCCCACTTTTTGCATCGAGTTTAAAATTAATAAACAATTTTAATATTATAAAACTTATTTATTGAGTTATTTAGATGTCAACAGTAACTCATCATTAGCAATCGTCACTCTTACTTTTTTTCTTTTTCCGGTCTTCTTCTCCCTCTATAAATTTCAGTCACTAGATGCGAGGACAAACGAATTTGCTATTGCCTTAATATTATTTACTAGAAAATTCACAATAATATGAATCAATCGTGAATAGGGCCCATTACGTTAACCATAGGAAAGTTAACTTTGTATTTTTTGTTTCTCTCTATTTAAGAATATAATAAAAGGAACACCAACTAAGCGTTTCTTAAAAGCATAAACTCGTGTTAATATTTCACATACATTCCAACATCCAACTCAATAATCGATATGGAATAATCTCGAACATTTCAGTATGCAATGACTGGCGTTAAAGACAGTTATGTCAACTCGACTCAGTAATCCCGCAGCGTACATCGAAATATGCGAAACTTACGCACGATTGACGGGTTGATGCGCTAGGGATGTTACAAACTTCGAATTTAATCAATTTTATACGTATTTTCAATCTTGATTTTTATTAACAGTGATTAAAGAATTTTGCTTTAAAAATGGAGGAAAGAAAAGGAAATGTATCGCTTTCCCACAAATATACCATACACTTTAAGAAAGTAAGGAATACGGGATAGGATCAAGGTAAAATATCATTTAGTGATCTTCTTACAGATATTCAAATTGCAATTTGCCGCAGAATTTGAAATGTTCCACGTTTTCTTGCCTCTAAACGAAACATTTTCAAGATGGTTCGGTTTCAAATGCGCTTTTGATTACCATATCACATAATATATTATAATTATGCAATTAAAGAAAGTTATTTTATTCCCTTTCGTGGCAGATGAACAAACACTTGATATGGCTATATGGCTTTGGATCTTCGGAATACCATAGGTACCAAAATAGTATTTGGACTACCGATCTTTAGCTCACCGATTCAGGTAACTGACACTACTCGGGTATTGATTTTCTGCAAGATTGTGGTCAAAAAATCACGATATAACATTTCTGCAAGAAAAAGTAATCTTAAAGTGCGAATATTTTGGAGTCACAAATAGGTACTTTTAGTTTTTTAGAAGCGATTTGACAATTACAAAAGCAATTAACGCCTACACAATGCATCAAAAATCGATATGGTGCAAAAAAAATGTTTTTTGCTTTAATGGATAAAGGTACTAACACTAAAAGTGGTCATGATAATGATAAAACCGTTGGCTAAGAAAATTATAGACATAACCATAAATACTTTTAATACCAATTATGTTCGCTTGGACAGGCAAAGGGAATATAATCCTTTACGGCCAAGTTTTGTATTTATAGAATATTATGCCGCTTTAAACCTCAAACTCTCATTCTGAGTCATCACATTAACCGCAATACTAAGGCAATTGAACTAAATCAATTATTTCCTAATGGTGTGTCAATTTGAATATATATTTAGAAGCAACCGTATCCTGTACTTATTTATTATTACTTATTGGCAGTTAAGGAACTCGCGCTATTGCCGCAATTCTTCTAGCATTGTCTCTGCAGTCCAAAACGTTCTTATAAATACATTGTTAAAGAGCCATAGTAACTATACTATACCTAAAAAATAGACAAACAGTTCGAGCAAGCACCTCTACCCCCATGTCCCACGGGAAGTTCCCGGACAATGCGTATACATCGTCAACGCGACATCCCTATCACCGCCTGACCTAAATGTTCGCTGAACAGTATTTCGTCCTATTTTTTTTTCTGTAGATAGCGTGCGTAGCTTCAAAGGAAAGGGTATATTATAATAGACTTTCTAGCTTTCTTGAATCCACAACTTTATACCATAAATTTTATACTCGGCTATTTGCTTCAGCTGGTAATGGAGCTTTTAAGCTCAAGTATTTGCTTTAGCAGATATAATTTCAGATCATAAACGTTCGGGTTCGAGCCGTCTTCACAATTGACCTAATATATAACGCTGGTCAGACGGTTTGGTTTAGGGTTTCTTTTTATCTTCCTTACCCTTAGCCTACTTACTGAGCCTACTGCTGGGCTTGGGGGCGTAATGCTATAATAGTAACGCCTTGTACTCGGGTTTATGTTCCCAGTCAGGGTTATAAATTTCCCAAGAAATCGATATTATGGATTGTTCGATCAACTATTACCTGATTTATAGGATTGTTATATTAAATAATACATATGGTGACGGAGTAGGAATACCATGATCAAAAACCCTTCCTTTCACGTGGGTGTTCGTAAAAGACGACTAAGGGACTCGAGCAGATAGCAAGAGAAGAAAAACTTGATATTAAATCGGACACCAAAACATCTCACAAGCATGATACAGTTGGTCATTTTCCCTTCTACTATATAGAAGACTAAAGCCCAATAGTGGTAAACGTATATAAGCTTAGTTTAAAATGGTAAAATAAGAGAGTCCCATTGCACTCTTAATTTGTCACCACACGGATTTTGTTGTATTTTTAAACTAAAGATGGAGCCGTACTGGCGACAATTTCCTTTCTACCACCATAATTGGGTTGGTTTCTCTGGATTAATCACATCACAATCATCTCAAACCTGTGGGATGGAAATTGAGCTACTATTTTTTTCCACGCTAGACGTGCCAACATAGGCCTTTATGTCGAGGTTTCCTTCTCTTACGTAGATGGCATCTGCATATTATATCCCTTAGTCGCTTCTCATGACACCCACGGGCAAGACAGGGCTTGGTGAATTGAATACACACAGATATAGATCGTACGACATACTCAAAGAAATTCAAAATTGGAGTAGAAGCAATTTGATACTGCGCTTAGTTCGGTGAGTGAAAGAGCTGGAGTCTCAAGCCTCACCTTGCTGTAGGCGTCAACTTGGTTATGCCCCTGTATTGTGAGGATGCATAACTGGCAGTTACCATTTAAGTTGGGCTGCTCGCTCTTCTCTCAATCATCGCAACCCATACTACTGCTGGTTTCATCATATAGGTTGGTAGAAGGTTTTATTTCGAGTTTTCCTTTTCTGGCGGTGATCTTATCTGCTTAAAACCCTACAGCGTCTTTCGCCATCACCCACGGTAATGGAAAAGGTATGGGAAACCATAATATTTTTACTCCATCGTCATCCCATATAGGTCCCACTGTTAGGCTCGGTCCTCCTCCCTTATGAGCAGGAATTTGGCTATACCACGTTGGTCAGACGTGTGGGAATAGGGTTTTATTTTGAGTTTTCCTTCTCTTGTACTCATACAGGCAAGAGCGGGGGTGGTGAATCGTATTTCTACTCCATCACCACACTGATAACACTTGGTCAATAAATGCAATATAGAATAACATTTTTTAATGTTTTCAGCTTTAAAATTACGAAAAGTACATTTTCAAACATTAAAAATATATGTTCAAGCTAAGCTCCTAAAATGAATTTGCGAGGAACTAAATTGCATACTAAATCCACCGCTTCAAACCGCGGCAAACCCGCGTTTTAACAAAATTTCTGTGCGTTTTAAAACCGTATTTTTAACAGAAAATTAAACTTAACACATTGGAATCTTTAGCAGGATTTCACACGTTTAAACATTCCATGGATAATATAAATAAACTTTGAGGCGAGTTCCCTGCCGTTATTGTGTATTTTGTGGTCACTGCTTCGCTTTTATATCCTGTTTTATTGACTATAAATATTCTAAAGATCCATCCATCATGATTAAGATAATTCAAATTCAAATTATTTTATTATGCATAAACCCTGAGAGGGCACTTACATATTGTCAGGTTTACAATTTCCAAAAAAAATATACTACCACCGGATCGGAACGCGACCGCTACTGAGAAGATCCGGCAAGAAACTCAGCGGGCTTGTCATTATTATTATTTTTTTTTTATTTTTTCCTTCTTACTAGTTATACAATTGTGTATATGTTTTGTAAGAACAAGCTCCAGTCTGATGCCCTTCGAACCGCAAGACACTTAATATAATTTAAACGATTATGGCTGGACCAGATCCCACAAGCGGCACCCGATCACGAGTTAACTACTAGAGCAGCCATCACTCCCCTCAACCACTATGGAGGGAAGGGAGTGACCCGCTCCACGCAGCTACCGCAAGTAGATCCTTATGTGAGCATGACCAACACCACAATATGTTACAAACGCTGAAAATACAAAAATTCGTTAGGCAAAACACGCTACACTTTATAATAAAAGTTAAAAGTACATTTACAAACAGTATATTTAAAATAACAAAGAAATTGCTGAATGAGGAGCTGCTCACAACCAATCTGTATTATCATTTACATAATCCGAGATTTTATAATAAGCTTTTTTACAAAGTCTATTCTTGATGGCTTTTTTAAACTTTTTCATAGGCAGGTCTCGGATATCTTTAGGTAATCTATTGTAAAAGCGTATACATTGCCCCATGAATGATTTGTTAACTTTTTGGAGACGAGTAGTGTGTACAACTAATCTGTCCTTATTACGAGTATTCATTTCATGAATATCACAATATCTCTTAAAGTTAGCGATATTTTTTTTGACATATAATATATTTTCGTATATATATTGTGATACAGCAGTTAGAATATTTATTTCTTTGAATTTCTCCCGAAGTGAGATTCTTGGGCCTAGATTATAAATTGTACGGACAGCCCTTTTTTGGAGAACAAAGATTCTATTAAAGTCCGCGGAGCATCCCCACAGTAATATACCTTAAGACATAAGACTATGGAAATAAGCGAAATAAACCATTCTAGCTGTTTCAGTATCTGTTAACATTCTTATTTTTTTTATTGCATAAGCCGCTGAGCTAAGCCTACTCGACAACTTTTCAATATGAGGTACCCACTGAAGTTTAGCATCTATGGTGATACCTAAAAAGACTGTTGACTCCACAAGGTCTAGAGCCACACCATTCATTTGGACATTGGTTTCCACTTGCCTCACATTAGGAGTAGTAAATTTGATACATTTAGTTTTTTTCTCATTGAGAACCAAATTATTAGTGTTAAACCAATGAACAACGTTAGACAGTGCATTGTTCACATCGTCATAATTCAACATTTGTCTTTTAATTTTAAATAACAAAGAAGTGTCATCTGTGAACAACACAATGTCCAGATTGTCCCCTATATGGTAGGGTAGGTTATTAATATATACAAGAAACAGAAATGGCCCCAGAATGGACCCTTGTGGAACGCCCATTTTTATAATAGAACCAGATGATCGTGCACCATTAACATCAACCCTCTGGATTCTGTAGCTTAAATAAGAAGTTACAAGTTCAAGAGCGTTATTCCTGATCCCATAGTGGTATAGTTTTCTGATGAGTGTTTCATGTTGTACACAATCAAATGCCTTGGATAAATCACAGAAAACACCTAAGGCCTCATGTGATTCCTCCCAGGCTGCAAAAATATTTTTCAATAACTCTACGCCCGCATCAGTAGTAGAGCAATTCTTAGTAAAGCCAAATTGATTTTTGTGAAAGATACCATGTCTCTTAAAATGAATCAACATCTGATTAAGCATAATTTTTTCGAATACTTTACTGAGTGTTGGTAGTATGGAAATAGGACGAAAATTATTAATATCTGACATACTACCAGATTTAAATAAAGGAATTACTCTACTAATTTTCATGAGATCAGGAAACACACCCTGAGCAACACAACCATTAAATACAAATGCCAGGTGGGGAGCAATAACAGGTATTATAAAATCAATAGTCTTTACCGATAAACCCCATAAATCTGCTGTTTTCTTAATATTAAGATTTTTAAAAGACTTTAAAATATCATCCACACCTACATCTGAAAATTCAAAGGCAGTGTCACATTTTACAATGCTTTGTTTAAGGAGCGATTCAGCCAAAATAGGGCACGACGCTAAAGATTTTGTTGTTAATACAGGCACATTTGTAAAATAGTTTTCAAATTCATGTGCCACTTCTTTATTTACTGTCACATTTTTATCACCAATCTTTAAATTAAAGTCCTTCTTCCGCACAGTGTTCCTACCGGTTTCACTATTAATCACTGTCCAAGTCATTTTAATTATATCACTAGATCCTTTAATTTTCCTCCTTAAATAAATGGATTTAGCACTAGAACAGGCACGTTTGAAAATTTTTGAATAATTTTTAACATACTCTAAAAATACTGGGTTATGGTTATAAGATTTTTCACTGTAAAGATCATATAACCTTCTTCTACTCTTGTAGATACCACAAGTAGCCCATTCACTAAAACCAGCAGGCACTCCAATTGTTAATGTTTTTGGTTTAAAAATTTTACTAAATTCGGTATTGATTGTGTGAAATAAAGATGTATATAGCTCATTAGGACTGTCATGAATAGGCAACAGCGGTACCTTCATACTCAGTTCATCTTTAAACTGCTCTAAGCGGCTAGCAGTCATGGGAACAAAGCTAATACTTTCTCGTTGAACCCTACTAGTTCTAGGAAATACAACAAATTGACCACAATGATCCGATTCTAGAGCACTCAGAATAGAGTGAGCAATGGGTTTAACAGTTGTAAATACATTATCAATACAAGTTGCACTCCCAGACGTTATCCTAGTAGGCTCCAAGAAGACATTATATAAATCATATGATTTCATAAGAGTTATAAATTTTTGTGTGATGTTGTTGTGGTCTAATAAATTAATATTAAAATCGTCACAGATAATAACTGTTTTATTAGAGGTAGAGATTTTGAACAAAATATCCTCCATATATCTTTCAAAATTATCATATGGTGAACATGGAGGTCTGTATACGCATACAATTATGAACTGCTCCGACTCAATACAAGCAATTTCTATAACACGTTCAATAGAGAGTCTCACAATATCATTTCTTTCTTTAAATTTAACCATCTTATTTAAAATTATCAATGAGCCGCCTCGTATCCTATTGACTCTATTGAACGAGCTAACAACCTGGTGATTAGGAAAATTGAACATTAGTTGATTACCTTTGAGCCAGTGTTCAGTAATACATAAAATGTCTATTTGATAATCATTCAAAAATAATTCAATTTCCAAATCTTTACCTAACATACCCTGAATATTTTGATGTACCAGGTTGATTGATTTATTATTATTCTTAGTGCTTAAAATGCTAAGGCAAGAGGGGTTCTCTATTGTCTTAATAGCTAATTTAAATTAGTTTTTGAATTAATATCACTATTTACAATAGTGGATATGTTATTACATTGCTCAATAAAAGCAGTTTTGGTAGCCAAGTTCTTGGCTGATGTAAATAAATAATAAGATAGTGAATCAGCTATCAGTTTTTTGTAAAATTTTGAAAGATAAGAACTATCTTTTGTCAAAAACATTTTTTTTTTAACAAAATTGTTAATGTCAATTACATGCATTTTGTTGTCAGTACAATAATTAGTAGTATTATGTAATGTCAAATTTAAATTATAGATGGATTCATTTTCCATCTGTGTCAAACACGTGCGATAAGGAAATGTGAACAACACAATTTTATCTACATTTAATCTATAAAGTTTGTCATTATATTTTAGCAATTGCTTTTTGCTCACACTTCGCATATTGCCAATAAAGACTAGTAGTGTAGTACTAGGCTTAAACTTATAATTAAAGATTTTTTCCATTATATCATGGTATGACAAACCCGGTGAGCAATAATTGACAATTGAATGCCCTTTATCTGACAGCAGGACACCCATATTCTTGCCAATTTCATCACTAAACATAACAATTTCATTTTTAATACTTAAAAATGACTTAGCTGTGGATAGAGTTGAGACTACATCAACAGTTGTTGAGAGGAAACTGTTAGTAGAAAATGGAGTATTTTCTAAGCTTACATTAGATTGCTTAGTCTGGGAGATGGAAAACTGAGAACACTCTACAGATGAGTAGTTATTGGTATCAAACTGTTTAGTGCACTGAATAGATTTATCCAGTGTTATTTTATTAATTGCTGATGAATACTCCGCTATCAGTTTTTCTGAATTGGAGTACTTAATAGTCAAATCTGCCAATTTATCTTGAAGAGAGTCAATTTTTAATTGGAAGTCATGAATATCTACATTATGCTCTCTAGTTTTATTTTCTAACATACTAACATAAAAATCAAGCTTATCTATCAGCTGTAAGCGTTCCCTTTTAGATTTTACAGTTTTAATTATCAGATATTGTCATCATCATTCAGTCTATCAGCGTCCACTGCTAGAAGGCCTCCCTCATAATAAGTAGGATATCAAATAACATCACAGCGAAGGAAAGAAAACTTAAAATACAAATTCATCTAGCTAATATGAACATCACTATCATCTTCCCATCATTCTTCTTCATCATCATCGCAGTCCACATACGTCCCACTGTTGGGCTCAGGCCTCCTCCATAATGGGAGAGAATTCAACCTACTATACTATGCCGATCAGACATGCTGGTATTTTTTTATTTTTTTTATGGGTGGGCTATGGTACGCGCACGCGCGGTCCAGTCCGTCCGCGGCGATGAAAGGACGACGCGCGGGACCATAACCCACCCGTACCCACGTCACCTCGTTGTTGGGCCGACCACCGGAGCAGAAGACATGCTGGTATAGGGTTTCATTCTTTCTCTTGCACAAATATTATGTCCTTATATCCCTTAGTCGTCTTTTACCATACCCACGTGCCAGATAGGGAGTGGTGAATTGTATTCTTACTGCGTCACCATACGGAAACCACTCTTAGTTCATAGTATATATTGTAAAAGTTATTGACAATAATTTTACAACCGGCCGCTTACCTGATGTCAACCATTCTTGGCGAATGTAATGGTTGACCAGCCAGCATTAGAAAGAGTTAGCCCAGTTCTATTTTAAACTCTTAATCTACTTAATACAAAGGTTGGTAATTAAGCTGTATAATTTAGTTGATTAAGGCGCTTAAAAAAAATTGCTAAGCTAATTAATTGACGGCTTTTTTTTTTTTTTTGTGGGTGGGTCGCGGTCGGCGCGCCTCCGCACCACTCCGTCCGGGGCGACAGAGGGGCTTAACCACGCAACTCCCGCGACCCACCCAAAAACCACGTCGCCTTCGTCGTTGGGCCGACCACTGGAGCAGCGTTAACTTGTCGTCAGTGGTCGGTCCGACGGAATACCCCTAATTGGGGTACCCTCCCATCGACCGACGTCCCCCCCTCGGGGAGGACGTCGGTCTTTCCTCACGCGGTCGGTCTCTCGGCGGGTGACGGACTAATCCCAGATCACGTCAGCCGCGGCCTCGGCTAGGGCATGAGGCGCAGATAGTTGCGCCTGCGCCGCCCCAGTCGCCGGCGGCGGATCTCCTCATCGAGGCTGCGCTCCTCGCGCAGGCGATCCGCCGCCTCAATTAATTGACGGCTTAACCGGTTAAGCTAATTTAGCTAATTAATTAGCTCACCAGCTATACCGCTTTTTTGCCATTTCATCTCTTCATCTCAGCCTATACATGTGCAACTGTTCAGCTCGGGTCACCTCGATTATTGGAGGCAAATTGACTATACTACGCTGGTCCGGCGTTTTGGAGTATAATAGGGAGTTTTCCAGTTTTCCTTCTCTTACATATATATTATATGCATATTATATTAGTCGTATTTTACGACACCCATGGGCATTATTGAATGTGGTAAATAGTATTTTTATTCCTGCCTTTCTTAAAAATATCTTTTCGAAACCTTTTCGCTCGTTATGAGACTCTTATCAAATATCTCAAAATCAACAATCATATCCTTAAACGAGATCAATGAACCCTGTGATTATCACTTCTTAGAATGCCTATACCCCTAAACCAATGTTGCACTCAGAAATAATCGTTTCTTCCACCATTTAATAATAATGGTATTAACTAAGGAACTAATCCCATTACAGAAATCGCTGTGCCATCTGCTTTTATGGTTATAGTCTAATGGTATAGAAGAGCCTTGTCGTGTATTTATATTGCGTTTATACTGCATATGTTTTCTTAGAAAGATAATATCTTTTCTCAAACATGCTTGGAAATTTGAGCATTATTTTGACAACCTTCTTCGAGATAAATCGAAGTTGCCGTACTGACCAAATTCACGTGAGCAGCGGCCGGCAAAAAATCAATGAAAATCTATATCTATCGTGTTTTAGCGGCCAAATAAACATCTATGTAAATTCATATCTATCGAGTATTTTAAAAATGGAACGATTTGTTACTCCAACACATGACAACCAAGGAGGCAACATATCAGAGTTTTTTTAAATGTCGAACTAGCTTGATTTTTTTTTTAATTACCGCGCAGTATATGAGAAAAGTACTATACAAGCCTTGGCCACAACAAGGCATTGATGGAATTACTTTCACACGTTCGTCCATCAATGCCTATTTTGCTGGCCGCTGCAGTAATGTACTACAACATACTTATGTGAAATAAAACTATATTTATGGCTGTTATTGCGTTTTGTTTTCGACTCCTCCCATAAAAAGGAACACAGTAAAAGTTGGACAATCAACAATCTAATACAAACGCGATAAAACCCGTAAAAATGGTTTCATTGAAGTGAAACGCCGATAACGGCGTTGGAAAATAATTTACCATCACATTTTTCGGTTACGCGTCACATTTTTTCGTTACGCGCCATCTTTTTCTCGTCCCCACCAGGGTTGATTCGAATAAAGAGTACTTTCTCCAGTGGAGTAGGGATAGCATATCGTTTAAGCTGACATAAAGGGAAAAAGGGATAAAGGTATAAAGGGATAAAGGGGTAAAGGGATAAAGGTATGAAGGTATAAAGGGATAAAGTGATAAAGGGATAAGGTGATAAGGGAATAAGAGGATAAAGGGATAAGATGATAAGGTGATAAGGAGATAAGGGGATAAAGGGATAAGGGACAAAGAGACAAACGAACAACGGGACAAAGGAACAATGGGAAAAATTGACAAAGGAACAAAGGGACAAAGGGACAAAGGATAAAGAAATTTCACTTCTGCTATGCGTACTTTGTACACACGTTCATTTTTTACAATGTGTAATACTCGCGTAAACATCAGAAGTAATTGTATAATAATAATAATTTTAAGACAACACCATGCACTAAGGAAATAATCCTTGTATTGCTGTAAACTTTACAAACATATAATTAACGGACACAAATTACATTCAGACTTAGAACAACAAGTTGTGGATCACATAAAGTGTTGTCCCGCGTGGGATTCAAACCCCCGACACTGGCGTTGTAAGTCGCTATCTTAACCACTACGCCATCTGTGCAGTCAATTACCGTAAAAGTGTTGTAAAAAGTAAGTAGAAATGCGATAAAACCCGTAAATATCAGAAATTACTATGCTAACTTACTTTTCTAACGACACCATACACAAAAACATACAGTTTCCCCTCCATAGCACGTTGAGTGACTTTAAGCCTTTTTATAATTTATAATATAATATAAGCTGACATTTAGAGTCCACGTTTAGTACCGTATGTCATCGTGAATGCACATATATTATCTAATAGAAAAAAAAACTAAGATTTAGGCTACTATTTACCATTTGGGATGCTAGGCTATTTATAAAAACTAATTAGCAAGCAAAAATTATTAACAAACGTAGAACTTGAACCCACATTCATCAAAAATCCGTTCCAACCGCCTTACAAATTAGGCTATGGTAGGTACGTACGATAACCTCTGGAGAAGTTGTGGTGCGTGTAAAAACGGTCCCATGACTTTGTCGTAGTCGAGCGACAGGAACAGGGTGTGATTTTTAGCTGGCAATGGCGCAGATACTAAATCGACGTTGAGTCCGGCATACCCCATCTATCAGAGATGAGCATGCGTAAAATTGCATTTTCCCACGCGAGAAAAAAAAAATATAACCAATATGTGACGGAAAACATTCGATTGAATACACTAATATTTAATTAACAATTAATTTGGTGATGTGACCCAATAATCTGATTCATATAATAATTGTTATAATATTTTTTTTAATAATGTCTGATGTTTACGCGAGTATTACACGTTGTAAATACGGATTTTATTGCGTTTACATTTGATTTATGATTGCCCAACGTTTCGAACATTTTACAGCATTCATGGTCACGGACGGTACGCCCGTAAAGTAGTTTTATTTCTCACAACTGATTTGGTGTTTTACTAATAAGAAAGTTCCAGAGATGTGTTCAGTTTACTTACCAGGGAACTCTCATTTTTACGTAGTTTTTACAAGTCAGTTTAGTTTTTTTTTTAAGTTTAGTCATTATAACGAAAGGCAATTTCTTCATAATGCCAAGGCAAGCGTGTGAAGTCCCATTTAGTCTACAATGAAGCTACACGAAGCCTACATACAACGGTCTCGTTACGGATTACGTGCCACGCTATTAACGTAATTACAGCCCATTTTATTATAGCGCCATCTTGCGGTTTATGTTGGTATTAGTTACTGTTTATTACGAAATGACCAACAAAAAGCTTATAATTAATTTTAAATGAAATAGTCATATATCTATATCTATACCAATAAATAAAATTGGAGTGTCTGTTTGTAATGTCAAAATAATAGACTTTTTTCATGCTCACACGGTTATTGGCACGACACCTATGCCTAAAATAGCGATTAAAAATTTTTTGTCTGTCTGTCTGTATGTCTGTCTGTCTGTCTGTATGTCTGTCTGTCTGTATGTCTGTCTGTCTGTCTGTCTGTTTGTTCCGGGTAATCTTCAAAACGACTGCACCAATTTCAAAAATTCTTTCACCAATGGAAAGCTATAATATCAGGGCGTAATCTAGGCTATATTTTATCCCGGTATTCCCACGGGAACGGGAACTATGCGGGTAAAACGACTAAAACCGAAGCGAAGCGAGGGCGGGTTGCTAGTATAATATATTCGAAAAGAAACAACATTTTATTTTGCTACTAGCAACCCGCCCTCGCTTCGCTTCAGTTTCTATCGCCTTATCACCGTAGTTCCCGTTCGCATTTGAATACCGAGATAAAATATAGCCTAGTTTACTCCCTGATATTGTAGCTTTCCATTGGTGAAAGAATTTTTTAAATCGGTCCAGCCGTTTTGAAGATAACCCGGAACAAACAGACAGACAGACAAAAAAATATAAAGTGATTTTTAGGCATATGTATATTGCAAATACCCGTGTGAGTAAGAAAAATGCCTATTATTTTGACATTACAAACAGACACTCCAATTTTATTTATTGGTATAGACGCCTCAGTAAGAGGTAATTTGCCGAATCTTCATGAATATTGAGAGCTTCAGTGCCGATATTTTGAAGAAAATCTATTACAGAAGTCACATAAAGGATAAATTCAAATTGACGTAGTCCCTATATATGAAAAACATTCTAGTATTGGCTTTGAAGTTTACTCCTTAAGAGCGGCTGTATTAGAATAAAAGAAATTTTCAAAATTATAGACTTTTATCGCATTTGCGTCAAGGTTTTTTACATTAAAAGACAACACCCTGCCCTCAGGAAATAATCCATGTATTGCGAGGGACTTTACAAACATATAATTAACAGACATATCTAGACTCAGTACAACAATGTCTGGATCGCACAAAGGGTTGTCTTGCGTGGGATTCGAACCCCTGGACACTAGAACTGTAGGTCGGTATCTTAACCACTGCGGCATCTGTGCAGTCAAAGCTAGTTTTATTCCTGTCTGTCGTAACAAGGAGTTTAAAATATTTGACGTCCGACATGTCATAGTTTCCGTGTGCTGACGGAATGAGAATACAATTCAACACCCCCTCTCTTGCCTGTCGATGTCATAAAAAACGACTAAGGGATATAATATCTATACTAGAGAAGGTAAACTCGAAACAAAACCCTATATATTGATTTACTACACCACGTCTGACCAAAGTAAATCAATTTCTCTCCCAGAGGAGGCCCGAACCCAACAGTCAGATGTATGTATTTTTTTTTTCTTTATTGCCGATGGTGGCAAACGAGCAGGCAGCGCATCTGATGGTAGGTGATACTGACGCACATGGACCTTTGCAATACACAGGGGCACAGCCAGGCCGTTGCCTACCGTGAAGTAAATACTCTTCTTAAACCTCGTTTAAAGAAGGACATGTCATAGCGCTCGGGAAACACAGCAACAGGTAGTTCATTCCAGAGCCTACACGTACGTGGGAGAAATGATCGCTGCAAATGTACAGTTGAAGACCATAACGTTTCCAGGTGAAATGGATGAACCCTGCTGCGGTATCGAGTGGTACGTAGGTAAAACGGTGACGGTGGCACCATCTCAAACAGTTCCTTAGAGCACTCCTCATGAAAGAGCCGATTACGCTGAGATTAAGATGTCACATCTTAGTGCGACATTCTGTCTTAAGAAAGAAAATAATAAAGAAATGACTTGATATTCGCGGGTGGCTTAGCAGGGGTTCTTATTTCTTTAATTTAGTAGGGTAGAACGTAGGCGGGGTATTGGTGCCCCGTCCGTTATCATTAATTAATCTGTATTGTACCTAAACCTGTCTGCTTGGCGACATGTTATTTGTATCTGTCTAAACGGATACATTGATTACATTTGATACAATACATATGTTATCACAACCAAGATTGAAGTATACAAAATTATTAGATTAGAATATTTTTATTTTTCAATCACATACACGGGCAATAAGCTGGTGAATTGTATTCTTACTCCGTCACCACACGGATATGTAGCCCCTTGGGTGTCGTAAAAGACGAAAAAAGGATATAATATGCATTTAACATCAATGCAAGAGAAGGAAAATTCGTAATCAAACCAACACGTCTGACCAGCGTGGTATAATAGATCAATTTCCCACCTTAGGGATGTGAAAAAATAATCGATTTTTATAAAAATCGATTATTAATCGATAATTTTTTTGTAATAATCGATTTTTAAAATCGATCATGAAAATCAGAAAAATCGATTATTAATCGATTTTTTACTATTAAAAATTAAGCGATTATTCATGGCCAGATTGCCTAAAAAGAAAAAAAAAAGGTCATCAGGATTGTTTCAAGTGTGTTTTCATATTATATTACAAAATAAAGCTCACATTTTCTAAAAAAGGTCATCAGAATCGTTTTCATACTATATTAGAAAATAAAGCTTACATTTCCTAAAAAAAAGGTCATCACAATCCTGTTGGCAGAAAAATATCGATTATTTTAAAAACGATTTTTTTTTAAATAATCGATTATTTTAAAATCGATTTATTTTAACGAACAAAAAATCAATTATTTAAAAATCGATTATTTTCCCTCCAGGTCACATCCCTATCCCACCTATTTTAAAGGACGCTGCAGCCCAATAATGACACGCATATGAGCTGATGCGATATTTTTTGTAATGATTTTTCAGTAGTCAGATTTCAGACTGAATTTATTTCTATTTCATTCAATAGTTGATCACGTACCGTATGTAATGAGTGTCAGGCTTCACGGTAATAGTATTTTGCATTCAATATAGAGGTACGAAGCGCTCCTCAATCCCAGCGTATCTTGTAATAGAATCAATCAAATAGACGGAACGCTGAATCTGTATCGACGGAATCATTTTAATGAGTCCCCTATATTATATATTTACTACCATTTGTCCGCGGTATCACCCGCGTAGTTCCCATTGACGTGGGAATACTGGGATAGAATATAGTCTAACTTACTCCTTATTTAGACAGTTACCTGGTAGTAAAATATAATCAAAATCGATCCAGCCGTTAAGAAGATTACTCGGAACACACAGACAGCTGGAGTGGATAGTCGGCGTATAAAAATCGTCGTAGATGGCTCCTCAACACCATGAACATTAATGCTGATATACCACAAGGCTCAGTGCTCTCCCCAACATTGTATATCCTGTATATCAACGACATCCTCTTCATCGAGAATATGCATTGCGATGATGCTATGCGAATGACAGCACAAGTCCAATCAATGGCCTTTTACACATCGATGTGGGCAGGGTCCCTGACCATCCGTCTTAAGGCTCTCTTTTGACGACCACAGATGGTCATGGCGGCGCGACGACGACCGACGTCACGGAAAGGGGACGTCGAAAGGAGAGGGTATCCCGTAAGGGTATTCCGTCGGGCCGGCCACCGACGACAAGGTACTCGGCACCGGTGGTCGGTCAACGACGAAGGCGACGTGCTACGGGTGGGTTATGGGGCCGCGCGCCGCCCATCAGTCCCCCGGACGGAGCCGGGCGGTAGGTGCGCTGTCCATAGCCCACCTCAAAATAAACGGGATACGGGTTTAAAAGAAAATAATTTACTTTTAAAATTACCATGGCCAGTTAGAAATTGAGTCAAACAATGGTCAATCTCCAGCCATACCTTTTCTAGGCGTTTACGGATGCTTGGAAAATAAGCAGAGGTGACTGCCTTTTGGTGATAAATCCCATCTTTCCCTACCCACACGACGCTGGACGGACGAGTCGGTATAGGACTTAATTCCAATTTTTTTTCCTTACAGTAATATCATCTGCATTTAGTCGTCTTTTACCATTATCCACTTCAAAAAAAAAGAAGTGGTTACTTCTGTATTTTAACTCGGTAATCACACCAATAAGTATTAATAGTAATGCAAGTATCAAGTAGATATGCCATGTAATTATATCTTATTCATTCATTGTGAAGTGAGCAAGGCAATCTACTATCGTTCATTATTTCACACAAATACCAAGTGACACATAAATTGATTGAACGTATAGCGAACTGTTGTGACATTCATATCAAATATTTAAGTACTAGCTGACCAGGCGAACTTTGTACCGTTATAATTTTTTTCGTATAGTTTTCTAAAAATATAGCTTCTAATAGAAGAACCATTACAACTTTCTCCGAAAAGATTCGATCGTCTTGGTCGCAGTATTGTTAATGATGATTCAAAGAAAATACAAATTACTGATTGTTGATTTCTGACAAAATTATAATTATCAAATTTTCAACCATACTTAACTATAGACGAAATTACGTTTAGCTGTCATTTGTGTTTTGTTATTACATATCAAAAGCGTTTTTGTTATACTACGTTTCATAGTGACTTGTATTCTCTTTGACATTTTATGTCACGTCATACAGGAACGTGATCGAACGGGATAAAAGTATCCTACGTCCGTCTTCTGGATCTAGGCTACCTCTCCACCAATATGCAGCCAAATCGGTACAGCCGTTCTTGAATTATAAATAGTGTAACTAACACGACTTTCTTTTATATAGATTATGCTAGAATTAGAATGTTTACTTCAAAATACTATATAACATTTAAATGTGTGTGTTTGAAATCCAGGCTTCAGATTTTTCGAGTCATCAATTCGTCAATCAATTGAAAGATATATTTTTTTGTATTCTAAATTCGGGAACCTTAAAAAAATCTTCTCATCCAATATATCTCAATGTCTGATAACACAGATCTATGACCAGTGTGTGTGTTACTAGCGATGACTTACGATACGGAAACGTGATCCCTATATGTGGGCCTCATAACCAAAGCATGCTATCGAGCAGACTGTGCTTAGAATTTCTCTGTAACATAGAATCAGTGTAAGCAACGTAGCATAAAGTTAAAATTAGCACGCTGAAGTGGCAATGGACAGGCCACATCTCTCGACGAACGGCAAACGGTTGAAGAAAGGTGCCCAAGTGGCAACCACGTATCGGCCGACGCAGTGTAGGACACCTTAGGTAGACCGACGATCTGGTGAAAATTGCTAGATCGTTGTTGGATGCAGGTGGCACAGGACCGCACTTTGTGGCATAACATGAGGAAGGCCTACATCCAGCAGTGGACGGCAATAAGCTGAATGATGATACTGATTCTAAATTCTGTTGTTTCGATGTTTTCATCTATCCTAATATTTTTTTTATTACAGAGTAAAAATGTATTATATCTTGCCCGTGGGTATCGTAGAAGACGACTTAAGGGAATATAACATTTATTCAAGACAAGGCAAACATGAAATAAAACCATCCCATCTGATCAACGTATAATAGGTCAATTTCCATCCTATTGTGTAGGCGACTCGAGCCCAGCAGTGGGACGTATAGGATCTGAGATAATGATAAATAAAAAAACAAAATAGATTTTTAAATTTTGTTTATTTACACTTTGGCAGTGATGGCATAATCTTTTTTTTATTTACAAATTTACTTATACTAAAACCGTATTCCGTTTGAGCATAATTATTTACATTTTTTGGGCAGCTGTATTGAGAGAAATACGCCAATTAACCTGGCAACACCAGCAATAATCCTATCACTAGTGTTGTCAAATATAACCGACGTAGAGTAACCGTTATTTAAAAGCAGCAGTTCAAATAACAGTTATTTTTATGACTATTTACCAACCGTGGAGACCGAGTCCGTAGGGGGCGCCAAGACCGCCAAGGTAGCCGGCACCAGCGATACCGTAAGGTGCAGCCACGTATGGAGCAGCTCCATAACCGCCATAACCGTTGTAACCAGCTTGACCGACAATAGCACCGCTGATTGCTGCAGCCTGGGACTGGGCGGCGGCGATGGCGTTCTGGTTAGCGGATACTGATCCCCAGTAGGCGTTCTCGTTGATGTCACGGTGAGTTTCAGCAACCTGACGGGCAGCTTGGGTGTTGTGTTGGAGTGCAGACTCGGCGGCTTGTGCTTGGATATCATATACGGCGCGGGCGTTGTCCTGGGCGAATACTGTATTATCGATGGCAACAGCCTGGGCATCACCATGGTTCAAGCCGTAGCCCAATGGGCCAAGCAGGCTGGCGGAGGCATAGCCGAATACGGCGACGAAAGCGATCTGTTGATGATAAAAAAATCTATTATAGACAAACTTACAAATATTCCTTCTCCATCAGTCAACATTCATCCACTATTAGCTACTTCAAATGCAGGGACATTTGCATAGACACCACGTTCAGAAAGCGACTTAGTTGGTGATTAATTTCGAATCGTCCATTTTACTCGATTTTTTGTGTTTGTACTTAATACCTAGTATCGTTCATCATCATTTCAGCTCATATATTGGGCTATTGGTCTAGGACTACCTTCGCTAGAGGAGGACAATTTATCTATTATAGCATGCTAAACAAATGTATTGGTACAAGCTTTCATGTTGAATTTTCCTTGTCTTGCAGTGACCTGATCTGCATTTTATATCGCCACCTATGGGCAAGATAGGGGGTGGTTAATTGTATTTGTATTCCGTCACCAATACTTTGAATAGTCTTACTTATTTTACAGTAGTCAGTAGTAGTAGTCAGTTATTAATATTAATTAAATAATTTGAAATAAAAATATGATCCAAATTTTCTACAAAAAATACGCATATTTCTTTATTGTTTTATATTACTTTGTTAATTAATTTCAACTTCATATCCCGCGCAATTTAAATTGTACTTTTTTTGAAAAAAAAAATAGAAGACCTTCATACTTTAATATAATAGCAGATATTAACGCGATGTGTTAATGGCTAATTTAATAAAGGAAGCGTGTATTTCATTAGGAGTTACAAGTTTTTGTATCCTTTCTCTTACGAAATCACACCTTGAATTAGACAAAGCAATTAACTAAATATATAATTTTTATAGATATAAATGTAATATCCGCTCTACATCTAAAAAGATCTTTCTACTTTAAAAATAAAAAAAGAAAAACATTACACAGTAGTACATTAAAAACTTCCTTTAACGGCTTGTACCTTGACCATCTTAAATTTTGGCATTTAATACGTTTTACTAATTGCTTTTGTATGCACATTAACTGCGTTAAACGGAACGTGACATAACTTACACTTAAATTATATTCAGCCTTGATAATGACATTTGCGTTGAATGGAATGTAATCGAGATTTATTTTACTGAACTTTTATATATTAAATTTTAATAATTTTTTACTAAAGATCATTTATATCTCAAACTTAAAGGTTATATTAAAATGGGTTATTGAAAGGCTATTTTGCTTACAGCAGTAAAATTATTAGAAATAATTATTTTTAATAATATCTTTACACGTACTTATTATATGATCATGAAAAATTTTAACCTATAAAAAGATTGAAGATGCCATGAAATCAGAGTATGAAACATTTCAATCTAATTTTACACTTCAAATTGTTAAATTTATCAGCATTGGATCGGAACTCCGTCTTAAAAAACAATAAAATGTCTAATCACTTTTACTTTTGTTCTAAGTTAAAAAATTAGACATATCACGGCCGCCTTGAATAAATTAAGAAAAATCAAATCGAGTTGACCAAAAAAGTCCAAAAAGGGAAAATAATAACATTGAATAACAGCCATAACCCTTTTAGACACGAGCCAAAATTCAGCAAGTAATTTAAAAAATGAATCCAATATAAATGGTAAGTTTAGACAAGGAAAGCACCTGTCTCCCTTATACTTATGGAAGCACGATATCAGTGACAACAGTGTGATAATAGGCCCGTCTTAGTCACACTTTTGATGCCTAAAATGACATCATAATTGTGTTGACATAGACTGAAAAAGATAAAAATCTTCTCCGTCGTATTGTGACAAAGTTCTTAAGCTGCTCAATGCATATACGATGCATTATTAGGCATAGGCTTTTTAATATGATAGAAATTTGTCTAATTCATTACGCTATAGAGGATTTGGGCTCTGTTCTTGCTGTATTGCTTTCTTACAACCCATAACCTATTCTCACGATACAAAAGCGAAAGCGAAATAGATCTTCTGTGTATAAATACCAGCAAATGGTTAACTGCATTTTGGCAAGAGCTTTCCGTCTACTATCACTGTATATTGAGTGATTATGATTTTAACAGTATTTCTATATAAGTTTTCCGTATGGTGTCGGAGTAAGAATACAATTTACCACTGCCTTTCTTCCCGTGGGTGTGGAAAAAATAACGGAGGGATATAATATGTATATAACATCTGTGGAAGAGAGGGCAAACTTGAAATGAAACTTTTTATATCTATACATCTAACAAGCATGGTAAGTCAATTACCATCCTGTTACGGAGGAGGCTCAAGCCCAATAGTGGGACATATATGAGCTAATGATGAATGATACTATGTAAGCACACTCCTTGATGGCTCTTTAAAAACTACTTTAAATTATTATTCAATTCATACAATTAAAATATCGTAATATTCCAAACTGACCATATTGCTTGGTGTTGGCTACCTACATCTAAAATTCACGTTTTATGAGCGTGAAAGAAGTTTGATCAAATGTATTTTTAATCCATTACAATACGGAACAGTTTACTACAGATAAATTATAAGACCAGAATACAATATAAATAATCATTCATCATCTTAGCCTATATAAGTCTCTATTTGGACTCTGGACTCCTCCACAATGGGAGGGAAATTGACTTGCTATTCCACGCTGGTTAGAGGGATTGGAATAGGGTTTTGCATCGAATTTTTCTTCTTTTGCATCGACATTACCTACATGTCATCTGAAGGTAGTCGGTGAGATTCATACGCTGTTACTTAACGGATATATGAATAGTGTATGAGTAATATTATAAATGTACATGCAATAGTTTTGAACCCTTTCAAATCATTACAATCAGATTAAAAGTCAAATCGACAACCCCAAAAGTTACAAAAGTAAAAATTATTACAGGAACTAATTACATTTTATAATAATTATTTTAATAATATTCTACCTCAATATATTATTCAAGTACAAAACAATCAGGAACAATTGAAACATAGTTTAATGTAATAATTAATATCAAATTATTAAGTGAAATTTCTAACCTTGACGTAAACATAAAACTCGAGACTAATAGTTAAGGGTCTATCACAAATATTATATTTTTAATGGCACAGCTTACGTTTTAATATGAATTATGTTTATAAGGATTATAGTGATTTTTTACAGCTGCCATTGTAATTATATAAGTCAATAAAATGAGTTCAAATGACCACGGCGTGATAAAAACACGAAAAAAAACAAACCCATATTTGTTTTTAATCTATCATTTTTTATCTTGCAGCTAAATTTGGTGCTATAGTATTTAAAGAAATAGAAAGTTTTAAATTATTATGATAAGTAAGCTCAAATTTCAAACGAAATAATTATATATTTCATTGTAGTTATTTAAATATCCAGAATATAATATTTTAAGGTCGATAACAATAGAAAGACGCCAATATGATACCATGACTAATACAATTAACTAAATTTTAAAATGTGATTTGAATAAATTAACATTCAATTACTATATATAATAGTAACAAGGTTAACTATGTGGTAATGAGGTAGTAATACCGGAACGTATTTAAAGGCTGTTTGTTAAATTGCCTTTGACTAACATTCACACACTATAATGGCGGTTAATTTCTGTAATATGTCAAATCAAGGTATTTAATTGGAATCTGTTTTATTTGAAGGTAATTTATATTTGATTTATTATGGAGAATTTGATGAATAGATCTCTTGAATTTTCTGATGTTTGATTGATGATCAATTTGGGTGTTTGCAATATCCTCGTTTTAAAGAGTTAATTTCCGAAAAGCAAATCATTAGAAATGGAAATATTCCGATATTATCTTTTTAAGATTATGACTGAAAATTGAGAAAACTGACTAAAGATGTTATATTAAGACTTCGTTGACGTTTGTGGCTGAAATTAAAATCAAGTTGAAAAATGTTTATGAAATACTTTAAACGTTTTACAATTTAAAAAAAAACAAAGAATAAAATGGCTGAATTTATATCATACATTTAGTCAAATAATAGAATTAGCACAGTTGATTTATGGTAATGTTTCATTATTGAAATTGTTTCACTGCATTCCAATTAAAATATTAACAATATTTCTTTTAAAATTTTATAGTTAAAATTATTTTCAAAATAAATTAAAGTATCGTACCAAGAATTTCATCGTGCACTTCTGTTTGACTGCTCGATAGCTACTGAATACTGATGTGGAATTAGCCCCGTCTTTTATACTAAAACCAGCAATGTTATCGAAAGTCTTCAAATGTATCCAGTGAGGCTTTACAGGCGGGCAAGGTCTCACAAAATTAAAAAAAAATGGACGTATATGCAAAATTTTTCACGTGCACTATGCATGTTATATTTCTTTCTACACTTACTATTTTTCTAGGATATTATACGGCGGGGAAGATCGTCTTTCATTCATTGGAGTCATTCCTATTTTTCTACTCAGTAATATTATTTGGTGGAGAAGACCGTCTTTCACCTATTGAAGACCCTGAGTAAATTAAAATATGGGCCCCTATAACCTTGACAGATTACTATTTTGTCAAATTAGACAAAGAAATTAGATAAACAATGTTCTACATTTATTTTTATTTCTTTATTAATTGGTAATATTATTCACAAAATTCTTTTTTGAATAAATGTATTTTTCGATAATGAATATCGGTTATCATTTGCTGATTTAGCATGATCTAAGTCTGGCCAGAACCTCACAATCTATAGAAATACCCTATCGATCGCGGGGCTCTGACCAGAAGCCTAGAATATAGGACACTAGAAGTGCGATACTTTACTGTATAAATAAAATATTCGTCAAATAATAATAATTACAGTAATTTTACAATGATCATAACTATTATCATCATCACCTTAGCCAACAGAAGTGCCTCTTTCTCCGGCCTGCTCGGCAATGGGAGGGAAATTGACGTACTATACAGCGCTCGTCAGACACTTTGAAATAGATATTATGTACATAGGTATCCCTTAGTCGTCTTTTATGTCACCCACGGCCAAGATAGGGTGTGGTGAATTGTATTCTTACTCCGTCACCACAAGGACACATCTATAGCTGTTACAAAATTACCCAGAATTGCATCTCGGCTCATATACGTCCCACTATTGGGCTCGAGTCTCCTCCCCGATAGGAGGGAAATTGACCATACTATACCATGCTGGTCAGACTGCTTGGTATAAGGTTTTATTTCAAGATTTCTTCTCTTGCGTAGATATTATATGCCCCTTAGTAGTCTTTTACGACATCCACGGGTAATATAGGGAGTGGTGAATTGTATGCTTATTCCCTCACCACACAAAGAGTGATAGTGGCTCTGTATGTGGCGATTACGAATACTATCCAAGTATCACAAAAGGCTAAGAGTTTTACATTCGCCTAGGCCAACCCCGTCTGATACATAATTAATATTCTGTCCAGGATTTTTTTGTCTACCCATTTTTTATATATTTTCTAATATACGAAATTTATTATAAAATAAGTTTGATTCTATTATCAACCCGGTAAATGTCGATTTAGGTTCGGATCTTCTACTAACGTGTTGTTTTTAAACAAAAGTCGACGAGATACAATACGGTTAAAAATGAAATAACGAAATTTTCTTATAAACATATTTTCTTCTAGATAACTCAGATTTAACGTTTTACATGATAGGTTATTTATAAAAGACTTATTTTTACAAGCAAAAAGGAATACCACGCGTAGGATTTGAACCGACATCCACTAGAAATGCGTTATACCTACCAATTAGACGTAGGCCTACGCTAGGCTAATTTCTAAGATGATGGGAAGCAAGCATACAGCAATCAATTTCGCACGCCAAAATATTTTTAAAGTTACACTTCTTTTAGCCTTTAAAAATTATAAGAGTAAATTTTAATGATGCGCGAGCACAGCGTCACAAAAAATCGACACCCTGAAGTTAGCTAGTCAACATTATTTACAAGGTGCGCACCATCACAAATTGTCAACTAGTTAATCCGTTATAATAAAACTTTCAATTAATTTTTAGCGTACCGTACCCAAAGGGTAAAACCCTATTACTAAGACTTCGCTGTCTGTCAGTCCGCCTGTCACCAGGGTGTGTCTCAAGAACCGCTATAGCTAGACAGTTAAAAATTTTCAAATTATGTATTTCTGTTGCCGCTATAACAACAACAAATTCTAAAAACAAAAGAAAATAAATATTTAAGGGGCGCTACCCACACAAAATACGCCATTTTTTTGGCAATTTTTGCTCGATATTGTAGATAATGGTACGGAACCCTTCGTGCGTGACTCCGACTCGCACTTAACCGGTTTTTTTCTATTATTAGTATCGTTTTTGAAGTGAAACTTCTTTGCGCGCATGAAGGTAAATTTTTTACGGATGAAACGCGTCACGAATATGTGCAGCGTTTTTGTCGAAGAAGAGGGAGAGAGCGATTGAGACCGATTGAGAGAGAGTGAGAAAGGGCGAACATAGCACGAAGCACAGTCATGGGGCGAGAGTAGGGAGCAAGCGACTGAGAAAGATCGAGAATTTTTTTTTTACATTTTTTTATTATCTTTTTTTTAATTTTTCTGTTATTTTTATTTTTTAATACTGAGCAAAAACACATGGAACCAAAGAAGTTTCACTTCTGACATGCGTACTTAGTACTCACGCTATTTTTCTACAAACGTAGGATAACGCGAAGACTAACATTTTTATAAAGATTTTTATCTTTTTACGCCAAAGAAATATAACTTTTTACGTGCGTACATAAGTTCACAGACACTTTTTTGTATACATTAAATACCGTATGACAACGGTTGAAAGTAAATCGCATACAAACAGCCTCAATACAATCGCACACGTACGGAGCGCCATCAATGAAGCAACAGCAAAATATCGAATCAGATAACATTCCATTTCCCACCTAATTCTACAAGTATTATCAAAACTTCGTTAAAATTTTCACGTTTCACATCGAGATTTACATATTTAAATTTTCTAAAGTTTTAAACTTTACTTAAATATTTTAATCAATGTAAAAAGAGAAATATTTTCTATAATCATCACCGTCATCATCATTTCAGCCTATTGCCGTCCACTGCTGGACGTAGGCCTCTCTCATGTTGCGCCACAATGTGCGGTCCTGTGCCGCCTACATCCAATGACGCCCAGCAACTTTCACTAGGTCATCGGTCCACCTAGTGGGGGAGCGTCCTATACTGCGTCGTCCGATCCGTGGTCGCCACTCGAGAACCTTTCTTCCCCAGCGGTTGTCGGTTCGTCGAGCGATGTGTCCTGCCCATTGCCACTTCAGTGTGCTAATTCTTCGTACTATGTCGGTTACACCCGTTCTTCTGCGAATTTCCGTATTCCGGATTCTATTTCGCAGAGAAATCCCGAGCATAGCCCACTCCATAACACGCTGAGCGACTTTGAGTCTTGTTATGAAGCCTACATTTAGACAGCACGTTTCCGTGCCGTAAATCATCACTGGTAACACACCCTGGTCGTAGACCTGTGTTTTCAGACACTGAGGTATTTTCTATAATATGTATGTATTCTATATTTTTTTGGTTCTAAAATAAATACAATGTATTCTTATTTTAATGTGCACCCATATACGTCCCATGGACTCCGGCCTCCACCATTCATCATCATCTCAGCCTATATGTCCCACTGTTGGGCTTAGCCTCCTCCATAATAGGAGGGGAATGGACATACTATTTCATGCTGGACATGTTGGAATAGGATTTTATTTCGAGTTTTCCTTCTCTTGCACAGATATTATATGCTTATTATATCCCGTAGTCGTCTTTTACGACATCCAAGGGCAAGATAGGGAGTGGTGAATTGTATTCTCATTCTGTCACCACACAGAGGGCAATTGTGTAATTGATTTACTATTATATACTACTATTCCGTGTGGTGACGGAGTAAGAATACAATTCACCACCCCCTATCTCACCCGTGGATGTCGTAAAAGACGACTAAACTATATATGACATCTATGCAAGAGATGAAAAACTCGAAACAAAAACCCTATACAATCTGACCAGCATGGTATAGTAAGGTCAATTTCCCTCCCATTTTGGAGGTGGCTCGAGCCCAACAGTGGGACGTATTTGAGCTGCAATGATGATGATAAATGTCGTATTTACGGACGACATTCCACACATTATCTTATAGAAAAGTTGACATATCGTTGCGAGTTTTAAGGTTTTATCTATCCTACAGTTTATCTAATAACGCTATTGGCCTCCCAACGAAGGATGCATAAACTTCAAGGTAATAACAATAATTTAAGTATTTATTTTAAAACATTCATCAGTTTATCGACTGCTACTGTCGAAAGGAACTATTGGTTTTTATGGCTGTTAGTGGTAAACCAGCTAACAGCACACCTGATGGTAAGTGATGCTGCCCTGCGCTTCCTGGAACTTTGCGAGACCCCTGCCTACCGTGAAGTAAGTGAAGGGGGAGTGAATATGTACAATGAGGTTTGATGATACTAAAGGCATCATCAAAACTCACCACACACAAACACCCTCAGACAGACAGGCTTCCATCTCTCTCACTCACCGAACGAAATTCAGTAACAAATTACTATGGTCTAAGATCCCGCTATACAACGACCTTCACCGAGATGCTTATTTGATGAAACTTATTTTTTATGTAATTTAATATTACAATAAATATATTGCATATGGGTTGCCTGACAAATTTTAGTCCAGAGTATAATTCATTAATATTCTTTATTTTTGTACATGTACCGGTGCACGGTTTGATTATTAGACAAATTCTATACCAATCGAAAGTATGAAGCCCATAGAATATGCAAACGTCGATCAGACCGGTGCAAAATGCTAGTATCGATTTATCTGTTTATACCTACCTTGCTACCCGATAGTTGTGATCAGAAAAGAATAGGCAATCTAACGTTTGCATATTCTATGGGCTTCATACTTTCGATTGGTGTAGAATTTGTCTAATAATCAAACCGGTACAATGTTCAAAAAAAAATTTTTTTTTAATTATTTATTAATCATACTCTGGACTAAAATTTGTTAGGCAACCCATATGCAATATATTTATTGACATATTAAATTACATAAAAAATAAGTTTCGTCAAATAAGCATCTCGGTGAAGGTCGTTGTATAGCGGGATCCTATACTATTACTACTCTGTCGTATATTTTCTGCTCAGTTTGGTGCTACCCCAGACAGCCTACAACTGTTGACAGAGTGCTCCTACAAACGCGTGCTAGCCGGGATTACCTTGGGTGTTATAAGCTCCTTTTTAGAGGACTGTTGGTCGTTCTTTTAGCGCTTTCGTCATGGTTTTTTTTCCGAATTCCACGGGAAAAAAAGATTAATGTCAAATTACCCTGTCAAGGTACGAGGAAGATGGTGAAAGTCAATTAAAATTGTATATTTTTATCTCGTTAGTTGTGTTTAATATTGTAACCTACGGGTGGGCTACGGTCAGCGCCCTCGCCGCCCGGCTCCGTCCGGGGCATCAGAGGGGCGGTGCGCAACCCCGTAACCCATATAGCACGTCGCCTTCGTCGTTGGGCCGGCCGGTGCAGAGTTCCTTGATTTCAGTGATCGACCCGAAGGAATACCCCGACGGAGTACCCTCTCCCATCGCCGATTGCCGTGGCGAGGCTAACCTCTCCGCTGGTGCCGGACTAAATCCCCGATCCGGTCACCAGCAACATTGTACCCTCATAAGGATATGTCAATGAAATCAGATAAAGGGCAGTTGTTTTTAATAATAAAATAATGTTATCTGTATTACTTTTATTAGGCTAAAGATTGTGTTTGTTTGTTTGATTATCATAATCTCAGGAATAAAAAAACATCTAATATCTAAAACTATTGCCGTGTGGTAACGGAGTAGGAATACAATTCACCATGTGCTATCTAGACCGTGGGTGTCGTAAAAGACGACTAAGGAATATAACACGGATTTACTATCAACGCAAGAATGAAACTTGAAATGATACCCTATACCAACATATCTGTCCAGCATGGTAGGTCTATTTTCCGCCCGGCAGTGAGGGGGATACGAGCTAAGACGTGCATCTTGGAGCAGTTCACACTTCTACATTGCTTACGTCATCATCTTCATCATCATTTCAGCTCATATACCTCCCGTGTTGGGGGGCCTCGAGGGCCGAGCCAACAACAAAATAAGAGGTAAATTAACGTTACTATACCATGCTGATCAGACAGGTTGGTATAGGGTTTAGTGACTTTTCCTTCTTTTGTTTAGATGTTATATGCATATCATATCCCTTAGTCGTCTTTTACGACAGCCACGAGCAAGCTTGGGAGTGATGATTTGTATTCTTACTCCATCACCACATGGATAATTATTTACTTAAGCATTTAGGTACATAATGATCATACTTTATTCACCTCACGCGTATGTATCTATATGTCTGTTTTCATGTTCATACGGTTATTTACAAGATACCTATGCCAAAAAAAAAAACAGTTTATTTTTTCTGGGTTATTCTGGACCGATTTGGATTATATCGGTCCAGAAAACCGATATGGATCATAACGGTCCAGTCATTTTGAAGTTTTACTACAAATTAGCTGTATATATAGTGAATAACTTAGGCTGTATTTTGTACCAACGTTCCGGGAGGGACGTTGTTGTTGACGATAGATCCCGCGGGGCTGGCCAGGATGAAAAGGAACCCGGTACTGGTGGTAAACCCAATGGCGAAGCGGAGGGAATATGATGGGTTATGGAGTCGCGCGCTGTTCTTTCGTCACCCTGAACGAATTGGATGGCATGTGAGCTGACCATAGTCCAACCAAAAAAAAAATAAGGCTGTATTTGGTCCCGGTATCCCCATGTAATAAGTACGGGCGGTGAAATCATGGGCATTTATTAGTATTAAACTACGCATATTGGGGTCAAAATTTTTTCGACTTTAATTTCTCTAGCAATAATATTACGTACTTCCATCAATATTTTCTACACCTTCACCTTTTAAATGAAAAGAAAGCTCACATATGTGACGTATTCTTAACCTTGGGAATGATAAAACTACCGAGGTTATAAAATCAGTAACCATAACATGGGCCTAGATTTATTGTCATGTTTTGCAATCAAAAAAACATTGCCACACATTAGGCCATTTAAAAATGTACATGTTTCCAACCCATGTTTTTTCACGCTATTGCAATCGTATGTTTTTACAATTTATGCAGTTTAATAAAATATTCATTAATTCTAAAAATTTATTATGTCTAGTATAGTCGCTCACCGTGCTATGGAGTGGCCTATGCTTGGGTTTTTTCTGCGAGATAGAATCTAAAATACGGCAACCCGCAGAAGAACGGGTGTAACCGACATAGCACGAAGAATTAGCACGCTGAAGTGGCAATGGACAGGCCACATCGCTCAACGGACCAACAACCGCTGGGTAAGAAAGTTTCTCGAGTGGCGACCACGTATCGGACGACGCAGTGTAGGACCTGCCTATTGCCACTTCAGCGCGCTAATTCTTCGTGCTATGTCGGTTATACCCGTTCTTCTACGGATTTTCATATTTCGGATGTTGTCAAGCAGAGAAATCCCAAGCATAGGCCGCTCCATAGTACGCTGAGCGACTTTGAGCTTGGTTATGAGGCCTACATTTAGGGAGCACATTTCCATGCTGTACGTCATCATTGGTAACACACACTGATCAGAGACCTGTGTAATCAAGTTGAGTGTTGAACGAGAGAATTCTCTTAAATTGCCCGAACGCTGCCCTTACCATTCCATTCAAACCTCTTATTATCATTTGTGCGGAGCCCCGATATAGAGTACTTTTCTTCGCTGATGATTATTCACTAAGTTAATTACTATATTCTCTGAAGCGTTACTCGTTCACAGGTAATTTGACTTCAAATTGTAACTTTGAGGCGAAGGAATGGAAAATAAAATTGAAAAGATTTCCCTGTAATCTCTACACTGACGCTCATTTTTCCCTTTGCACTTAAATGGAATGTTTTTGTTGAGAGGTAATTGGATACAGCTGGGGCGGTTTTAAATTACGATGCTTTTTGTACAGTCTTTTTTCTTTCATTGCATAAAGGCTATATCTGTAGTTTTATTTATGTGGACTTATTGATTTTAGTTACTATTTGTCATCATCATTTCAGCTCATATACGTCCCATTGCTGGGCTTGAACCTTCTCCACTATAGGAGGAAAATTTACCTTACTGTATCATACTGGTCAGACAGATTGGTATAAGGTTTTATTTCGAGTTTTACTTCTCTTGCATAGATGTTATATGCATTTTAAATCCTTTAGTGGTGCAAACGCGAACACTTTATCCGCCCGTGATTATGAACGCTGTAAAGTGTTCGAAACGTCGGGCAATCAAAAATAAAATACAAACAAGATAAAATCCGTAAAAATAGTTTTATTAAAAATGTGTAATACTCCCGTAAACACCGGTACTTATTATCCTATTGTAGTATTTTACAATACTCACGGATAAAATAGAATTAAAGATAAAAAAAACCTTTTTTTAAAAGCAAGCTTTTATTATTTGTTAATTAAATGGACTAATAAGTTAACTCGACAACTTCGTCAAGACGAATCAATTGAGCCCAAACTCGATGCATCGTTTAATTACAGAGTTCCTATGGCCAGCTTCTAGGTCCATCATCAGACCATCAGGGTCTACCATACCATATAGTATCAAAGTACTCATCAAGATGAATCAAATGAGCCCAAACTCGATGGGGTTGCGTCGTTTTCTTACGGAGTTCCTATGGCCAGTTTCCAGGTCCATCATCAGATCAGCTCTATATCACAATACCATTGCATTGTCATCCGATTTATACATGCATGCAAAATTTCAGCTTAATTAGAAACCGGGAAGTGGATCAAATTTAACTTACAAGATTTGATTACAGAAAACGGAACAGGTGAAACTAAATAAAAGATTGTAATGACTGCACAGATGGTGTATTGGTCAAGATACCTACCTGCTAGTAGACTTTGTAGTAAAGGCTATTACAAAATTCCAGCAGCTCCTCATTCAGCAATTAATGTTATTGTAATCGTTACAATTTTATGGTACTTCTAATTTTATTATTATTATTTTTTATTATTACTTTTGTGATTGTACAACGTAGCGTGTTGTGCCTGACGAATTTTGGTTTTGATCTTTTATTGCATGTCTACTATAGTTCGTAGTTTATTGTATAGTAGTAATTTTATAGTATACTAGCTTCTGCTCGCGACTTCGTCCGCGTGGTATAAATATTTTGGGCTAATGCTAACTTTAACCTAAGACTTTGTTTACATAGAAGGTGAAAATATTTTTTAACTATACGATTCTGTCATACATGATTTTTGCAAATATTTAGCCGTTTACGCAGCGGAAGCTCTCGAAAGAAAAACAAACTCACGATTTTGAAACATTCTTCATTGGTGCTCCGCTCCGTCGGTCTTAGCGTGATGATATATAGCCTATAGCCTTCCTCGATAAATAGGCTAATTAACACTGACGGAATTTTTCAAATCGGACCAGTAGTTCCCGAGATTAGCGCGTTCAAACAAACAAACCCTTCAGCTTTATATATTAGTATAGACTAGCTACCCGCCCTCGCTTCGCTTCGGTTTCAGTCGTTTTACCCGCGGCGTAGTTCCCGTTCCTGTAGGAATACCGGGATAAAATATAGCCTATGTTACTCCCTGATATTATAGCTTTCCATTGGTGAAAGAATTTTTGAAATCGGTTCAGTGGTTTAAGTGTGAAAGCGTTACAAACAAACAAACTTCCTTACTTTCGCATTTATAATATTAGTATGGATTATAGTAGTAGTTGTAGTTCGTGTTATATCTTTATTTATGGTTAGGTCGTGCTCACCGAACGGTTCTGCTTGCGGTAGCTACGTAGGGCGGGTCGCTCCCTTCCCTCTAATGTGGTCGAAGGGAGTGATGGCTAGTAGTTAACTCGTGATCAAGTGCTGCTTGTGGGATCTGGTCCAGATATATTTTCTCTTTTATTATTTTTTTTTTGTACTAATATTTCAAAATTTAGACATGTATACAATTTCGAAAGGCATCACACTGGAGCTAATACTATATCTTGTACGAATTATAAAATTATATATACATATTTAAAAAAATAAAAATAAGTGACAGCCCGCTGAATTTTTCGCCGGATCTTCTCAGCTTATGGCCGCGTTCCGATCCGGTGGTAGATTATTGTATTGTGTTCAAACAATGTTTAAACTTAACAATATGTAAGTGCCCTTAAGGGGCTTATGCAGAATAAATGATTTGATTTATCCTTCCGGTCCGTGAGACGCAATGTCACTTATCATCACGTGTAATTACAGTGAACTCTTATATCTTTCTTAGAAGAGAGCTGCTGCTCATTCTCTTACTAAGACCCTTATTTGGTTTAACAACTTCTACGAGCTAGTATAGGATGATGAAAACTGAATTGAATAGAATAAAATAAGTTTATTATCACAAAAGGATCATAAGTAAACAAATCGTCATCATCACTCAGCCTATAATTGTCCACTCCTGGAGGCCTACGTCCACACTCTGTCTCACACATGTTTCACCACAAAATGCGTTCTGCGACCTATGGAAGAAGTAACATGAGGGAGGCCTACGTCCAGCAGTGGACGGCGATAGGCTGAAATGATAAATGGCAAGTTATAGAATTGTACACAGTTCCTTTCCCTCGGGAGTTTGGGCGAGTTTTAAACTGACTAAGTCTATCTATGTGTCTGTTGCCAAAAAAAGGCCACATAAAATAAAATTAGCTTTGTTCCTATTCTTAATGTGCTTATTATCTGCATGGTCACAGAGTAGTTACTGTCTAAAAAGGGAGCCGTCGCTCAGGACGCCTAGCAGATGTATAACATCAAAATTATTTTGTACAAATATATATGCATAAAAGAACAGATTACAGCAGGAACTAATATGGCATAAAATATTAATAAAATATTATGATTTATTTCCAGAAAATGATGATGACAGGTATGTGTTATGATTAATAATTTATTTTGAGCTCACTAGATGGCGTTGTAAAACATTCTAAAATCGGTTATAGTTTCGTTACACAAATGTACATATCCAAGCATACAATTCATTTTGAGTATTTCTTCTCTTGCACAGATGTTATGTGCATATCATATCCCTTAGTCGTCTGTTACGACATCCATGGAGAAGACAGGGAGTGGTGAATTCTATTCTTCCCCCGTCACCACATGTAAATTTTGCTTCTCTTGCATAGATGTTATATAAGCTATGTCTTAGTCGTCTTTTTCTACACCCACGGGGAAAAGAGCCCACTCTTTTTCCCGTAACTGACCAGCGTGAGTCACATTTCCTCTTTTTGTAGAAGAGCCTCGAGCCCAGCAGAGGATATGAGCTAAAATGATGAATAATGATGAATTTATTCAACAATGTGTGTAATATGCAATAAATATCTCCATTAAATATTCCATTAAACTTGTAGTTTCAATCTCTTATACACTATAAAGTATTCCGTACACGGCGCATCGGATAAATTGACATCCGGTGTGAGCGAGCCGCTTCCGAACTATCCGGATGTGACGCCATATTGTGATCTGAATAAAATGACATCATATTTATCAAAAAGATATTTATAATTTTTTATCCGTGTGGTGACGGAGTAAGAATACAATTCACAAAGTTGACCAAGAAATATTATATGCATATAATATCTATGCAAAAGAAAAGACTTGAAATAAAACCCTATGCCAACACATCTGACCAGCATAGTATAGTAGATCAATTTCTCTCCTATTGTGGACTACGCTGGAGCCCAATAGTGGGACGTATATGACCTGTGATTATGATGAAGATGACTGCGTAAAACCTTGTATTGAAGTCATCTTTGCCTGCGATTGCCTTAAGAGATACCATCACTTCCAAAACTGGAAAGGCACGAAATCCTTGATGGTATGCTCCCTATCCTGGGTCATACAGGGATTCAAATGATAAAGATTATATCTGACACTCGATAAAAAAAGTTATTATTGAAACCACTACGCTGTCTGTCCAATTTATATATAACTAGCAACCCGCCCGCGCTTCGCTTCGGTTTCAGTCGCCTTACCTGCATAGTTGCCGTTCTCTAGGGAATACTGGTATAAAATGTAGCCTATGTTATTTCTTATATAGTCAGCTACCTGGTAATAAAATATTATCAAAATCGGCCCTGCCGTTTTAAAGATTACCTCAAATAAACAGACAGACAAAATTGTTTTAAACTGTATTTTAAACATATGTGTCGTGCAAATAACCGTGTGAGCATAATAAAAACCGGCTAAGTACGAGTCGAGTCGCGCACGAAGGGTTCCGTACCATTATCTATAAAAAACCTCTTTTATTGTATGGGAGCTCCCCTTAATTATTTATTTTATTTTATTTTATTTTATTTCAATTACTTAAATTTGAAGAGAACATAAAACTAAATATTCTGTGAATAGTTAAAGCGTCTACCTGTCACCGTTATTAGTATCGAGTAAGAAACTGTAATAAAAATCAAGTTTGTTGTATGGGAGCCCTCCTTAAATATTTATTTTATTTTATTTTTAGTATTTGTTGTTATAGCGGCAATAGAAATATCTGTGAAAATTTCAACTGTCTAGCTATCGCCGTTCTTGAGATACAGCCTGGTGACAGACGGACTTACGGACGGACAGCGAAGTCTCAGTAATAGGGACCCGTTTTTACCCTTTGGGTACCGAACCCTAAAAAGCCCAGTATTTTGACATTATAAACAGACTAATTTTATTCATTTTATAAATGTATAGATTGTATAAATAAAAATGAAATAAACTTATTAACTCTGAAACTTAGCAATATACTTAGCTCTATCAAGTTCCTAAACTTGGCAAGCTTGCCTTGTAGGTGCCAGATACGATTAAGTTGAGCCTTTTACATCTAGCTACCAGCTGTAGAATATTGTCTTATTAAGCTTATTTTCCGTGTTTAACGGAGTAAGAATACAATTCACCACTCCCTATCTTGCCCGTGGATGTCGTACAAGACGATTTCTCTCTTAGAGAATACCCTTCCCAAAAACCGGACTTCATCTATACCAATAAATAAAATTGGAGTGTCTGTTTGTAATGTCAAAATAATAGGCTTTTTTCATGCTCACACGGTTATTTGCACGATACCTATGCCTAAAATAGCAATTAAAAAATTTTTGTCTGTCTGTCTGTCTGTCTGTTTGTTCCGGGTAATCTTCAAAACGGCTGGACCGATTTCAAAAATTCTTTCGACAATGGAAAGCTATAATATCAGGGCGTAAACTAGGCTATATTTTATCCCGATATTCCCACGGGAACGGGAACTACGCGGGTAAAACGACTATAACCTATAACCGAAGCGAAGCGAGGGCGGGTTGCTAGTAGACTATAAAGGCATTGCGCGACTATAAGAAATTTTAGTTAGCCGGACGTCGATAAGTGCTTGCAAATGTGTTTACAACTTTTTGACCGGAACTAATAATGTGTTTACAATCTTTTCATTAGCCTATAATGTAAAGATTGTAAACACATTATTAGTCATTTAGCAGTTCTATTCACGATACTATTTCGTGAATTGCTTATCTTAAATTACTTGTAAAAACAACTGTTTCGTTCATCTGTATGAATTATTCACACAAAAAAATCACTAGATGGAATCCTTTTACTACCTATACTAATATTATAAAGAGGAAACATTGTATGTTTGTTATGAATAAACTCGAAAACTACTGGATGGATTTCGATAATTCTTTCACCATTAGAATGCTTCATTATCTCTGAGTAACATAGAAGTATATATATTTTATCCCGGTATTCCCACGGGAACGGGAACTACGATGGTAAAGCGACTGAAACCGAAGCGAAGCGAGGATGGGTTGCTGTCATAGATAATTTAATATTACAATTCACCCCTTTTTTGTCCGCTGGTGTCGACGACTAAGAGATATGAAATGCAGATAACATCTATTCAATATGATAAAAACTTATGCCAATCTGACCAGCGTGTCATTGTTGGTGATTGTCTGTCCTGATACGAAAGAAGCTTTAACCCAGTATTAGGACGTATATGAAATAATCATCGTCACCATCACGGCCCCAAACCGTGGGACTGTTGGGCTCAAGCCTCCTCGATTATGGGAGAGAGATTGACCTACGCTGGTCAGACGTGTTGTCATAGGGTTTTATTTCGAGTATTCCTAGAAAATGATTTTCTATTCGTAAAAGTCGCGTACACGTCAGAAATAAACAATTATTGAACATAGAAATCGCTTAAAATCAATTATGTTAAAATTATAAATCGTTTTAATAAGCTTCATCTCATCATCATCTCAGCCCATATACGTCCCACTGTTAGGCTCAAGCCTGCTCCATAATGGAAGGGTAATTGACCTACTATACCACGCTGGTCAGACGTGTTGGTATAGGGTTTTATTTCGAGTTTTCCTTTTCACGCATAGATGTTATATGCGTTTTATATCCCTTAGTCGTCTCGTACGATCACCCACGGGTAAGATAGAGGGTGGTGGATTGTATTCTTACTTCGTCACCACATGAAAAAACCGGCTTACTAGACGAATTTTGTCACTTTGAAATTAAAATCAGAATTCACATCATCATCTCCGCTCATATGCGTCGCCATAATCGAGCCTCCTCCTGAACAGGAGGGAAATTGACCTTACCATGCTGGTCAGACACGTTGGTTTTGTTTCGAATTTTTCTTCTCTTGCATAGATGTTATATGCGTATTAAATCCCTTAGTCCCCTTTTACAACATTCACGAGTAAGAAATAGGGTGGCGAGTTTTATTCTTATTCCGTTATCACAAGGAGTTCATCATCATCTGTGCGACTGAGGTCGACTCAATACTTACTGTTCTTTCATACTTTTGCAATACCGACATATCCGACAGACGTTGTTCTGTTCAAATAAAATAAAAGGAATTCTCCTTGAAATCAACAGCAGCGCCACCTACTGGGTCCAATTGTGAATCTAAACCATTCTCGAAAACCTTGAACACACACAAAAAATTTCATCAACATCGGTCCTGCTGTTTAAGAGGAATTCAGTGACATACGCACTTACACAAGAAATATTTAAAGATACTAGCAACCCGCCCTCGCTTCGCTACGGTTTTAGTCGTTTTACCCGCGTAGTTCCCATTCCCGTGGGAATACCGGGATAAAGTATAGCCTAGGTTACTTCCTGATATTATAACTTTCCATTGGTGAAAGAATTTTTGAAATCGGTTCAGCCGTTTTGAAGATTACCCGGAACAAACAGACAGACAAACATTTTTTTAATCTGTATTTTAGGCATAGGTGTCGTGCAAATAACCGTGTTTTTTTTTATTTATTTTTTTGTGGGCGGGTCGCGGTCGGCGCGACTCCGCACCACTCCGTCCGGGGCGACAGAGGGGCTTAAGCACGCAACTCCCGCGACCCACCCAAAAACCACGTCGCCTTCGTCGTTGGGCTGACCACTGGAGCAACGTTAACTTGTCGTCAGTGGTCGGCCCGACGGAATAGTGGAATATTGGGGTACCCTCCCATCGACCGACGTCCCCCCTCGGGGAGGACGTCGGTCTTTCCTCACGCGGTCGGCCTCTCGGCGGGTGACGGACTAATCCCCGGTCACGTCACCCGCGGCCTCGGCTAGGGCGGCATGAGGCGCAGATAGTTGCGCCTGCGCCGCCCCAGTCGCCGGCGGCGGATCTCCTCATCGAGGCTGCGCTCCTCACGCAGGCGATCCGCCGCCCCCTTCCGCGAGATCACTGTCTCGCAGAAGGCTGCGACTGCGTCCCAATTCCCGACGCTGTGCAAATAACCGTGTGAGCATCATTGATGTAACAAAAAACCCAAGATACACAAAGCCTATTATTTTGACATTACAAACAGACACTCCAATTTTATTTATTGGTATAGATATAGATTTATTAAATACATAACTCTCCTTGGGATTGTAAATTAAATAACAACATCAGATGGACTTGGTTAAGTCCATAAAAATCTCTTATTCGTTTTTTACAACATCCACGAGCGATGTGAGGGTTGGTAGCATTTTGTCACCACAATCACACAGCTTATTCATGACTCTCAAAGAATATTAAATAAAAATACGTTATATGTTGAATCTCACAAGAGTTTTTCAAATCCGAGGTCTCGAGTGGATGGACAAGGTTCCGTCTACAGAGAGGCTGATCACTTGAGGGTAACGCTTCGATAATACTGTTGTTGTTGCTGGGGCGTCGAAAGCAATGATACCCGAAAGGGTAACTGGCCAAGTCAGCCACTAATATCAAGGAATCAGCGCCAGTGTTCGACCAAATGCCAATGGGAATGGAATACGATGGGCTATGAGGCCATGTGCCACTCTTTTGTTGCTCCAGGCGAAACGGACGGCATGTGTCCAGACCACGTCCTGCTAACAAGAAAGAAGGTGTAAGTAAAAGATTAGACAAACCAGACAAGTTATTATAAGCATAATAAGTAGTACTAGTGGTCGCCGAATGGTCGAAATTCGGCCATAATTCATTTAAATTAATTTTTCTGCATCATAATTTTCTTTTAATTTTATTTATGTATATTGAGCTAGCTGTATTTCACTTCTTCTTCTTCTTCTTAGTTAATGGCAATGAGCTACAATAATATGAGCTATTGGTGCCAGTGTCGAGTATATTGATTATTATTCACGTCTTTAGTCTTAATCTTTCAGTCAGTCGTTAGCATGACTTGGTGCTGATATCCAAGTCATGCGTCTCTGGAAATTTGGGCAGAATGTCAAAATGCACGCAATTCACTATTATATCATTTTCACTACATTTCAGAATTTTATCTGCATTATATTACATAAAATATCAGCAAAATCTATACCAATAAATAAAATTGGAGTGTCTGTTTGTAATGTCAAAATAATACGCTTTTTTCATGCTCACACGGTTATTTGCACGACACCTATGCCTAAAATAGCAATTAAAAAATTTTTGTCTGTCTGTCTGTCTGTTTGTTCCGGGTAATCTTCAAAACGGCTGGACCGATTTCAAAAATTCTTTCACCAATAGAAAGCTATAATATCAGGGCGTAAACTAGGCTATATTTTATCCCGGTGTTCCCACGGGAACGGGAACTACGCGGGTAAAACGATTATAACCTATAACCGAAGCGAAGCGAGGGCGGATTGCTAGTTATTCAATATAACACTTTAAAACACTAAAATAATGAAAAGAATATAAAAGCGCTACATGACATTTTGACATTCGCGTCAAAAGTCCTAAGACATTGTCATCATAATTATGATTGTTTGACATTCAGTTCGACCAGAGATTTTAACCATAAACTATGGAGGATTTTTTTTATGGATGAGCTATGGTAAGCGCACGCGCGGTCCAGTCCGTCCGGAGCGATGAAAGGACGGGTAGAAGTACTTCTACCCTCCATACCGTAAACAAAGGTGTTTAAGCGTTGGTTTATGTGTGTGTGTGTGTGTGTGCGTGCGTGCGTGCGTGCGTGCGTGCGTGCGTGCGTGCGTGTAGAGATTGCATGGTAGTGTGCGTAATGCCTTTTTTAATGAATTTAATGTATTTATAACCCATTTTTACATAAAATTTTAGTTTTATGCACTTCTCCTCATTATTCGACTGTGCCAATTTACATTCTTGTCCCTTGTCCATCCACGTAATTTTCGTATAAAGGGGTACAAAGTTTTTGCTTCACGTATTAATATATAGGTTGATTAGGTTAGTATTCGTTGTCGCCGCCAGAAAGCTAACTATAAAAAAAGATTATTATATGTAAAATTGAAAATTTTGAATAACCCCCGACACAAATAATAAAAAAGTTCTACGTTCTCTTCAACAGAAATTATCAATATATCGTCATTTAACGATTACACTGGCACGCGTGAAGCACTTAATCAAGTTATCATACGCCATTACATTATTTTGGAAAAGAGCTGATACTCTTACACTGCTGGACCGATATTAACCAAACACAGCTATGAACCATCATAAGGAAACTGGCTTTCAAATAAAAAGAGCCGCATTGAAATCAGTCCATACGTTTGAAAGCTACAATACCACACTCAGGCAGACAGACATCGACTTCAAACTTATAACACTCCACTTTTTGCGTTGGCGGTTAAAAAAAAGGTATACATTAAAAGTTATATTATAATGCAATATCTAATTAACATTAAGGGCTGCTAAAAAATTTGAATAGCTAACTTCAGGGTGTCAGTTTATCGTGATAGAGCGCATCGTGAAAATTTACTCTCAACATTTTATTCTAACGTCCAAAACTTCAATATTAATAAATCATCATCATCGTCATCATCGTAGCCAACATACGTCCCACTGTTGAGCTTGGGCCTCCTCCACAATGGGAGGGAAGTTGACCTATTATACCATGGTGGTCAGACATGTTGGTATAGGGTTACATTTCGTTCGAGTTTCGTTTGTCATTGCATATTTTTTTTTTTTAGACAACACCCTGCACTAAGGAAATAATCCTTATATTGCGGGGGACTTTACAAACATATAATTAACGGACACAAATTACATCCAGACTCAGAACAACAATTTGTGGATCGCACAAAGTGTTGTCCCGCGTGGGATTCGAACCCCCGACACTAGCGCTGTAGGTCGCCATCTTAACCACTACGCCATCTGTGCAGTCAATGTATTATATCCCATAGTCGTCTTTTACGACATCCACGGGCAAGATAGGGAGTGGTGAATTGTATTCTTACTCCGTCACCACACGGAAAATTATGTTAGCTGACTTATTATTATTTACTTATTTTTTATTAATAAACCCGCCCTCGCTTTGCTTCCGTTTCTGTCACCTTATCCCCGTAGTTCCCGTTCCCGTGGGAATACCGATAAAATATAGCCTACGCCCTGATATAATAATATCTTTCTTTCTTCTTCTTAGCTTTCCATTGGTGAAAGAATTTTTGAAATTGGTCCAGCCGTTTTGAAGATTACCCGGAACAAACAGACAGACAAAAAAACACAAAGTGATTTTTAGGCATAGGTATCGCCCAAATAACCGTGTGAGCACGAAAAAAGCCTATTAATTTGACATTACAAACAGACACTCCAATTTTATTTATTGGTATAAATAAGACAGCTAAATAATATTCAAATTGAACCGCACGATACAAATATCGTTAAATAGTCTGATTAGAAATGCCTCCGAAGTAAATCCTTCACAACAAAAGGATTGCTCAACTTGTAAGGCTTTACATTATACGTAGCGAACAAGTGAAGACTTTCATTATATACCTCACGTAATAACGTACCGATAACGTATAATACTGTTAAGGAAAACTTGGAAATATACGCGCCTAATGAGAATAGGGTAATGTGTCTACCCGGTTTTATTCAAACAGCGTTTATTTTATTTCGTTAGGCGTTTTATGGATCTATACAAATAAATAAAATTTAAGTGTCTGTTTCTAATAAATAAAATCAGTCAATAATATAATGGGCTTTTTAGGGCGCCGTACCCAAAGGGTAAAAACGGGACCCTATTACTAAGACTTCGCTGTCCGTCCATCTGTCTGTCACCAGGCTGTACCTCAGGAACCGCGATAGCTGCTAGAGAGTTGAAATTTTGACGTGACAACGTCTTATAATTCGATGGAGCCGGCTGCACACGAAAAAACATGACGTATGCGGCGTTACCTCGCTCTGAGGCGTTCCATTTAAGGCTTGATCCATACAAAATATCTATCAAACAAATAAAATTAAAATTTTCTTTTGAAAAATGAAACCATTCCATCAGTATTTTCTTATGACGTTGTCACGTTCAACTATCGTCAGTAAACCGACTTTACAGACAACCGATTTTTTACAAATTATGTATTTCTGTTGCCGCTATAACAACAAATACTAAAAACAAAACAAATATTTAAAGTGGGCTCCCATACAAACGCGATTTTATTGCCTTTTTTTACTCAATGGTACGGAACCCTTTGTGCGCGTGTCCGACTCGCACTTGACTAATTTTATTTTTTTCATGCTAATACGGTTATTTGCATGATACGTATGTCTAAAAACCAGTTTAAAATGTTTTGTCTGTTTGTCTGTTTTTCTATGCGTCTGTCTGTCTATCTGTCTGTTTGTTTTGGGTAGTCTTCAAAACGGCGAATGGGTTTTGACAATAATTTACTATCAGGTAGCTGTCTATATAGGGAGTAACTTAAGCTATATTTTATCCCGGTATTTCCTTGAGAACGGGAACTACGTGGGTAAGGCGTCTGAAACCGAAGCGAAACGAGGGCGGGTTGCTAATATGAAAATATTATTTCTCTGTAAAGTCGGTTTCATCATCATTTCAGCTCATATACGTCCACTGTTGAACTCGAACCTCCTTCACATTAGGAGGGAAATTGACCTTACTATACTATGCTGGTCAGACAGTTTGGTCTTAGTCATCTTTTACGACATCCACGGGCAAGATAGAGAGTGGTGAATTGTATTCTTACTCCGTTACCACACGACCTTATACCAACATGTTTGATCAGCGCGGTATAGTAGGTCAAATTCCCTCCCATCGTGGAGGAGGCCGGAGCCCAACAGTGGGATGTATGTGGGCTGCGATGATGATGATGATGCAGCGTTTTTTGAGCGGTAGAGAGCAGTCGGTATGGTTTAATCACATCGCTCAAACCTCCAAGGTGGCTAAAGTAATGGCGTACAACCCCATTATCTACCCTACAGTATTTCTCTGTCATCATGCGAGCGGACCCCGTCCTTGTGTTTGATGATCCACCCAAAAAGTTAATTAAGGAAACATTTTACCTGACCTAAGCATCTAACATATACTTGCAAGAATATGACACTATTATGTAACTAGATACGAAATATAACCGCTATAAGTATGACCTACAATCATCCTGTCCGGTTTAAATCACAATTAGTGGGCACTTAGTCTTGACCGAACAGATTGGACATACAGTCGCATAGAGCATCGAACATGATCTAAGGCTCACGTCCGCTGTCGAACATATGCTTCCGAATAACAACTATAAAATTGAAATTTTTTATTAACCTCCGACACAAATTAAAATAATAAAAAAGTATTACGTTTTCTTCAACAGAAATTATTAATTGTCATTTAGTAGATTAATCATATGCCATTACATCATTTTGGAAAAGAGCTGATACTCTTACACTGCTGGACCAATATTAACCAAACTTAGCTGAAAACCATCGCAAGGATGAGGCTTACAAATATAACAAACCGCATCGAAATCGGTCCATCCTATGATACGACAGACAGACAGACATCAACGTCAAACTTATAACACCCCTCTTTTTGCATCGGGTGCTAAAAGTGATACTCGGAATAATCCAAACTTTTTTTTTTTTTTGTGGGTGGGCTGCGGCGGCGCGCCTCCGCACCACTCCGTCCGGGGCGACAGAGGGGCTTAAGCACGCAACTCTCGCAACCCACCCGAAAACCACGTCGCCTTCGTCGTTGGGCCGACCACCGGAGCAGGGTTACATGACATCAGTGGTCGGCCCGACAGAATACCCCCTATTGGGGTACCCTCCTATCGACCGACGCCCCCCCCTCGGGGAGGACGTCGGTCTTTCCTCACGCGGTCGGCCTCTCGGCGGGTGACGGACTAATCCCCGGTCACGTCACCCGCGGCCTCGGCTAGGGCGGCATGAGGCGCAGGTAGTTGCGCCTACGCCGCCCCAGGAATAATCCAACCTGCGTACAACAGTTCCTTGGGACTTTTACGATGACGTCATTTCATCTGATGAATGTAACCTCATTACTATCATCTTTCTCTCATACCAATCACTTGGAATTGACGCAATATTTACTCTTCATCCATCGTACAAGTTGCAAAATATTTTAGCAATAGTTTTATAACCGGCCGTCTGCCTGATGTCAACACTACTTAAGGATGTAATTATTGACCAGACAGCATGGGATAGATTTAGAGGTTAATTTAAAACTGTTATTTATCTTTTATGACACCCACCTGCAATATAAGGGTTGGTAATATGAGTAGCCACTACAACACAGCAAACACCTGTCCACCTCTTTGTATAAATAAATATCATTATTTTCTAATGGTAAGCATTCGACTACGAATGTATCCTTGTTCTCTTATTCTGAGCCCATATATCCCACTGGTGAAATATAAATTTTACATATGCGACGATCCAAAGATTTTTCAAGGTTCACTTTTACGGAACTAGTGAAGCATTTCACGTCCAATAATTCCAACAATTAAATAATCATTTTAATAATTTGAAACTGATCTATTTTTATGTATTTTATCGCGTTTCCATAAAAATGATTTTATTTCAAGTGTATTGTAACACCCGTGTAATAATCAGAAATCAAACGGACATTTAAATGTCCCTTGCATCCCTTATTACGAGATCCCCGCCGTGGTCTATGAGTTGAGTAGGTGACTTCAGGCTAAACTCTACTATTAATTTCAATAATTGTTTAATGGACAATTTGATCAGTTTATTGTTCGTCCTCTTCCGCCGTGTGTCCCACGAGTAAAAGCCGACTTGTGTACCTCCCCTCATCGTGATTGATTGAGGGTCTCGCTCCGTACTACGTAGTACATAGTAGTTTACTTTATATGTCGGTCAAACCCTTGTTTTCGGGGAAACTAAAATGAAAGCTCAACTTTTAATAGTTATATCAACATTTTTCTTACAATACCAGTGTAATTTAAGCTCCGGTGCCAAGATGCCAATTTAAGTTGGAATTATTTGAGATTGCAGGATAAACTGGTATAAATTGAACTTGATATTGAAGTCAACCTTTTGGAAACCCTTTTGTATATATTCTTAGTAATAAAAAGGGAACGTTTCAAAGGTTTGAGGCAAACTGGTTTTGGGTTATACATTTCTGGGCAAATACAGCGAGTTGTATAACGGCTGTATAATTTTTAAATAAATGTTCTTCTTAAACCTCGTTTAAAGAAGGACATGTCATAACACTCGGGAAAGACAGCCGCAGGTAGTTGATTCCAGAGCTTGCACGTACGTGGGAAAAATGATCTTTAGTAACGTACAGTTCAAGACCAAAAACGTTCCCAGGTGAAGTGGATGTACCCTGTTCATCCGACGTCCTTGACACGTTCTCGACGAAGAGAACAACAGCATCAAATTCGCTCAACGAAGAGCTTCCACGGCCTGCGAAGGCATTACACGTAAATACCCGCGGTTCCACCCTCGCCGTCGATGTGCGAAACCGCGTCGCGTAAAAGTCATAAACCAAAACGTGAGCACGCCCAGTTTTGCTCCAGCGACACCTCAAGCCGAGGTCCGTTCCCCATAGGGGGAGTCCTTGGGCGATGTCGCTTAGTATATTTTCACGGTGTTGAGAGCCCTCAGCGCTCACCCATAGTCCGCGTCAAGCTGTCAAAGCCATCTGCAGCTAACAGCTATGCACACACAAATAAAAGAGTGTACAAAGTACGCAAAAGTGAAACTCCTTCATCCTTCATCCTCCATCCCTCATCCTTCATCCTCATCCTTCATCCATCCTTTGCCAGCTGAATCCTATACATTTACGTGTGTGCGTCTCTATGCACTCGCTTTTTCGTTTCATCGAGTTTAAAATCACAAATATTTTAAAAGAAGTTTCACTTCAAAAAAGGATGTACCCTGCTACGATGTCAAGTAGCACGTTGGTAAAAAGGTGACCGTGGTACCAAGTCAAACAGTATCTCAGAGCACTCTCCATGAAAGAACCGTTAGAGTACACGTTTCTAATGTCTCTTCTTGATTTTTCTTTTGGAAAAAGGATTATTACGAAGTTTCGTAGCATCATCATCATCATCTCAGCCCAGACACGTCTCACTGCTGAGCTCGGGCTTCCACCACTAAGGGCGGGAAATTGATCTACTGTAGCACGCTATTCAGACGTGTTGGTATAAGGTTTTGTTTCCAAATCTCCTTCTTTTGCATAAACATCATATGCATATTATATCCCTTAGTCGTCTTTTACGACACCTATGGACAAGATAGGGAGTGGTGAATTGTATTCTTACTCCGTCACTACACGGAAAACATTCGCTGTATATTTAGTTACAAATTACATACTTACTAATGAAACCTAAATATTTTTAGAGACCGTTCGAAGTCGATAGGTCAAAATATTTAAAATTAAGCCATGTTCTGTATTGTTACAGATGAGGAGCTGGTGTTCAGAGACAGGTGGGGTGGGCTGACGCTCTTCAACGTGAAGAACTTCACCACCAGGCTGCTAATGAATAACTCCACATTCGTAAGTACTTCATATATCAAATTCAACTTTTGCTCCAAATTGCTGCACGGTGACGGAGTAAAAAAACAATTCACTACTGCATGTCTTGTCCGTCGGTGTAGTAAAAGACGACTAATTGATATAATATGCATATAGCATCTATGGAAGAAAAATGGAGACGTCGCTCAGGACGCCTGGCAGATGTGAAACATCTAAATTAATTTGTACGAGTAAATATGCATAAAAGAACAGATTGCAATAATAACTAATATGGCATAAAGTATTAATTAAACATTACGATTTTTGCCAGAAAATGATGATTTTTATTCAATAAACATTTATTTTCATTAGTATACACTAAAGGTATGCGAGCTCAGTGTGTGAGAGTGAGATAGCGCACAGGCGTTTGCGCAAAACATCGCGTCGTTCCATCTTATTCACACACTACTTCGTATAGACTACGTATGTACATATATATATATATATATATAGCGTGGCGATAACGCCACGCTACAACAATCAGGTTTACCCTGGCATATATATGTTGCACAACAAAACTCAAAACGAAACCCTGTACCAAACCGTCTAATCAGCACGTCTGTCCCTATACCAACATATCTGACCAGCATGGTGTAGTAGGTCAACTGCTCTCCCTTTGCGGAGGAGGCTCGAGCCCAACAGAGGGACGTGTTTGAGCCGAGATGATGAAATAAGAATTTTTTGAAAACGCAATGCTTAATATTATGCTAGATTCAAAAGTCCAATTCGAGACTTTGTGGTTATCGTTCGCATTCACACACCATTAACACTTTCGAAACGACTACGTATATGCATAAATATTCGATTTTACTAGAATTTAGGTTAAGTTAGTTACATAAACGGCTAGTCTAAATTGATTTGTTGGCAATCCTGTGAATAACTTTAAAAAATCAGCCAAGTGCGAGTCGGACTCCCGCACGAAGGGTTCCGTACCATTGACTAACAATAGCTTTCAAATAACTTTTTTATTTTAATTATTACAGTAAATATACAATTAAATATTTTGTGAATATTTCAAGTGCCTACGTGTTACCATTATCGAGCAAATAAGGTCAAAAAAATCGCATTTGTTGTATGGGAGCGCCTCCCTTAAATATTTATTTTCTTTTTTTGTTTTTAGTATTTGTTGTTATAGCGGCAAGAGAAATACACAATTTGTAAAAATTTCAACTGTCTAGCTATCGCAGTTCTTGCGATACAGCCTGGTGACATACAGACGGACGGACAGACAGCGAAGCGTTTTTACCCTTTGGGTACGGAACCCTTAAAAAAGAATGAATTAAAACTATGTTTATGGATTTTGTCAGGTTTGTGTTTGATTTTTTAATTTATCGAAGTTTCGATTACTTCGACGGTTCAAGGAAGGATTCGTCGAGCTATCCCGAAATATCCTAAAATGAAAAAACGCGATAAAATACAAAAAATAGTTTTTATTTCATACGTGAAACATTCCAATCTGGTATAGGGTTTGTTTCGAGTTTTCCTTCTCATGTGTAGATGTTATATGCGTATTATATCCCTTAGTTATTGTATTCTTATTCCTTTACCACACGGAAAAAAATTATTAACAAGAAAAATATTTAAAAATTATCTAAATCAAAGTTCGTAAAATAAAATACATTTAAAACAACTGTTGTTAAGTTCAGAAGCTCGTAAAATGCACCCGCGTATCTGTTAAAATACTTTTTGATATATTACTTGTAAGGGCGATAACATTGGCAAATATAATTACCAAAACATTTAAAGGTAAAGTCTAAATAGGTAGTGCGGTAGTACTCTATGTGGTCATGGAATAACAATACAATTCATTACTCCCTCTCTCGACCGTGGATGTCGTAAAAGATGACTAAGGGATACAACTATGCAAAAGAAGGAAAACTCCAAACAAAACCCTATCGCAACCCGTTTGACCAGCTTGTTATAGTAGGTTAATAGCATATAAGCATACTATGCAGGGTTCGATAGCGTTCTATTAAGTTTTATTAATCGTTTAAGTTTTCCTTTTCTAAGTTATCCACTTGCATTCTCTTAGTACTCTTATGTAAAGAAGGTCACCTCAACCACCTCAACACTATTGAGCTCGGGCCTTCTTCAGGGTCAACTTCTCTCCAAAGGGAGCCTCTTTCAAGGTCTATTTCCTCAAGGAAATTGATCTTGAAATAAGCTCGAGCTCGGCAGTGGGTCGTTTGTGAGCTAAGAAGACGACGATCATATCCCTTGATCCTCTTTTACGAAACCCACGGTCAGGTGGTGAATTGTATTCTTATTCCGTCACCATACGGAAGTGCATATATACACATACCCATAATACATACATAATAATTTGTAAAGCTTCATGCGAAGTCAAGGCACAAGCTAGTTTGGTATGTACACTGAAAATTTTACATGTGCATTGTTCTCGACGCGAGATGGCGCTGTATTTGACGTACAATCGTATTAGCTTTGACAAACAACAAAAGAAAACTTCACACGAATATTTTCGTTTCACGAATAAGACTAGTTACACCGTAACGTAACAGAAAAATCACAGTTTTGTTCACCGAACTCGAGAATTCGGTAGTTTGGTACCGGTCTCTTGGTAAAATGGAAGGCTATGAGGCCACAGGCCGCCCTTTCGTCACCCCTGGCGATTTTGGTTGGCTGCGACCTGACAACTGCCTATCAAAAAATAAATTATACTTTACTGTGGTGACTGAGTCAGGATACAATTTTTGAACAGACTTGTAGCGAATTTGGGACAAAAATGTCTTTAAGGACTATAGCACTAAATATTTCTGATGCTCAGGCGAGTATTACACATTATAAATTAAATTATTTTTACGGATTTTATGGTGTTTGTATTTGATTTTTGATTTACCGACGTATTAAACACTTTTCGGCATTCATAGTTACGGGAGGACTTAAGTCTCACGTTCAACAAGTCATCATTATTGCATAGCTATAAAGCTAACCGCATCAGAAATAATTATTATTTGTGATACAAATTTATTGCCAATACAAAAGGAAAATGATTCTGTATAATAAAATCCAACAATTTGTGGAATGGCAATGTATTGTCCAGCGTGAGATTCGAACCGATTCAAACACTAGCAATAAAGGATATCTTAACTACTACCCTATCCATGCAGTCAATAATAATTCTTGAAGTTAATTAACACTACGAATCATCATCATCATCATTTGAACCTATATACGTCCCATTTCTGGGCTCAAGCCTCCTCCACAATAGGAGGGCAACCTACCTTATTATACTATGCTGGTCAGACAGGTTAGTATAGGATTTTATTTCGAGTTTCTCTTCTCTTGGATAGATTTTATATGCGTAATATATCCCTTAATCGTCTTTTACGACATCCACGGGCAAGATAGAGAGTGGTGAATTGTATTATTATTCCGTCACCACACGGACTCTTGACTTGCATGAATTTACCCCCATCTAAACTTGCCTGTAGAAGATTATACTTCAGAAAAATATATTTAGTGATTCGGTGTGATACACATCCAATCCCTAAGGTGTATATACGCCGATAAAACTCTTTATCCACATTTATCAGTATTCTTCTTGAGTACACGTGTGTACTTTCTGTATTGTGTGTACTTAACTAAGTACATTTATGTAACGAATTTTACGTTTATCGATTTTATCGTTGTTTGCTTTGTAAATAGGCAATCTAAAACGAAATAACTTATTTATGTGTCAAGTATACTAAAAAAATGAGAAAAGTAATGGAGTAAAATAGAAAATGAAATAAAAAAGCCATCAAACTCCTTTGAATTTAATAATATCAGTAAATAACCTTTTGTGTGATCTCTTCAGGTATTGCAATGCGGGTAAGCGGTAATGTGGATCCGCCATCATTGAACTCGCTATATTGTTAAAACTTTACTAGTTACCTACATTCCTCATAATCATCATTTCAGCTCATATACGTCCCACTGTTGGACTTTAGCGTACTCCATAATAGGAGGGCAATCGACTCTACTATACCACGCTGGTCAAACGTGTATATATGTATATAGGATTTTATCTCAAGTTTTCCTTCTCTTGCATAGATGTTGTATGCATATTATACCCCTTAGTCGTCTTTTACGACACCCACGGGCGTGGTGAATTATATCCTTACTCTGTCACCACAAGGAAATAAACTACTAATACTACTAGATTTTATTTGGTTGTTTGTTATTTAATCTTAACATTGGATTAGAAATAAAGTTGATTTTATATACGTTTTATTTTTTTATAAACTACCTATTTTGATCAGAAAGATACTTGATTTATTTTTTATTTTTTTTATTTAAGACAACACCCTGCACTAAGGAAATAATCCTTGTATTGCGGGGGACTTTACAAACATATAATTAACGGACACAAATTACATCCAGACTCAGAACAACAATTTGTGGATCGCACAAAGTGTTGTCCCGCGTGGGATTCGAACCCCCGACACTGGCGCTGTAGGTCGCTATCTTAACCACTACGCCATCTGTGCAGTCATTGATCATTAATCATCATGATTGACTTACTAATAGTTAGTTTTGACCAAAAAGCGACATTCATCTTGATTTGATCAATCCGGCCCGATTGTGTCCGATCCGGCCGGTTTGACGGGAATCCAGTCGGATCCGGCCGGACTAAAAATGGCGTCACATTGCAGTCACTAGATATCTTTGCCTGTAGTATATTGCAGATGATGATGAAATTAGGATAAAATGATCGCCATTGTTTTTCTTATGTGGTTATCTTGAAAATAAATTAACGGGTACAACCCTCACTCAGCGAATAAAATCATTGAAAGAGAAGGAAAACTAAAATTAATGCTATATGTCAAATCGTTTAGCGAGTCATGCTGGACTTTCCCTCAGCTGGAGAAGGCTCATGCTCGTGCCAGTGAGACATATATAACCTTAGAGGAATATTTATTTTCCATATTGCCTTTAAGAGATTATGATTATGGCCCAGCTGAACTCAACCTTATACCATCACGTCTGATAAAGTAAGCCAATTTTTCTCTTATTAGAGAGATAGTCTGAACCCAACAATGGATCTATGCTCCATTTTAAAAATAAGTTTCACAATTACTATAGATTGTTTTAACGCTACATTTTTTTTGCTTTTACAGGATTTCCCAAAAAGACATTTTTATAATCAAAACCTCGAAGTATAGGTACAAGGAGTCCAAACGTGAAGGGGACAGAAATAGTGCCAGTAGAGCGCGCTACTTTTCAAGAAGTACTCGTTTAAATCCTTACGCGAGAAGTTTTGTTGCTATTGAGGGCTATGGAAAAGAATATTCTTCCCATTTCTTTTTATTACTATTAATTTTAAATAAATTAATTACTATTTTATAGCCAACGCGTAATTACGTGGAATAATATTAATAGCATCGGTACGTCCTAAATTCTAGCGGACCCAGTGGCAGAAAAAAAGAACTAATATCTGAATTTATTATTGAGTACATTAATACTATGGCAAAGCCTGTACCGTTCAGACTCCTTGTATCCTTCGTGATCGAAACCATCATAGCTGCCAAATTTCAGAGTTGCCACATACAAGAAGATAAATTACCCAAAATATAGTGCACTTTTATTGCGACAATGTATAGACATTCAAACTTAAAAATAGTTCTACAACTAATAACGCATAAAAGACACAATGCGTGTTCAATATAAATGGTTAGCTACCCACCATTTTCTTTTGATGTCATTTGTTCGTGTCACACGCAAATAGATTGAAAACGATATATCTCTTTTTCGAACCAATATATAAAGTTTGTAGAGCTATATATATTCTTTGTTAAAGGTTTTACTATGTTGTGAAGACTGTAAAAAAGCAACTATATGAAATACAGTATAAAAGGAGACAGATTCATATAATTTGTACTGCACAGATTGCATAGTGGTCTAAACATCGATATATAGTGCAATATTTCTATTTTTAGGGTTCTGTACCCAAAGGGTAAAAACGGTACCCTATTATTAAGACTTCGCTGTCTGTCCGTCCGTCTGTCTGTCACCAGGCTGTATCACAAGAACCGCGATAGCTAGACAGTTGAAATTTTTACAAATTTATATTTGTATTGGCGCTATAACAACAAATACTAAATACAAAATAAAATAAATATTCAACGAAGGCTCCCGCGATTTTTGTACATAATGGTACGGTACTCTTTGTGCACAACTCCGACTCACACTTAACCGGTTTTTTTAAAAACAACACTGCACTACACTACACACAGGATTATTTCCTATCCTTGTAGTACGGGGGATTTAATAAACATATAATTAAGGATCAAGAATATAAGTAAAATTAAAAATGTTGAATAACCTTCAACACAAACTAAACTTAAAAAAAAAGTATTACGTTCTCTTTAACAGGAATTATCAATTAATTGTTATTTAACAATTATACTGGCACGCGTGAAGCACTTAATTGAGTAATCATACACCATCATTTTGGAGCTTTTAACCAAACATAGCGAAAAACCACCGCAAGGAAACTGACTTTCAAATGAACAAAACCGGATCGAGATCGGTCCATCCATTTGTGAGCTACGATGCTACAGACAGACACAGACACACACATAGACAGACAGACATCGACGATAAACTAATAACACCCCTCTTTTTGCGTAGTGGGTTAACATATTACCTCCAGACTCAGAACAACAATTTGTGGATCGCACAAAGTATTGTCCTGCGTGGGATTCGAACCCGCGACACTGGCATTGTAGGTCGGTATCTTCAACACTATACCATTTGTGCAGTTAATATGATAAGGGTTCGATTGCCACATAGGATATCTTTATATATTATCCTTTCAGGGTTATCCTTTCAGATACATACCTACCTACCCTTTTTGACCAATGTAGAGGAGACTCAAGTCCGCTAGTGAAACTTATTATCATCATCTCATCATTTCAGCCCATTTACGTCCCACTGTTGCGCTCGGGCCTACTCTACTATGAGAAGAAATCGACCTATTATACCACGCTGGTCAGATGTAGGTATTGCCATAGAGTTTTGTTTCGAGTTTCCCTTCTCTTGTGAAACGAACATGAGCTGATATCATAACAACTCATATAAGCCTCACTGATGACGATTTATCATAAATCACGACCATATCTTGTATAAAATAAAAAGTTTGTATCTCATCATTACCCAGGACACGTATACGGCATATGTTGACGTCAGTGCCGCGAACTGGCCTGATTCTTACCGATGTTGTGCCAAAATTGTCTGCCGTTAGCCCCGACACCCTTGGTATATTAAAAATGTTACGTCTACGTGTTTATGCTTCGTTATGATCTGTTTAGAGAAACTTGAGAAACTATTTTATAAAGTATTTATGTTAAAAAAAACTTCTTGTTGTTCTTTAATGGCAATGAGCTACAATAATATGAGCTATCGGTGCCTGTGTCGAGTTATTATATTAATTATTCACGTCTTTAGTTTTCGTCTTTTAGTCAGTAGTTAGCAATGATTTGGAGCTGATAACCAAATCATGCTTCCTCTGGGAATTTTTGCAGAATGTGAAAATGCATGCAATTCGCTAAAATCTCGATAAAAGCATTTTATCGACATTATATTAAATAAAATATCAGCAAAATTATTCAATATAACACTGTAAAACACTAAAATAATGAAAAAAATATAAAAGAGCTACATGGCATTTTGACATTCGCGTCAAAAGTCCTTAAAGAAACTCTTCCCTTAGTTTATTAGATGCGTGTGTTACTGTCAAATTATATCTTTACAGATAAAATAAAGAAGTCTTAGATACAGATTAAATTTAACAGATATAAAAACGGATTTCAACGTATATATAGTTTGGTTTTTGCTATAGCAATGTTTCGATTCATGGCGATGCAACACTAAACGGAAAATGGCAATCGTCCATTATGATCATATTTTTTTATTTGCAGTAAAAGTACAGTACAAACTTAACTTATGAATTAGTCATTCATATTCTTCCTAGGCATTTATTGCAACATTTCTTCCGTCTTCGATTGACCCTTAAAGTCTTCGACACTCGTTCTTAAAATTTTTCTCACAATACATATTTCTTTTATCCTGCAGCAGCATGACTAACTATTCAGTAACAATAAGTAGGCACGCTTTCGCTCAATACATCAATACTAGACATTAATCGTTATATATTTCAAAGTTAACGTATTACTTGACTGAAATGTGATTTAGGAGCTGAGGTAATACTACAAACTGGCAAATGTAACTATAAATCTGACTACAAAAATAAATATTAACTATCCAGCTTTGAAATAATAACCAGAAAACTTACGGACAGATTGGAGTTGCTGGAGCAGCGAAGAGACTTTGGGTCACTCTGTGTACTCTACCCGACTCTTTCACGAGGAGTGCTCCGAGGAACTGTTTGACTTAGTACCACCGTCACCATTCTACCAACGTACCACTCGGCATCATAGCAGGGTTCATCCATTTCACCTGAAAACGTCTTCAACTGTACGTTTCCAGCGATCATTTCTACCACGTACGTGCAAGCTCTGGAATGAAAAAACTGCTGCTATGTTGCCCGAGCGCTATGACATGTCCTTCTTTAAACAAGGTTTAAGAAGAGTATTTTCTTCACGCTAGGCAACGGACTGGCTGTGCCCCTGGTATTGCAAAGGTCCATGTGCACCAGTTTCACTTACCATCAGGTGTGCTGCTTGCTCGTTTGCCACCATCGGCAATAAAAAAAAGAAAACAATTGCAAGCATCAATTTCAGTCATACCACAAATATTTATTTCTGGATTCACATGAATTTGTTCTATATATAAATCGAAACGTTCGTTATGGCATAATCTATGGAGGACCTAGGCACTATGCTCAATTATCTCAACAGTGTATCCCAACTAGTGGGTTTACGACTGAACATGGACAAGGCGAAAGTCATGTCAAATGCCCATGTCATTCCTAAACCGGTCCTAGTTGGCAATGCGATTCTCGAAGTTGTCGATCATTACGTTTACCTGGGACAAACAGTCCAGTTAGGTAGATCTAATTTCAAAAAAGAGGTTAGTTGACGAATCCAACTCGGTTGGGCAGCGTTCGAGGATCTTCTCGACCAACATACCTCAGTGTCTGAAAACACACGTTTATGACCAGTGTGTTACCAGTGATGACTTGCGGCACGGAAACGTGGACCCTAAACGTAGGGCTCATAACGAAGCTCAAAGTCGCTCAGCGTGCTATGGAGCGGGCTATGCGCGGGATTGCCGCGGGATGCAGAGATAGAAACCGAAATACGGAAATCCGTAGAAGAACGGGTGTAACCGACATAGCAAGAAGAATTTGCTCGCTGAAGTGACAATGGGCAGGCCACATCGCTCGACGAACCGACAACCGCTGGGGAAGAAAGGCTCTCAAGTGGCGACCACGTATCGGACGACACAGTGTATGACGGCCCCCCACTAGGTGGACCGACGACCTAGTGAAAGTTGCTGGACGTCATTGGATGCAGGCGGAACAGGACCGCACTCTGTGGTGTAACATGAGGGAGGCCTACGTCCAGCTGTGGACGGCGATAGGCTGAAAACTACGCTGGTAAGAAGACTGAAACCGAAGCGAAGCGAGAGCAGTTTGCTAGTCTTGAATAAATACACACAAAGTCAAAACAAAATCCATTCATTAGTTCAATATCCACTCCAATTTCATAGAACATTTAAAAGATAAATCATTCGCTTTTAAAACGTCCGTGAGTCAAACAAAAATCCATCGCTTGAAAAATAAGCCCGTCAAAAAAGCGTCCGACAAATATTCGCCCATTAATTTGTTCGTTTAAAACAATATACAGGTTCAATGGTTCGCGAGTTTTGGCTGAACCGTATTAAATTGTTTTTGCTTGAAAATTACATTTTATTTACTGATTGCATTTTTGTAGTGAAACAGCGTAACTTTATGAGAATGTTTGCGTGTGGAGGGTTTTAGTGATGTCTTTAGTATCACCTAACCTTATTGCACGGATTCACTCTCCCTTCACTTTCTTCACGGTAGGCAGCGGCCTAGCTGCGCCCCTGGTATTGCCATGAGCGGCAGCTACAATTACCATCAGGTATACTGTTTGCTCGTTTGCCACCATTTGCAATAAAAAAAATTATTCTATAGGCAGTTTTGTATGGGGAGTAAACCCATGTAAGTCGTCACCGACATGGTCACGTGACGTGTTCACGATAACAATATCTGTAGATATGTCTATATCCGTATATCTCTGCCGATATTGTCAAACAACAGATAAATGTAAAAAGATTTAATTCACATATTTAAAACTAGCAACCCGCCATCGCTTCGCTTCTAGTCGTTTTACCCGCGTAGTGCCCGTTACCGTGGGAATACCGGGATAAAATATAGCCTAGATTATACCCTGATATTATAGCTTTCCATTGGTGAAAGAATTTTTGAAATTGGTCCAGCCGTTTCGAAGATTACCCGGAACAAACAGACAGACAGACAAAAACTTTTTAATCTGTATTTTAGGCATAGGTGTCGTGCAAATAACCGTGTGAGCATGAAAAAAATCTATTATTTTGACATTACAAACAGACACTCCAATTTTATTTATTGGTATAGATTAAAACATACAATTATTCAACTGTGGGCACAGCAGTACTCCCGCCAAATCAAGCAAAAACGCAACACATTTTTTTTTGAGGATGGGTTACGGTCGGCGCACTCCTCGCCCGACTCCGTCCGGGGCGAGGGGCGTAACCACGTACACCCGTAACCCACCCGTGATACATCGCCTTCGTCGTTGGGCCGACCACCGCAGTGTGAGTTGTCGTCAGTGGATGGCCCGACGGGATACCCCTGAGGAGTACCCTTTTCTCGACCAGGGTCCTCCCGTCGGGGAGGACGTCGGTCTTTCCTCGCGCGGTCGGCCTCTCGGCGGGTGACGGACTAACTCTCCGGTCTAGTCACCCGCGGCCTCAGCTAGGGCGGCATCAAGCGCTGATAAAAAAAAAAAGAAAACGCAACACTACCATAACATTCTTTTCTCGAACGAATTCAGGCCATTTTCAACCCCTTATAACTTCATTGTGAATAAAACTGGAAGCCTGAATTTTCAATAACCAAGTAGGCATTGTATACACACGGTATATTTCAAATTTCATTCAAATCGAACCAATGGTTTAAGAATCATAACTAATCAAATTTTCGTAATTTTGTCACTGACTGACTGACTGACCGATCAACAATATTATTGAGGGACTTCTAACAGACACGGAAGCTTCAAATTTAGAATACAATACAATATACATACAACACAATGGCCAAGTCAATCTGTTTATTTAAAACATAAAACATCTTTAATATTGATATGGTCACTATAAGAAATTGTTAAGTTGTTTGTTAGGTAATTAGCTAACTAATTACATAATAACTTAAAAATAGGGACTGAATAAATTAACTGACTTGGCATTACATGGATCTCACAATTTTTTATGGTAGAAGAACCGACTTGCGAGTCTTGGTTTTTTTACAAGTCTTGTTTTTGTTAGCATACAATTTTTCGGATAATTCATTAATTCTACGTTTGTTCTACATACGTTTGAGAAAATTGTAGCCAAAGTGGCTATAGTTTGCAGTTCATACCTCTTTCAAGGTAACTTTACCTTGAAAGAGATATGAACCGCAAATAAAACCAAATCCAACCAAATCAAAAAGTTACGAAGTAAATTTTAGATTAGTCCGATTAACAATGAAACACTATTTTACTAATACTAAGCGAAAAGTGAGATTTATTACTTATACCAATCCCTTTTTCACTAACAATTCTTGTGCAATATCTAGGCGATGTATCATTAATTCTGTTTAGCGCAGACAGTGCCGCCAATGTGACCATTTATCATTATTTAGGCGATATCATGATATATCTATGCCGGATATGTTCGATACAATCAATATACATAGTTACTAACACGCGCGTAAATACATTACCTACCTATTTTACGCCAACAGAAATAAAGATTCTCTAAATGGTGACGGAGTAAGTATACAATTTACCGCCTCCTATCTTGCACATGGATATTGTAAAAGACGACGATAAATATGCATAATTATAATGTGTATGCAAGAGAAAGAACAGTCGTAATAAAATCCTATGCCAACACGTCTGATCAGTGTGGTATAGTAGGTCAAATTCCTATTATGAGGGAAGTTCGTCATTTTTTTTAAGAAATAGCCCATGTATGGCCGCGTAGAATTGAAGTGAATACCCAATTGTCTCCACCTCTTACTTGTCTCAAAGATTTTACTGTGAGAGTTAGCCACAGATTTGTTCTGCGATTATATGGATTAATTAAAACTAAGTGTGATTCATCATCATCTCAGCTCTTATACATCCCACTGCTGGCCTCGAGCTTCTTTCACAATACTCTTATTGTGGAAATTGGCTTCACTATACGGTGTTATTCAGACAATTTAGTATAGGGTTTTGTTCCGATTTTTCCTTCTCTTACATAGATGTTATATGTGTATTATACCCCTTAGTTATCTCTTAGAATACCCATAAACAATAAAGGGAGTGCTGAATTATATTCTAACTCCGCTACCACACGGAAAACTCCTTCCTGCCTAAGCGAGAAATATGAACCATTTACTAATAAGCGAATAAATCAGGGAATGTGCAGCTATAAAAATCTGTTTTACACAGCTCGTAAGGTGTGTCAAGATTACTGATAAATGTCTATAAAAAAGTAATAGCTACTAACAGAAGGACACCCATTAATTTCGTCGCGTATAACGATTTACAATCTATCTATGTGACTCGGCTGTCGGCAGTGGCTATACATTTTTTGATTACAACCAAGTCTATATGTTAAGTATATGTTTTGACATTTATCAGTTTAATTCTTTATATTTTGTAAGAGCTTGCTGTTGACAGTGTTCTATCTACAGCTGCCGGCCACTCCGTCCGGAGTAGTACCACACTGAGCAGAAAATTGACGTCGTTCAGTAAGCAAGAAGGCCGGAAGCCCAATTTCCTAAAGGTGTTTGCGTATGGTGGATTCTGGTGATGTCTTTAGTATCACAGAAACTTTCACACTCCTTTCACCTTCATAGTAGGCAGAGGTTTAGTAAAAGTTCAGCGTATATCATTTACCGTCAAGTGTGCTGTTTGCTCATTTGACACCAACAGTAATATAAAAATATACATATTATTTTATATTTTTTCTTCTTGTTTTCTATTTCTACCTAATGATATTTTAATTCGTTTAGTTCTGAGTCAGCTGGTAGGTACTCAATAATTGTTTTCAATAAAATAATACGGGGTTCAATATCTCGTAAGTTTTACGATTACTTTTTTATATTTGACAGATAAAAATAAAAAGTACAATTTATGTTTGAAAAATACTTACGTTTTTATTGTCGTTATATAAAATGAACATTATTTTTATATTTTAAATAAAACTACTTTACGGATTTTATCGCGTTTGTATTTGATTTTTGTTTACCCGACGTTTCGAACACTTTGCAGCGTTCATGGTCATGGGTGGACTAAGATGTCTCACGTCCAACAAGTTATCGTTACTGCAGAAAATTTATAATTATCTACTTGATACAGAAATTAGTTATTAAATATTGACCCACATTTTGATACAAAATTTATTGCCAGTGTAAGAAGAAAATGATTTTATATGAAAAAATTATATTCTTTATGGGTAGTAATAATTAAACATTAAAATTAATAGTAATTATATTTAAAAAACTAACTAATAATCTAGTATACTACCACCGGATCGGAACACGGTCACACTGAGAAAGATCCGGCAAGAAAACTCAGGGTGACATGATGCTAAATTAATGTTAATTTTGAAGGCGGCTTACTTTATGTTACTAAAAGGTTTTAATTTATAAAATTATCTTTAGTTATTATTATTATTATTGTGTGGTTTGATAAACCACAAATCCTCGCAAAAGAACACCGATACCTGCCTAGAATGGTACGCGAGGCTATTGAGATTAAAAAACACAAAAATTTCAATAGAGCAGCCATCCTGGCTGGGTGTTACCATCAAGCTGAGATCCTGTTATAAACATTATTAAAAACGAATCCATAAAGACCACCACAAGACCGCAAGACACTGTGAGCTCATATTGTATAGATTTGACCCACAATAATAATAACTAAAGATAATTTTATAAATAAAAATATTTTTTTTTTATTGCAAGCAGTGGCAAACGAGCAAATAGTACACCTGATGGTAGGTGTTGCTGCCGCTTATGGACCTTTACAAGGCCGCTGCCTACCGCGAAGAAAGTGAAGGGAGTGTGAATGCGTGCATTGAGGCTCGGTGATACCAAAGGCACTACCAAAATCCTCAACACGCAAACACCCTCAGAAAGTTGGGCTGCCGGCTCTCTCGCTCACCGAACGAAGCGCAGTAACAAATTGCTACTACTCAGACGTCGATTTTCTGCGAGAGCGTGGTACTACCCCGGACGGACCGGCCCGCGGCTGTAGACAGATAACTGTCGACAGTGTGATCTTACCACTATCAACCTTTTAGTAACATAAAGTAAACCGCCTTCAAAATTAACATTAATTTAGCATCATGTCACCTGAGTTTTCTTGCCGGATCTTTCTCAGTGTGACCGTGTTCCGATTCGGTGGTAGTATACTAGATTATTAGTTAGTTTTTTAAATATAATTACTATTAATTTGAATGTTTAATTATTACTAACCATAAACAATATAATTTTTTCATATAGAATCATTTTCTTCTTACACTAGCAATAAATTTTGTTTCAAAATGTGGGTCAATATTTAATAACTAATTTCTGTGTCGGGTAGATAATTATAAATTTTCTGCAGTAACGATGACTTGTTGGACGTGAGACATCTTAGTCCACCCGTGACCATGAACGCTGTAAACTGTTCGAAACGTCGGGTAATCAAAAATAAAATACAAACGCGATAAAATCCATAAAGTAGTTTTATTTAAAATGTATAATACTCGCATAAACATCAGAAATCATTATTATTTTTATATTAATTCAAGTTGATAATGGATTTTTATACGTTTAATGGCGAATCTGTGCGAAGTAGGAAAAAATATTAGAATTATCGTACTTTATTTTTGAGGGTGGGCTACGTTCGGCGCACTCCTCATCCGGCTCCGTCTGAGGCGACAGAGGGGCGTAAGCGCGGGCACCCGTAACCCACCCATATAGCGCGTCGCCTTTGACGTTGGGCCTACCACCGGTGAAGAATTCCTTGACTTCAGTGGTCGACTCAACGGAATACCCCCAGAGAGTACCCTCTCCCGTCGACGTCCCCTACCCGGACGCCGATCGCCATCGCGAGGCTAACCTCGCCGCGGGTGCCCGGACTAAAACCCCGGTGCGGTCACCCGACGCCTCTGCTAGGACGGCATCAGACGCAAGAATTATCGGACTGTAATATTTCTTGTTGTCTTTTCTTGTAAAAATGCTTTAATTTCGTATATGCGCGTATACATCAAAGATCAGAAGAATACATTCTGTATTGACGACGCACGTCATATTATCCTTATCACCCTGCTCTTATTTCAATCACTTCTGGTCGACGCAATATTACATTGCATTGTTTTATTGCTGTTGGTGGCAAACGAGCAAACAGTACATCTGATGGTAAGTGTTGTTGCCGCTCATGGATCTTTGTTTGACCGCTCCTACCGTGAAGAAAGTGAAGGGAGTGTGAATGTGTGCAATTAAGTTCGGTGATACTAAAGGCAAAACCAAAACCCAACACGCAAAACCCTCAGAAAATTAGGCTTCCGACTCTCTCGCTCACCGAACTAAGCGCAGTAACAAATTGCTACTACTCTGACGTCGATTTTTGCTCAGTGTGGTCTACCCCGACCGACCACCCCGCGACTGTAGACAGACAACTACTACTAGTTATTGGCAATAATTTTACGACCGGCAAGAGTAATTTTTGACCAAACGACATCAGATAGAGTTGGTCAGTTCGATAAAGCTCTTAGTCTTCTGCCCACGAGCAATTTTTGTAGTTGGTAGTATTGATAATCACTTCTACACAGCGTATATTGGTATAAAGGCAGGGGAATATGTATAATAAGTTGTTCCATGATTATGTTCACAGAGGGAACTAAATGCTGTGGACTTCAAAGTATCAGCAGATCTAAAGTTTGTGCTGTTAATCTCTGACGTCAGAGCTGGGTGGCGGCACGCGAGGCTCGCGAGATACCACGTCTATGACGTCATCAATAGGTCAGTGTACAAAGTATCCAGTACTTACACTCTTTTCATTCTTCAAAGGCTTCAACTCTTTTATTCTTTTAATTCCATGCGAGATAGAATCTAAAATATGGAAATTTTTAGAAGAACGGATGTAACCGGCTTAGCCCAAAGTATTAGTACGCTGCAGTGTCGATGGGTGGAAGACAATCGCTCGACGAACCAACAATCGTTGGGGAAGAAAGGTTCTTGAGTGGGGAGCACGTATCGGACGACGCAGCGTAGGACGTCCTCCCACTAGGTGCACAGACAACCTGGTGAAAGTTGCGGGGCCTCGTTGTATGCAGATGGCATAGGACACTTTGTGGCGAAACGTGAGAAAGGCCTACGTCCAGCAATGGACGACGATAGGCTAAATGATGATGAGGGTGATCGAAATATTTACTATGCCTAATATAAAAAAAATTGATACGTTTTTTTTTAGATTATGTATGTCTTGATTTTGTATTTTTTTAATATATGTGTTTTCTATCTGGTGACGGCGTATGGATATAATTCCCTTTTTTGTTTTTTTTTTGGGTGGGTTGCGGTCGGTGGGTCGGTCACGATGCACATCGCCTTCGTCGTTGGGCCGACCACCGGAGTAGGGTTACTTGTCATCAGTGGTCGGCCCGACGAAATACCCCCTACTTGGGGTACCCTCCCATCGACCGACGTCCCCCCCTCGGGGAGGACGTCGGTCTTTCCTCACGCGGTCGGCCTCTCAGCGGGTGACGGAGTAACTCCCCGGTCACGTCACCCGCGGCCTCGGCTAGGGCGACATGAATATAATTCCCTACTGCCTATTTTACACGTGGCTATCTTAAAACACAACTAAGGGGTATAAAATACATATAATATCTATGAAAGAACGGAAAACTCTTAAATAAAACCCTACACCAAACCATCTTATTATCGTAGTTTTACTAGATTAACATCTTAAACTCTGGCCTGATTTTCAGTTTTTCCAATTGGGCCATGGTGGTCACCATGTAGCCGATATACAGTTGTTCCGTTGGAGACGTTGGACACAACATGCGACCGCGAACCAGGGGCGACTTTAAGCAAAATAAGGTGTTTACTACGTGATACACATTTTAAAGCCCCTAAAGCAATAAAAAATGATCATTAAAATTTAAGAAACAAGCTATTTTATGCTGGTTTCATATACTAGATAAGTGAGGCCCACATGGTGACCCCCATGGCGTTCAACGTGTTAATCAACAATAACCTCCAATTGTGAAGAAGGCCAGCAGTGGGACGTATGTGAGCTAAAAGGATAATGATGATAATTTAATGATTTCAGAAATAAGATACCAATATCTCCAATAGAAGACGATCGCTCAGCGCCGCTACTACAGTACGCAGAATGGTCACCAGTCGGCTCCACGCTGGTCTTCGTCCACGATAATGACATATACTACAAACCCAAAGTCTTCAAGACCTTGGTCTGCAGGATCACAAACAATGGTCAGAAAATAATACTTTCTAATGTTTACGCGATTATTAAAAATAATAGCGACCTACTCTTGCTGCGCTTGAGTTCCAACCACTTTGGCCCCGGATTTAATATCTAGAATATCTCTTAAGATATTATTATGGCCTCGGGTTCGAGTCCTGGAGCGAGCAAAATTTTATAGAGGTTTTCTGAGAGGAAAAGAAGACTAAGTTGCTTCTTATATAAACAGATACCTGGTAGTGAAATATTATCAAAATCTGTCTGGCTGGACAGATAGTTTTGAGATATTCAGAACAAACAGAAAGACTGATTGGCAATTTTTTTAAAACTGGTTTTTAGATGTAGGTATCATCCAAATAACCGTGTGAGGTTTAAAAAATCTACTATTTTGATATTAAAAACAGACAATTCAATTTTGTTTATTTGTATAGATAGAACTATTTTCATTTATTTTATCGCATTTGTATTTGATTTTTAACTGTCCACGTTGAACACGTTTCAAGGTTCATGTTTACGGGACGATGTCTTCCCCTGATAATAAAAGCGATAAAGGCCGTAAATATAGTTTTATCTCAGAAGGTTAGAACATAGATATATAGGTATTTAAAAATGGCGATATAGTCACATTTCATTGACAAAAACAGACATTAATTTCGCATCTTGGATTGTTTGTACGTTTCCAAATACTATATTAAAAAAAATAACTAGAATTCCGTGTGGTGACGTTGTAAGAAAACAATTCACCACCTTGCCCGTGGGTGTCTTAAAAAACGACTAAGGGATGAAATGAATTCGAAACAAAGCCCTATGCCAGCCAACACGTCTGACCAGTGTAGCATAGTAGGTCAAATTTCCCTCCCACTGTGGAGGACGCCCGAGTCCAACAGTGGGACCTGGACTGAGATTATAATGATGCTTAATTTACTTACAATCCCATAATTTTTCAGGTATTCCAGGTGTTATATTCAACGGTGTACCAGACTTTCTCTACGAGACAGAAGTGCTACGGTTGGACAAAGCGCTCTGGTTCAGCCCAGATGGTCAGACCCTGATGTACGTGACATATAACAGCTCCCTGGTACAGCAACACAAGTATCCCTGGTATGGACTCGATCAACAAGAACCTCCAGCTTATCCTACCATTAAGACACTAAGATATCCTAAGGTGAGAAATGACATGAATTAACAGACTAATAAATATTTCATTATTTATTTATAGGCATCCGTTTGGTGACAGTTAAGAATACAATTCACCACCCCCTCTCTTGCCCGTTGGGTGTCGTAAAAGGCAACTAAAAGAGTTCTTATGAAAACTATGCAAGAGATGGAAAATAACCCACGCGGCACGTCGCCTTCGTTGTTGGGCCGACTACCGGAGCCGAGTTGCTTGTTTTCAGTGGTCGACCCGACAGAATACCCTGAGAGAGTACCCTCTCCTCACGACGTCCCTCATCAGGGACGTGGGTCACTGTCGCGCGGTCAGCCTCTCTGCGGGTGACGGACTAATCCCTGGTCCCGTCACCCGCAAATAATACCCCATAGCAACCCGTCTGACCCACTGATCATCTGTAGATAGATCTTTTGTAGTAGGTCAAATTCCCTCTCAAGTGGAGGAGGCTCGAGCTCAGTAGTGGAACTTAAATGAGCTGTGATGATGATGATGATTTATAGCGATGATTATTTTCTCTTGTTGTTCTCTTGCATAGATATTATCTGCATATCATATCGCTTAGTCGTCTTTTACGACACCCACGGGTAAAAGAGGGGGGTGATGAATATTCTTACTCCGTTACCCCATGGAAAATAGTCCGTTATGCATATCGATAAATCTTTGCCCGCTCACCTGACACCTTTAATCCTTCGTTTTCTTCAATACTTCGTTGACCAGATGTCATCACTTAACCTAGATCGATAAAAAGGTCTTAGACGTCTTTTACAACACCCACGAGTAATTTAATGCTTGATAATATTCGTAGTCACTATCAAACAACAATATTTTATTATTATGTGAAAGAAATAAAAATTACTTTATATGTTTTCCAGGTCAATACGAATAACCCAGTGGTAACAGTAAACGTAGTTAGCGTGAAGACTCCAAAATACCTGTTCTCACACGCCATACAGTTCAACTCGCAGGTCGACGATAGTAAGTATTCTCCATAATTAGTTTTTCCTTGTGGTGACGAATACAATTCACTACCCCCTCTCTTACTCGTGGATGTCGTATAAAACGACTAAGGGATATAATATGCATATAACATCTATGCAAGACGTGGAAAACTCGAAGTAAATCCATATAACAACTTTTGCCCGGTCTGGTTTGATTAGCGTGGTATAGTAGGTCAATTTCCCTCACATTTTGGAGGAGATTCGAGCCCCGTAATGAGACTTATAGGAGCTGAAATGATGATGAATCCTATTCCACCAGAGGAATTTCATATCAGGCTACCAAGGCTGGAAACCAAACAGATAAATAAGTATCATACATTTATTCACCACATTTTCTGTGTGATGACGAGAAACCAAGCAATTCCACCATCTTCTGTCTTGCTCGTGACTGTTGTAAACTATTACCAAAACTTTAATAATAGGTAACATGGAAAAAGAGTAAATAGAACCTATTCGTCCTAAATGCGATAAGAACAGGAGGATAAAGATGATCATAATGATATTCTCAGGTTGGTACGTGAGGTGGACAGGCTGGACATCGGAGAAGCAGCTCGCGGTGCTACTCCTCAACAGGCCACAGAATGTCTCCATCATCAGTATCTGCAGCGCCACACATTATAACTGCCAAGATGTAAGTTTTATCTGCATCAGTAACCATGAAACAAAGTACAACAGTTTTATTTTAATTTTAGCTCATCTGATGGTAACTATCGTGGCACCTTGCCAATATTAATAATAATAATAATAAAGCCTTTTATTTTCCATAACCAATCTTATAAACAATAACATCTTATCTTTATACATATATACATAAATACTTAATTTGATTTGTATTTCTGGTTTTGGTTTAAATTATAGTGCTGTTAGGTGTAGGAACCCCTATTGCCGGGTATAGGTCTCCTCCATTTCTTTCCACTTTTTTCTGTCTTGGGCTTGGCCATGTGGTGCTTGCAAGTGTCCATCGCTGAGTGCATCTTGCCACATGTCCAACCCATTGCCATTTTAGTTTTAAAGCTTGTTGGAGTGCGTCAGTTAGTTTTGTTCTGCTTCGTATTTCTTGGCTTTTTACTTTTTGAATTTTTCGCAGGTTTAATATACTCCTCTCCATGGCTCTTTGACACGTTGTTATTTTGTTTTTGATTTTTTTGGTTAGAGTCCATGTTTGAGAGCCATACGTTAGGCAAGGTAGAATACAAGTATCCATGACAATCTTTTTCAAATGTAAGTCGTAATTGTTCTTTAATATTTCTTTGTGTGCCCAGTATTTGTTCCAGCTTATTGCTATTTGTCTGTTGACTTCATTTTCATGGTTCACCTTGCCAATATTAGGAACACATTTAAGTCGCTACCTACCGTTGGGTTAGGTGTCGATTCGACCATCCGGCAGAGTTGTGGTGCTTGTGAAAACGGTCCCATGTCTTTGCAGTAGCTGAGGGACAGGAACAGCGTGTGGTTTTTTAGCTGATAGTGGCGCTGATAATAAATCGACGCTGAGCCCGGCATACCCCATCTATCAGAGGTGGTCATGCGTAAAGACGAAGATGAGGCTTCGACCACCGTCTGTCTCGCTCTGCAAATACTCTCGTTGTAATCATATATATTGACAGACAAGAATTATTCGGGTGATAATTATTTTCAGATCTTCCGCGATGAATCCGACGGATCCAGGTGGTCCGGCCTCGGCGCCGAGCCGGTAGAAGACGACTGCGGTTGGTGCGGCAGTATGGCACTGGTCGGTTCTAAGTCCACGGTTTTCACAACCATGCCGGTGTTAGATCAGCAGCCGGGCGGTGTGGCCGGTGGAATGTGGAGACACGCTGTGAAACTGACCCATGATTCCAGGACGACGCTAACTCAAGGCAGCTTTGAAATCACACAACTCTTGGGGTGGGATGAACGGAGAAGTTTTTTGTAAGTATTTGATAGCTAAGTATTTTGTATTCATCATTTTCATCACAACTCAAATATGTTCCACTGGTTTTATTTCGAGTTTTAATTCTCTTGCATAGATGTTATATGCGCATGCCTTAGACGTCTTTTACGACATTTACGGACAAGATAGGGAGGGCTGAGTTGTTGTCTTACTCCGTCACCACACGGAAGTTACATTATTAATATATAATCCAATTATTTTAGGTACGCAATAGGGACCGTACCGGATAAAGCTGGTGAGCGCCATTTATACAGGGTCAAAGTACCTGCCGACCCGGCGAGCTGGCCGGACCCACCCCTCTGTCTCACCTGTCCGGGAGCTGATATGCAACTCCCTGATGCTACCGTGGAGCCGGTTAGTGATGACCCCGTAAGTATACCACGTAGTTTTTTACTTTTTTAACGGAATATCAAATTTTCATGTATTTTTAAATAGCCAGCCGCCCTCACTTTGCCTCGATTTCAATCGCTTTGCCATGTTACGGTACATGAATTCAGTCTATGAAGCCTCGGTTTCGATTCCCAGAATAGGCAAAATTTTATAGAATTTTTCTGAAAGAAAAATAGCCCAAGTTAGTTACTTAGGCTACTTTTACTTTTTTCTAGCTACCTGGTAGTAAAATACGATCGAAATCGGTCAAGCCATTTTGAAAATTACCCGGCAGAAACAGACAGGCAAAAAAAGTTAAAAAGGTTTATAGGCATCGTGTGAGCATGAAAAATACTTATTATTTTGACATTACAAACAGACACTTCAATTTCATTTGTTTGTATAGTAGTATTTTTTTTACTTTCACTTTATTTTGGAGAATATGCCAGTCCCATTGTATATACCAAGGGTATAACCAAAAGAAGTATAACTTCAAAAAAGAAAGTGAGCAGTCGCTCAGGACGCCTAGCAGATGTGAAACATCTAAATAATTTTGTAATTATTTTGTAAGTAATAAATAAATAAAAAGTGGATAAAAGGACAGATTACGATAACAACTAATATGGCAGTATGTATTAATAAAATATTACGATTTTTTTCCAGAAAATGATGATTTTTATTCAATAAACATTTATTTTCATTAAATACAAGAATTAAAAATTCCAAAATATTTCAAACTAACAACTCAATTCTTTTAATCAGTGATTTCTGTAATAATATAATAGTTATATTCGATGCCTCTGACTGCACTTTCATAGAGCGTGGCGAGACCTCGCCACGGCATGCGTCACTTTACGCCACGCCAACGTTCAGATTTACCCTCGCCTATAGATGTTTCACATCAAAAACAATCTTATGAACTTCAGGACATGGAGAATTCAACAGCATCTCTGCCAGCGTGGCCGACATCCACAGTTCTTCCCCACGTGGCGGATGAGAACGACTCTCTTCCCGCCGACTGTCTTTACAATAGAATTACATTCAGCAAGAACTTTTCATATTACGTTCAGGTAAACCTTTATAATGTTTATATTCGTTCGATAGGTTTTTCTCTTCGAGGCGACCTTGACGATCTTTTGAAGTGAAACTTCATTGCTCGCATGAGGGTAATTTTACGGATAAAACGCAATTTAGCGTCACGAAGATATGTAGCGTTTTTGTCGAAGAAGAGGGAGAGAGCGATTGAGACCGATTGAGAGAGAGTGAGAAAGGGCGAACATAGCACGAAGCACAGTCATGGGGCAAGAGTAGGGAGCAAGCGAGTGAGAAAGATCGAGAGATTTTTTTTAAATTTTTTTTGACGTGACAACGTCTAATAAATCGATGAACGCTGGCTGCATGCACGAAAAAGTGTCCCGTTGCGCTCATTGTCCCGTTACGCTCATTGTTTTATTATTAAGTAGTATGCGATTCAGCTGTACTAAAGCGCGCCATCTATCGATGCGAAAGGATTTCAAATATATTCATTTAGTACAATGCGATTCAGCTAAACTGAACAGCGCCATCTACCGAGACTTACGGTAATTGCCGACCCGATTTAATTTCAATAGCATATAACAATGGATACTGGTTACGCTGATTCAATTTTATTCATAAAAGTATGCAGTCATTTCACCAATGTTTTGTTATGACGTTGTCACGTTAAACTATCGTCCGTAAACCGACTTTACAGACAACCATGTTTTTTTTTAATACTGATAAAAAACACATGAAACCAAAGAAGTTTCACTTCATGCGTACTTAATACTCACGCTATTTCTTTTTGGGTTGGGCTATGATCAGTGCACCCACCGCCCGGCTACATCTGGGGCGACAGAGGGGCAGCGTGCGGCCCAATAACCTACCCAAAGCACAGTGCCTTCGTTGTTGGGCCGTCCACCAGTGCCAAGTTCCTTGTCTTCAGTGGTCGGCTCGACGAAATATCCCCGCGAGGTACCCTCAGACCTTAACCGTCCTGAGGAAATCTCAGAGATATTAGTTGACCGTGATAAAAAGATAGGACTACCTTCCTATCTACCAATTAAAAGAGAACTTCATTTCAGTTCATAGACGTCCCACTGTTGGGCTCGAGCCTCCCCTACAATGGGAGGGAAAACTGACCTTATACTACGTTGATCAGACATGTTGGCATAGGGTTTTAATTTCAAGTTTTCCTTCTCCTGTGTAAATTTTATATGCATATTTAACCCCTTAGTCGACTTTTGCAACACCTACGGATAGGAAAGGAGATGGTGAATTGTATTTTCACTCCGTCGTCACACAGAAAAACAAAAAAGAAAACTTTTATTTCATAAATGCCCTCGTGTCACCTAGGAGTGCCTAGGCCCCGGTCCACCAGCAACCTTCGTGTGTGCCCGCTGGGGCAGCAGGCGTACTGTGCTGTGGGACGGCCACCCTCTCAGTCAGAAGTTTGCAGGTTTAGCTCATCCACAAGTCAAGGTGTTCAGAGTTGAGGTTAGTACTAAACATTGAATACTACTCATTCCCATGGCAATATTATTTCTAACCCACGACACAAAAAGGGGGTGTTATAAGTTTGACGTCGATGTCTGTCTATGTGTGTGTGTTTGTCTGTGGCATCGTAGCTCTCAAAAGGATGGACAGATTTCGATGCGATTTTGACAGCCAGTTTCCTTGCGGTGAATTTTAGCTATGTTCGGTTAATATCGGTCCAGCAATATAAGAGAATAAGCTCTTTTCCAAAATAATGTAATAGCGTACTCGATTAAGTGCTTCACGCGTGCCAGTATAATCGTTAAATAACAATTATAATTGATAATTCCTGTTGAAGAGAATGTGATACTTTTTTAGAGTACCGTACCCAAAAGTTAAAAACGCGATCCTTTACTAAGACTTCGCTGTCTGTCCGCCCGTCTGTCTGTCTGTCACCAGGCTGAATCGCAAGAACCGCGATAGCTAGACAGTTGAAATTTTCACGAATTATGTATTTCTCTTGCCGCTTTAACATCAAATACTAAAAATAAAATTAATATTTAAGGGGTATCCCATACAACAAACGCAATTTTATAGATGTTGGTATGAAACCCTTCGTGTGCGACTCCTAATCGCACTTGCCGGTTTTTATTATTTTAGTTTGTATTGGGGTTTATATAAAATTTTCATTAATTGCGTTAGAGCGTCGTACGTGATACCTGATCACCATTTAAGGGGGGTATTCTCATGTACCCACTTCGAAAAATCGTTTTTTTTTTTTCATATTTCATTAGTAAAACCTATCGAAAATATGCTGTGAAAATAGCAGATTAGTGTAAGTATAAATTTGCCACAAAAATTCTGCTCTTGAAACTTTAAACGCATTTTTCTGGAAACATCATTTTCTAAAACTATCATGGTCCTAAAAAAAGTATTCAACCGATTGCTTTGAAATTTATACATATTCTTCTACTTATTAATGGTTATCGGCCTTACCAAAATTGTTTATTTTCGAAAATATTTTCTTATTCTTTTAAAACGATATTAACAAAAAAATTTACAAAAAAAAATTGTTTTTCTACAGTCCGCCTTTTTTTTTTTTTTTTTTTATGAAATTAATTAATTCTGGTACGGACGATAGCGACAGATCTACTGAACAATGATCCATTCGATTTTTTTTATTTCAGACAACATGAACAGCCGCTATTACCATGACCAGTGACCTCCTTTTTTATTTTGGTGTCTAATTTAATTAGAAAAAAAAATATATAAAAAATGTAAAATAAGAAAAATAAATGTTTTTATACAGTTTAAAATACATACAAAAACCTAGAAAAAATTAAAATGATTGAATATTATTGTATTATGAAAAAAAAAATCTCTAAAAAGAGGTAAAATTTGTGCGTTTACATGAGAATTTAAGAATCCCCTTAAGAATCTTACAAATGCAATGATTTTCGGTTCGTCAACGGCATGAACCGCGACCAACATACATGGGGTCTACAGAAGTACTGCTATATTTTGCAGGTGCAAGCATACAGGGCGGCGCGGGTGCGCCTTCTGCTGCCACCAGGCTTCAGAGAAACAGATGACTTACCACTGCCACTCGTGTTACATGTGTAAGTGGAAAGTTTTGAACCGTATACATATATTTCTTTCCAAATTACTGAAATTTAGCATTTGATAAAAAATTAGTGAAAATTGTCTTGAACTTGTATTTATTAGAAATCCATTCCAACTATCTTACCAATCAGACTAGTGGATGGTATTCTTTCCCTCATTAGAAATTATCCTTGTGGTGACGATATAAGAATACAATTTATCACTTCCTATCTTAGCCGTGAATGTCGTAAATGATGACCAAGAAAAATAGACCTGTACCAACACGTCTGACCAGCACGGTATAATAGACCAATTTCCCTCCCATAATGGAGGAAGCCCGAACCCAATAGTGAGACTTCTGTGGACTGATATGCCGATAAGAAAGACTTAAAATGTAAAGGAAAGTTTTTACGAGTGTTTGGGTATTCAAGTGCATTTGTAATTCAGTGCCGGCGAGCCCGGTGGGCAGCTGGTGACCGAGAGATGGAAGCCGAGTTGGGGCTGGTACTTGGCAGCCGCCAGGAACTTTATTGTCGCAGAGATAGACGCCAGAGGCTCTGGGGGACAGGTAAGGAAGAGGCACTTTTATCATAATATCTAATATTAAGTCACCTTAAACATTAAAATTCAGATTTGGCATCTTTTCGTAACGAATAGTCTGCGAAACAAAGATCTTAAGCGACTACTATGTCACGTATTTATACGTATTTGTCATACCCTTTTAAACAGTCCTAGAGTTTAACACTAATCTACGCTATAAAATATTTTCCGTGTGGTGACGGAGTAAGAATTTCATCACCCTATCTCTTGCTCGTGGTGGTCGTGCTATCGCTCATGGACCTTTGCAAGACCGCTGCCTACCGCGAAGAAAGTAAAGGGAGTGTGAATGCAGGTTCAGTGATACTAAAGGCCACCACAAAAACCCCCACACGCAAACACCCTCAGAAACTTGGGCCTCCGGCTCTTTCGCTCACCGATAGAAGCGCAGTAACAAATTGCTACTCGTACGACGATTTTCTGCTCAGTACTCACTATCCTGGACGGACCGGCCCGCGGCTGTAGACAGACAACTGTCAACAGTGTGGACAGCTGTCATCATTATCGATTGTTTTCAAGGTCTGCTGGTCAGTTGCCCGATTGCTGAAGTAAATTGCCGGTCTGCTAGTCAATTTCTCTCCTATTATAGAGGAGACTTGAACAGGGAGACATGTTTAAGCTGAGATGACTTTCTTTTGCAGTGGTATGAACCACTTTCATTTCTTAGTTGTATGTTGCGAAAATATAAGAGAGAAAAGAGTTATAAATTGTATTCTTAACTGGTCATCCTATTGAAGGAATCTATAGTTTGATATTAGACAGTTCATAGCAGAGCAGCGTTAACTTTTTATATTATTTTCAGGGTGAAGAGCTCAGGACCGAGGTATATCACAAGTTGTTGTCTGTGGATGTAGAAGATCAGATTGCTGTGTTATCGTAAGTATATACTTATTCGGTGCTATGAAATGTATTGGTGGATTGCCATTATCAATAGAGTTCAATTCATATATTATAGAAATATGTTTTTACTAATGAAGTTCTGCAGATTTTTGGACATCCACTTTGTTCTGTTTTCATAAATTTAATAAAAAATAAATTGAATGTAACGTTACGACGTTTAAGAGTAGAACGAAGGCCAAACTACGGCGTCATCAATGTTGAATTCGTCATTATAAATGCTAAAACCCATCAGAATTTCTTATATGTATATATATATATATATATATATATATATATATATATATTTCACTAGCTTCTGCTCATGTGAAAATTAGCTTTTCCAAAGTTGAACTCTCTATGAAATCTCTATGAACCGTATTACCGGGATAAAAGTGTTCTGTGTGTTGATCAAGGAAATATAATCTATGCGCCAATTTTCATTCAAATCTGTTCAACATTTTATATGTGATTAACAAATATTTAAATATCTTTACAAATTTTCGTATTTGTAATATTACTTGCACCTGATTTTGGAATTACCGTAATGAATTTAGCCTTTCTTATTCACTGATAATGTAGCTTCCAATTAGTGATAGTTTTTAAAATTGTTATCATTCACGCAGTTGCCGTTCTTGTGGGAATACCGACATATAGCCGATCTTACTATCTGATAATGTAGCTTTCTACGTGACGAAGGGACGGCGTGCGGCCCCATAACACACTGTATCTCTTCTCCTTCGTCATTCGACCGACCACTGGTACCGAGTTCCTTATCCTCCGTGGTCAGCCCGGCAAGGAATTATATCCTTTTTTTTTGCGGTCGGCACGCTCCTCGCACCACTCCGTCCGGGGCGACAGAGGGGCGTAAGCACGCACTCCCGCAACCCACCCGTGGTGCACGTCGCCTTCGTCGTTGGGCCGACCACCGGAGCAGGGTAACTTGATGTCAGTGGTCAGCCCGACGGAATACCCTCTATTTGGGGTACCCTCCCATCGACTGACGTCCCCCCCTCGGGGAGGACGTCGGTCTTTCCTCACGCGGTTGGCCTCTCAAGGAATTATATCCTGCGTAGGATTCGATAACACCATTACTTGTTGGATAGTACTGAATGCATGAATGGACAGTTACCATTTCACACTACTGAGGTTGAAAAATTCTAATCTTCCTGTTTTTATACAAAGTTATTGTTACAGATATCTTCGTGACAATCTAAAAATGGTGGACGGCACCCGTGTTGGTGTTTGGGGTCGAGGATACGGGGGCGGGGGCGCGGCCGCTCTGGCGGCAGGGGACGCGCGGAACGTCACTCGCTGCCTGGCGGCTGTGGCACCACTCACAGACCTCAGTCACCACAGTAAGATTTGACCATCACATAAATTATAAACCTTACCATTCAAGATGGGGTTTTGATAAGTAGGGGTTTAGTTATAACCTTGAAGTCCACGGTTTGATTTTTCGTCTTCTACCGTAGATAATAAAGAAAATCATCCATAGATTTGAATCTTAATTTTATTTTATATACAAAATGGTTCTACTCAGTTTAAATATCATACCGTTTACCTGCCAAAGCCACAGTAACCCAAACTTCAAAATTAGCCACCGTTCTTACCTATGTTAGGAGTACATGCTGACAAACTTTCAGCTTTTATAAAATAACGAAGGTCTGGGGTTCACGGACTCTTAGTCTATTAGCTGTATGGTCGCTTGATGAATATGCGTACATACGTATTAAAAGATTTGTTTTATATTGCAGACTCTTACTGGACAGAGCGGTACAGTGGTTACGGGTCCACTTGGGCCGGTACTCTGGGCGTGAATGCGGTGTGGCGAAAGGCCGGCAATCTCCCACCACGCCGGGTACTGCTCGCTCACGCTGTGGCCGACCTCACAGCACCCCCACACCACGCCCTGGCCTTAGCGAGGGCCTTGATAAGAGCCACTGCCTTGTACACACATCAGGTATCAATATCAGCTCAGCTCATATATGCCTCAATCCTAAGCTCGAGCCTTCTCTACGATAGGAGGCAAATTTACCGTGGTTATACCAAACTATGGTCAAGCGGTTAATCATCATCATCTTGCTCTCATCCCAATTACTTGGGGTCGACGCAATATGTCATCTGTTTTGACATATTGCAAAAAGTTTCGGCAATGACTTTTATGACCGGCCGTCTGCCTGACGTCAACCCTCCTTGGGAATGTAATCGTTGACCCAAATGGTACCAGATGGAGTTGGTCCGGGTCAATCTAGGGCTCTTAGTCGTCTTTTACGACACCCACGAGCAAAGCAAGGGTTGGTAGTATTCGAAGCCGCTACCACACGGCATATATAAGGTTTTATTTCGAGCTTTCCGTCTCCCACACAGGTATTATATGTATACTATATGCCTCAGTAGTCTTTTACGACATCTATGGGCAAGCTAGGGGATGGTGGACTTTATGCTTACTCCATTACCACACGGAAAATATCAGCTTTATTATTTTGGAACCTCAGAATACATGCGACGTGACATCTGAACAGTTTACTTCCTTCCATCAAAAAATATTATATTGCATAAGTTACCACCAGTTACTATAAGTTACCATTTAAAGCAGAGTACCGGTATCGGTATACAAGAAGTTGGTTGGGAGAAGATAGGGAAGGTTTTAGGGCTGCACACTGCCCTTGCCTCGCCCCAGACGGTTTGTAGAAGGCCTTATTTTCTGGCGAGCGGTCTGTCGGTTGGACACATCCAGGGGTAGGTTTTAGGGTTGCACGCTACCCTTGCGTCTCCCCAGAGGAATCGCATGAAGCACGCCTTATTTTCTGGCTAGCAGTCTGGACACATCTAGTGCACCTGTGGGCATTATTAACAATAAGAAACCTTAACCCTATGTAAATAATAATTTGCTACCATCCTCAGGCAAAAATAAAATTCATTAATTTTCCGCTGATCGATTTTTCTTTTGTAATTTGTTTTTGTAAATGAATTTGCTGATAAATAAAACTGAATAATTTCTCCAGGTGTATCCAGACGAAGATCACAGTTTCTCTCGCTCTACAATCCATTTGCACAAGACTATGGAGCAATTCTTTGATGAATGCTTCGGACCAGTAGAAGTGGCGGACTGGGACACCGGCGGAGTCGGAGGACTGTTCCCCTTCAGAGATTAGGCTGATTGTGTTACAGCCTTGAATGGCGACTGTGAATTTGTTGAGGTGCGAGTGGTAAAAAGTAATTGACCAAAACTAATTAAAGGTCCTGGTCATGATAGGACATATAACACTGCGAAAAATATATAAAATCTGCTACAATCCTTATTTCAAGATACTTTACTTCAAACTACACTTTAGCCGCTAGAAATAATTATATTTTTGGGCAAAACTAATTGTTAAAAATTAAAAAGATTTAATAGAAAATGACCTGTCAAATATTTCCTTAAAGTAACTTTTTTAATCACTATGTAAGGACTTAAAGAATACGATACGTAATAAATTCTATTTGTTTAAATCTTAGAATAATATCGTATAAAAGGATAGTATCGGTACTTAAGTGATCAAAAACGTGAAGCCAAAAATACTACATGCGTGCAAGCAATTACACTCGTATACATGCACACCACTATACAAATTGCCTTGTGCGCAGTAATCTTGTACATACACTATGAAACGATCCGACGTAGGGAGCCATTTCTGGCTCCAATTAAAATGCTTCAAATTGTGTGCGTGAAGTTAGCTGCTATGAGTTATTATTCTAAGGTTTAAATACTTTTATCTGTAGAAATCCAGTTCTAGATTTCAATTTAATTTTATCTAATTATTATGGCTGTGAGAATGCACCTTAAAGCTTATTAATTTATTCAATATGTTACCAACCATCAGAGTTCCATCTATCATGACCAAGATAAATATACGAAATAGGATTTATATCCTTTGACAAGCCAAACCAAGTATAAAAAAAAATGTAACGTTACAAACGGTGTGTCAAAAATAGATCGATTGTGTGCGAGGGACATCAAATAGATGGCGCTGTTTTAGCTTAAAAATTTATGACCTTGATATTCATTTTATTTAATCACAATACGAAATATTAATGAAATTTATGCATTAAAAATTCTCGTATTACATACGAGATGTCGCTATTCTATGAAAGTTATAAAAATATGTTTGTCAGGCATTAATAATGGAATAAATATATTTATGAAATTTATTTTGGCATTATATTGGATGTTATATAAAATTGCCAAATAATAACTTCCATGAGTGTTTGTGTAGTATATAATTGTTGTGTTATATGTCAAAATGAAATATCTTGAAATACTCGCGTGACTTCGTCTTCGTTTATTATTTTCAAAAACAAAATTGCGGTTTTAAAGAGTTGACAAAATAATCAAAGGTGTCAAAACTGAGGTTATATATTTATCTTTAACGTTTCAAAATCTAATTCTAATTGGATTTTCATTTTACTTTATGAGATTTTACAGTAGATATTTAGTATAAAGACAGAATTTTCACATATAAATGTCTATTTGTCATAGCATATACTGCTATACACTACTTAAACTATAATAGCTCCACAAATATGTATAAGCCTAAATTAATCGGCAATTAGTGAACAAAAATGTCAAACATTAATATTACGACCATCGGTGTTTAGATAAAAATATATCGTATTAATTTTAATAAAATATATTTATAGTTTGTGAACAATTTGGTAATTATTAATTTTAACAACAAATTATGATAAAAAGTTATATTCTATGCAACTTTCTCATTAATGAACTAGTATCATAATGAACACGACAGTTGCTCAATATTCATGTATATGAATACGAGAATTGTCCGAGAATATCCATGTATGAATATGACAATTGCTCAATATTCCTGTGTATGAATACGAAATAGGGATGGCGATCTGAGATTGATTAATCGAAGAATCGATTTTTCAGGCCCAAAAATTTGATATTATAAATCGATTCGAAGCACTGAATCGATTCAGTGAATCGATACTTTACCCTAGAGAATATATTAAAATTTACTCTGCAAATTTTCTCTCCAAATTTCCTAAAATAAAAAAAAAGGTCATGTCACAAGCTCGTTCAAAAGAAAAGATTGCTAGGTCGATTAATCAGGAATCGATCCTATAGACTTTAATTTTCTTGTGAATCGATGCCTTGGATGACAATTCGAATCGATTCAAGAATCGATCTTTTTCAGAAAGACCGCCCATCTCTAATACGAAAGCTAATCTATATCGTATAAATGAATATGACAGTTGCTCAATATTCATATATATTAAAGCGTCAGATGATCGATATTCATATGAATGAATATGACAGTTGCTTAATATTCGTGTATATGACTACGACAGTTATTCAATATTTATATATATATAAATATGACAGTTATTCAAGGAGTGCGATAACGCCGCTTTCTCCATAAATATTAATTTATTATAAAACCTAAATTCTTCACAAACTAACAAGAGGGACATAAATAAATCCCTGAGAATTTTCTTATGATTACTATAAGGAGAAAATAAACTTATTTTAGTGTAATGTATCAACTTTTATCTATCTATATATTTCTATGTCGCTTTCAATGTCAGAGAAGTAGCTTTAAAAGTATACTTAGGCACATCAGAATCTGTCAAAAGATTTTAATTTAGTTTTGACTATTCTAGTCATGAAATCTAGTTACTTAGTCTAATGCCTATGTATGTATATAATTTTGGGCACAGTGTCTTGATCTCTTTCTAAATTTTATGGTGACCTTAAGGGCTCTTGTCGAATGTAGTACAATAGATCTTTGTAACATATAGTAGCAAAAATAATAAAATTATTATAAGAAATATAATATCTGTCGTTTCAATTTCTAGACGAGTGTCAATATTTTTCCAATTATTGTACTGCATACGACTTTCGCAGTGTCTTTGAATGTCAGTGATTTATTTTGATACCTAATAAAAACCTTGTTTTTACTTCCTAAAGTATAGTATATATATCTAAAAATGTGTTCGCACCTATAACTAATGGCAGAACTTATTTTTGATGTAGATAATTTCGTACTATACATTATTTGAAATTGTCGTACTAACATCTGTCGTCTTAATCGTTTGTCGTACATAATGTAATGTCGTAAATACAATTTCTTGACATTCAAAACCTCGCCTATCCTCATTCTCTATAAAATATCCTTTATATTATGTTTTCTTAATTTTAATTTTTAACCTTAATAGATAGGTTTAATATTTGTTAAAAAAAATATTTGATCGATGTTGAGACTTAAATTATTATTAAAAATGTGATAGGTGTTTTAAAAATAATTTATATTGTAATAATTAATTGGAATTTAATAAATTTTAATTATGTAACCATTTTGACGGGTGAAGTAGTAATTAAATGTAGGTTATTCCTACTTTTTGTCCAACAGTATTTTTGTAAATTAATGAACAAATAATTAATTATGTATTAAATTATAAAGTTACAAGTTTTTATGAAGGATTAAGACTACTACTATTAAACATCCACAGACACAATAACACACACACAGACACAATAATAATGCGTGAAAAATTTTAGAGAAAGAAAGACTTGGCAAGTTCAAACAAAAATGTATAGAGAAGGCAAACTTGAAGGAAAACTGCCAAAGTTTTACTTCAAGTTTGCCTTCTCTTGCATAGACGTTATCCACCTATTATCTTCCTTGGTCGTCTTTTACGACATCCACGGACACGAAAGTGGGTGGTAACAGTCAAGAATTCGAGACATACTGGTGAAAGGTCATGTTAAGAGTATTGGTAACCGTAGAAGACCATACATGAAGACTTTGATAAGTGTTAATGAAGCGATGGAAGTATGTCAGGATTGTGGCTTGTGACAAGCCGTAGTCTCTGCCTACCCCTCTGGGAAGCAGGCGTATAGCCTCAAGCCTATTTGGCATGTATGTATGTATGAATCCATATTTCGACTTAATATCAATATTCATCTTTATATATTTTTGTGTATGTGTGTATGTCACTGAACTCCTCCTAAACTGCTGGACCGACGTTGATGAAATTTTGTGTGTGTTCAAAGGGATTCGAAAATGATTTAGATTCACAATTGGACCCAGTAGGTGGCGCTGTTGTTGATTACAAGGAAAATTATTTTATTTGAACAGAACGTCTGTTGGGTCAGCTGGTATATTATATATTTCATTGTATGGTACAGTTATATTATTATTGTCAGATTTATTCGGTACTATTGGACTAAAAACAGTATTAAATCGATTATATTTTTGTTTGGGTGTTTCGTTGTTAGGTGCAAATGGCTTTAACGGCTTGCCTGAACTATGAGTGAGCACTAAAAGCTTTCAACCTGAAAAGACTAAGCAATATCGCACAAGTGCTTTCCTCTGAGGAACGGATTCAGCTTAGAGCGTCACTGATAGCATAGAGTCAGTGTACCCACGTTTAAATTATCGATTATTACTCGACGCCGTCGCCGACAATAGTGGCAGGGATGGTACCGCAGTCTTTTACGTGTAATGACCTCGCGGGCCGTGTATGCTCGTATCTGGCGAGCGTACTGTCATCGTCAGTCTCGTCGAGTCAGGGACGTCCAGATCGTGGTTAAATTGTTCGAAACATTCATTTAATATTAATGATCTGAATATCAACATGTGTGCCGCCGTGTGACTCAATTGCTGTATACAGCGCCATCTAGTGCTGAATAGATAATCTCTGAATCGTAGAATAATAACGTATAGAAAGATATAGTGTCGATACTTAAGCGATTAAAAACGTGAAGCCAAAAATACTACGTGAGTGCAAACGATTACACACGCACACCACTATACAATAAAGTTGCCTTTTATGCAGTGACCTTATCACGATCTGGCGTTTTTTTTATTTTTTTTTTATGGGTGGGCTATGGTAAGCGCACGCGCGGTCCAATCCGTCCGGGGCGATGAAAGGACGGCGCGCGAGCCCATAACCCACCCATACCCACGTCACCTCGTTGTTGGGCCGACCACCGGAGCAGATGTGACTTGTCGTCAGTGGTCGGCCCGACGGAATACCCTTTCAGGTACCCTCACCTCTCGACATCCTGGGACGTCGGTCGCCATCGCGCGGTTAGCCACACTGCGGGTGACCGACAATTCCCCGGTCCGATCACCCGCGGCCTCGGCTAGGGCGGCATTAAGCGCAGATACTCGCGCCTGCGCCGCCCGAGTCGCCGGCGGCGAAACGTGTCGCCGAATAGGATCTCTACTCGCACACGATCCGCCGCCTCCTTCCGTGAGATAACGGCCTCACAGAAGGCGGCGACCGCGTCCCAGTTCCTGACGCTGACGAGCATCTCCCTGGCGATGGTCGGCAGCGCCAGGTCGGCACCGATAATCGCGACGAGTTCACGGCGCTCCCCCTCCCACGCAGCACACTCCTCGAGCGTGTGCTGCGCCGTGTCCTCGTCGCAACTGCAGTGGTGGCAGGACGGTGTGCTCTCCCTCCTGACAATCTTGTGCAGGTACTTTGTGAAGCATCCGTGCCCCGTCAGCACCTGCACCAGTCGGAAGGAAAGCACCCCGTGCGTCCGCTCCAACCACTCCATCAGCACCGGCCGGAAGGCCTCGACGGTCCTGACACCGTACCGAGGACTCTCCAGCCGGACTGCATCACGATCCGGCGTAGGGAGTCATTCTGACTCCAATTTAAATGCCTCAAATTTTGTACGCGAATTGAGCTTCTATGAGTTATTATTCAACGCTCTGAATCTATATTACTTTTTCTAAAGCATGTCTTAATCCCTATGGAATATCGCCATCAATATTTTATATTTCATACGCCATTTTGAAATTTACTTAAATTACTTTCCTTCTAATCATGAAAAATCTGTAAATGTCTCTTCAATTATCCTCAGCCAAACGAGGATTGGAGATACTGTTTACTTTTACTCCCTCATCATGCAGACATAGTAGTATTCTATGTACAAGATCTTTTAATGCTAAGAAACTTGTAATAAAATAATTTAATACAATAAGTTATCGGACCGGTCGAGTCACCTCACCCCATAGCCGACTTATAATGATACCAATATATATGTAAAGCTCAGTCAACGGACTCAATGTGCATTGTTTATGTTATACGTTGTTTTTATAAAAAAAAAATAATATAAAAAAGTTGTTCCCAAAACTGTTTCATTTTATAACAATAATTTAATTTTCAGCAGCTTCACCCGATTTTAGTATGTTCGATTGATTTTAGCTATTTCGACTGATTTTAGCAGGTTTGATTGATTTTAACAACTTGGACGGATTTTAGCAGCCTTGTTTGATTTTAGCACCTTCGACTGATTTTATATAGCACATGTTTTTTTCGTATTTGTTTTTTTTATTATTTCACCTCGAATCCTGTATGCCACTCTATTAGGCTCGCGCCTACTCTGCGATAAAAAGGAGATTAACCAGTAGGTGGTATAGTAATACCACGCTGGTCAGACATGTTGGTATAGCGTTTTATTTGAAGTTCTTGCACAGATGTTATATGCATATCCTTTAGTAGTCTTTTATGAGACCTACGGACAAAATAGCTGTTAGTCCTACTTAGCCTCGACTATGGATGAGAGCTAAGGGCTTAAACTCAGTGCCGATTGACATGCAGGGTTCACACCAGTTCTCCAGAAGTTTACTAAAAGAGTTGAGCTACCAGTTCTATTAAATCCTCAACTATCTCATGAAAAATTATATTCTGTGTGGTGACAGAGTAAGAATGTAATTCACCCACTTCCTTGCCCATGGGTGTCGTAAAAGACGGCTAATGACACCTATGCAAGAGAAGGAAAACTCGAAATAAAACCCTATACCACCCCTTCTGACCAGCATGGTAGTTCAATTTCCCTTCTATTGTGGAGGAGAATGAAGTCCAGCAGTGGTAAGTATGTGGGCTGTGATAATGATAAATTATGTTCTCAAAGATACAAGGAATACTATGGTATAGGGCATAAACAATAAAAACCCATGAGTTTGTGTGGAATTGATAGTTTATTTATCTTACACAGATATTATCACTTACATATATATTAACAATTGTCTACTCTAGCCTGAGCCAACGTTAGCACATCACAGGCGTAAGCACCCCCCATGTTACCTGAAAAAAAAAATATTATATCAACACATGGCAACACAAAGGTTCACATAAAGTAGTCATAAAAATGTTTTGAAATTCTGCCAAATCTTCGGTATCATATCATTAAAAATAAACCTCAAATAAAAAAAGAGCGTGCGTACAAGTCCGCATGTCAGAATTGAAACTTCTTAGGTGGAATGTGCTTTTTGTTCAATATTAAAACAAAAAAAAAAGTATTGTGCTCTCTCTCTCTCGATCTTTCTCACTGGCTTGCTCCCTACTCTGGCTCCATGACTATGTGCTTTGTGCTATGCTCGCCCTTTCTCACTCTCTCTCAGTCGCTCTCTCCCTCTACTTAGACAAAAACGTCCCAGATTTTCGTGTCACTAAATTGCGTTTCATCCGTAAAAACTTGACTCTCACGCGCGCAAAGAAGTTTGAAAAACTACAATTCCGTCATGAGGACTGCTGACAGAAGTGAAAACTTAAAACTATGAACAAATAGTTGTTATTTTTGGACATTCAAATTAGTTGTTTGATTAAAATTTCAAAGCCCTCCTATTTCCCTAAGATAATTAAGTTCGCAATATTCTTTAAAATATTCTTTATGAGAGCACTTAGAAAAACATACTCTCAAAATTTACTGTAGTCAAATTAAGATTGAGGAAATATTAGAACAACCCAACTAATGGAGCAGGACTCCTGTTGACTAATAAGGACCTGTCACTGAACGTGTTTCTAACACCGCTAAGTTACCTGCAGACCATTTGCTTAAAGTAAAACAAACAGACATATACTGAATACAGATTATAAGCAAAAAAAAAATGAAAAAAAGTTATGGATTGTTTTATGGGGATCGATCTACAACACTCAATACATACTGATATTACAGATTTGTGTCATCGTATTTTTATGTGGATAATGTCATAGAGAAATATAGTGTAGGATCCCGCTATACGACGACCTTCACCGAGATGTTTATTTGATGAAACTTATTTTTTATGTAATTTAATATGTCAATAAATATATTGCATATGGGTTGCCTAACAAATTTTAGTCCAGAGTATGATTAATTTCGCGTCAAAAGTGAACTGTGTCTCAATTAGCGCAATGTGCGCGACGTGACGCACGACGTATCGCCTGTGGGGTGACCAACTTTTTGGGAGTCTTGCGACACTAATATTGTTGATGTTTACTATGTAGTTAATTAACCTATTCCTCCCCACTGTCCTATTTTTAGACGCTGTATTATTTTTTTTATTTTTTCATGTTATTGCTTTTATTTTAATTATTTCTGATAAATAAATATATTTTATTAGAAAAAATAGTGTAAAATTACGAATTTCATCAGAAATAATTAAAATAAAAGCAATAACATGAAAAAATAAAAAAAAAAAAACCCCGTCTAAAAATAGAACAGTGGGGAGGAATGGGTAAATATTGTCTTCTTTTTACATTTTTATTGGCTATATGTGACCATTATCTATCGTTTATTTCAATATGTACAATCTTTTACCAGTCATACTGTATATACATATTTTTGAAATGTACAATGTACCTTTTCAATGCTATAAATATAAAACACGACATATTTGTCTCAAATTTATTTTTTAACACAGTACTTTAAGACCTCTAGAGGGCGCCATATTAGATTCAGTGACACATCATATAGCCTATAACTAGCGGACGATCAAGATGATTCTAACAATACCTCATTTGTCTTGTTCTAATAAGTAGTTGATGAGCTATGAGGGACCAGATATACAAACATAGCCTGTCAAAATCATAACCCTCCATAGTCAGGTAAAAAAAAAATACTGACCATCACCCAGTTTACTTCCAGCGGTTGTTCTCGTAGTCCCACTTGGACGAGAGACCATCGATTGGGTTCACCTTGAGGTCCAACATACGTCTCAGTTGAGCCTTCTGGCTCTCATCGCTGAACGACTCAGGCAGTGGGCTGTATACTGTGAAAAACAATAATTTTATATAAAAATATCATCATCAACATCTCAGCTCATAAATATCCCACTGCTGGGCTCAAGCTTCCTCCACTATGGGAGATAAATTGGCCTAATATCATCATGCTAGTGAGACATGTTGGTATAGGGTTTTATTTCAAGCTTTCCTTCTCTTGCATAGACATTATCTTATTATATCTAACTTAGTCGTCTTTTAAGACACGAGTAAGAGTGGAGGTGATGAATTGTATTCTATACTCCCATCATCACACGGAAATGTACAAATACATTAAAATGGTTTAATAATATAGCAGCTTTTTTTTTGGGGTGGGTTGCGATCGGCGCCCTCCTGGCACCACGCCGTCCGGGGCGACAAAGGGGCGTAAGCACGCAACTCCCGCAACCCACCCACGATGCACGTCGCCTTCGTCGTTGGGCCGACCACCGGAGCAGGATTACTTGTCATCAGTGGTCAGCCCGACGGAATACCCCCTACTTGGGGTACTCTCCATCGACCGACGTCCCCCCGTCGGGGAGGACATCAGTCTTTCCTCACGCGAATATAGCACCTTAAGGAAGCAATTCCCTGGTAGAAATATCCTTCAGCCTATCAAGATCCACCGCTGGACATAAGATTTCCTGAACAGGTATAATGCCCTAATTACCGCACTGGGTGAGACAATGGCCGATCGCAGTTGGTGTTGTCAATTTCCTTAAAAAGTGTTGTTACATGTTCTACTGATGATTGTTCAGCAGATTTGTGACATTCCCACTGGCTAGTGAAGGATGGGAAGTGTGAACACATTCTATTCTTCACTTATCACCACATTACGAGAATTTAAATACTAATTGACCAAAAAATTTATATTCCCCGTGACTGATAAAACAGTATACAGACAGTAATACTTGCTCAAGGACCTTTGCTAGGTTGCTGCTTACAGTGAAGAAAGTGAAGAGAGTACGAATGTGTACAATGAGGTTTGGTGATAGTAAAGGCATGAACAAAACCCACCACACGCAAACACCCTCACAAAGTTGGGCTTCCAGCTCTTTCAAACACCAAACCAAAAGTAACAAATCATTACTACTCAGACGTCGATATTCTGCTGTGTGGTAGGGATGGGCGATCTTTCTGAAAAAGATCGATTCGAATTGTTGTCCAAAGAATCCATTCACAATAAAATTGAGGTCTAAAGGATCAATCCCCGATTAATCGATCTATCAATCTTTTCTTTTGGACGTGCTTGTGATGACCTTTTTTTTTTAGGAAGTCAGGTGAGTAAATATGTGATGACCTTTTTTTTTAGTAAATCTGACGCTGTTATTAGTCTTACTTAGTATCGAATGGCAGAAAAAAAATCGAACGACAAATCTCTGGGGTAAAGAATCGATTCACCGAATCGATTTATAAAATCGATCTTTTGGGCCTGCAAAATCGACTCTTCGATTAATCGATCTCAGATCGCCATCCCTACAGTGTGGTACTACCCCGAACGGGCCGGCCCGTGACTATAGACGGGAGACTGTCGACGGTATGCCTCTTCCACTTATAAAAAGTCAAATCACTACAAAAGAAGGAAATCTCTCATCCCCTATCTGTGTACCAATCTGTGACCTTGCATGATATTGTAAGCTAATTTCCCTTACCTGGAGCACCAACTACCAGCAGCAACAATGAGACTTACTCAAGACGATGATGTAGGCTGCAAGTGTACACAATAGACAATAATAGGAACCAACTGCTTTGAAGGCTAAATAAAGGATTTACTTTAGCCTTCAAAGCAATTGGTTCCTATTATTATCTATTGTACTACTATTCATGTATTTACATGAAAAAAACTATTTACCAAAGAGTTTCATAGCCATGTAGATCCAAACAGCTAAGGAAGCGAAAGTAAGAGACCAGCCGAGAACACCCTTCCATTCACCGCTAGGCGCCTGGAATTCGGCAAAAGTCTGGCAGAAGGAAGCACGGTAGAGAACTTTCTTCTCCTCGAGGGTAAGCTTGCGCCAATCACCCTTCTCCTTCTCACGGAGAACCTGAAAATATCGAAATGTTCAGTGTGGGTTTGATTCACAAATTATGATTATTACTCTGCCCTTGTCACAATTGTTTAAGATTGACATGACGGGTCGCTAGTATTTTAATATTTTATTGTTAAAATAAAGCTTTTCTTGCTTTAAATATTATTTTTTTTATTTTCTACGCTTTAGTCTTTTAAATTTTTAGTCAATTTTATATCTAGTAGCTGTCAACATCCATACTAATATTATAAATGCAAAAGTAAGGATGTTTGTTTGTTTGTTTGTTTGTAACGCTTTCACGCTTAAACCACCGAATCGATTTCAAAAATTCTTTCACCAATGGAACTGAAACCGAAGCGAAGCGAGGGCGGGTTGCTAGTTCTTAATATGTATTAAACTTGTTACGACCATAGAGTTATATATATAGAGAAGCTATCCCGAATAAATATTTTGTTCCATTTTGATAACAGTTATTAATTACACTAAAGTTCGCTGCAGCGCTGAAACAATAAATAGTAGTCTAACCCAAACATTGAGGCACACAGCGCTAGATCGCTTTAAAGTTGTGTAACGTGTGGTTATAGTAACTACACGGTACACAACGATTTTAAACTATAGAAGTGACAATTTTTGTACCTACATTCATAAAAAAACTCATACTCTATTTCAAAGTGCACTAAGTAGTTTAATAAATAAAAATAACAGTCAAGTATAAAAGAAAATTAATTATTATATGTTTATATAAACCTTATTTTAACAAACGACAATAATTTTGGATATCCGTGTGGTGACGGAATAAGAATACAATGCACCACTCCCTATCTTGCCCGTGGATGTCGTAAAACACGACTAAGAGATATAACATGCACATAAAACATGTGCAGGAAGGAAAACTCGAAATAAAACTTTATACCAACCTGTCTGACCAGCATGGTATAGTAGGTCAATTACCCTCCTATTGTGGAGGAGGCTTGAGACCGAGGAGAGGAGCCGAGAGACAATTAAGAGTGCGCTTTAGCATCAATGAGTAAAAATCTAATAATTAATTAAAAATATTTCAGTTTCCCTCAAATAGGATTAGGAGATTAGTTTTGTTAGTTTCTGTCTTTTTGTAGAATAATGTATGTCGGGATCTGTTTTGGTTTCGTGGTGTAGTAATTACATACATACATACATATAATCACGCCTCTTTCCCATAGGGGTAGGCAGAGACCACTTCCTTCCACTTGCTACGATCTTGACATACCACTTTCGCCTCGTCCACATTCATTAATCGCCTCATACATGTTCTTCGGTTCAGGGTACTCCTAACCTGGCCTTTCTTAAGAACGTCCCCGATTTGATTGTGGAACGTCCACCTCAGTCTTCCCCTTCCAACACTTCCGTTCATATTCGCCTTATAAATTCTCCTTGTTAGTCTCCTTTGATTCATTCTCTCTACATGGCCGAACCAACTTAACATACCTTTCTCAATCCTTGTCACTACATCTACATTCATTCCACAACGTTCCCTAATCACTCTGTTTTTAATTCTATCACTCAAATGCACACCAATCATGCTCCTCAGCGCTCTCATTTCCACAGCATTTATTCTACTTCCGTGGTTCTTCTGCCATACCCAGCTCTGACTTCCATACATTAGAGTTGGTACAAGCACTCCCCTATGCACAGCTAAGCGAGCCTTCTTAGACAGGCTTTGGCTGCCCATAAAGGTGCGCAAAGCACCATTCACCATATTTCCCTTACACACTCTTCTTTCAATATCACTTTCACATTTACCATCTCTCGCAAATTTAGATCCCAGATATACAAACTCTTGCACTTGTTCTAATATTTCCTCTTCTATACGTATCTTGCATTCCGTCATAGCTTTTTCCCTTTCAAATACCATAACTTTCGTCTTCTTTACATTAATTTTCATTCCTTTTCTTTCAAAAGCCTCATGTACTGCTGTTACCGTCTCTTGCAACTCATTCACCGACGAAGCAAGTAAAACTTGATCGTCAGCGTAGAGAAAACATTTGATAAGTAACCCATTCATTCTCAGTCCATATACACTCTCTTTTAAATCAGTCAAGCAGTTGTCCATGAATAGGTTGAACAGCCATGGTGACGCTACACATCCTTGTCTAACACCCTTTTGGATGCTAAACCATTCAGTGTATGCTCCCTCTATTCTGACACAGGCACTGGAGTTCTCATAGAGAGACTGCAGTGCCCGTATCAGGTTGCCGTTCACCCCATGCAAAGACAATGCTGACCACAATTCATTCCTAACCACTCTATCATAGGCCTTTTCCAAATCCGCGAAAGCGCAATAGACCTTCTGGTTTTTAGCCAAGAATTTTTCGGAGGAAAAGACCTGATCCGTGCATCCCATTCTCTTTCTGAATCCTGCTTGCATATCCCAGACTCTTAGACTCTTGTAGTAATTAAATTAATTTAATTGATAATTTATACTAAAGGAAAAAGAATACAAATAATCAAAATACTTGCGAGAAACACCATGTCAAGTCTGTGCTTAGTCACATATTTTTACCTCCAACCGATTGTGTAATTGAACATCTGCGGGTTTTAGTCTATGAACCAAGATGGTGTGACATTTAAATGTAAAATTATTTTTATTATTGTGGTATTTCGATATTATTACCTATTTATTCACTTTAACAACAAAACATTTTACTTGACTAAAAAATTTGTATTCACTTACAAGTTCACGTTTGGATTCGGATTATACGAATTATTGTATTAATAACGCAGCTCTGTATGCATCCACACTACATGAATGTCATAGCCACACTAAAGTAAGGTGTACGGATTGCAGTACAGTTCAGTCGAACAAATCAAGTGTTCGGACCGTGATATCTAGTACGTAGTACATATATATTGATGGTTACGACCATTTTATTTTGTGACGCCATATTGGTTTTAAAATGACATCACCACACTTACTGTGTTTTGCTCATCCAACTCTATTTATATAAAGAAAATTACTAATCGCCATTTTAAGACGATCATCACAATAGATTTAGAACAACATCAAGTAAATTATTGCATTTCGCAGATCAAGAACTTTCATTTGGTACCTATATCATATATACAGAGTGTATCAGGTTATGGGGCAACTGTTCGAGTATGTTGTAGTTTAACGGTCGTAGATCATAAGTAGAATGTATATTACACAAAAAACAATAAAATGTAAAAGTTATAGTGATTTCAAAAATATATGTGTCTAAGAGTCTATGCCTTAAATATTACGTATTATGTAGGCATGTACAGACAGGATACATGTATGCATGTAAAGTTTCTACAGTATAAATTAAGGTATTAATTGCGCAAACGCTTCAATGGTACGTAGGTACAAAGGCGCCTCGTCAACGTTCATCAACCGTTCAGCTGATTTAAAGCAAAGTTTGTCTTGCTTATGCGAAGGTAATCATTGATTTATTTAATTTCTAATGAACATTTAACAAAGTATGAACATGTTGCAGATTAAGTATCACTGACTTTATACATTTCAATCAGATTTACACGAAAAAGTAATGACAAAATTTAAAACTTTACATGTCTCTAACTCATTAACGAATAAATATTTTTCTTTGAAATTTTTTCATGGTTTCCTACCACCATTGCCTAACTCCCATTTCACCAGTTGCCCCATAACCTGACACAACTTGTATATAGATAGAAGTGAAATATAAGTATTGTATTCTTACTCAATTAGTTATCATACCTTAACGTCTGGAGTGTCAGCACGGAACCTAACGGCAGGCATGGGGAAGTCAGGCCTGTCTGCATAGTTGGGTTGACCGTTGAAACCAAACCCTACCCACTCGCGGTTGCCAATCTGAAAAAAATATATTGCTGATATTAAAACAACTATCTAGGTAAAGAAAAATAAATACAAAAATAAAAAATTGTAATGGGAAAATAAGGTGGATTATGGAGCATCACACCACCTCTCTGTTGCCTCGAACAACCAGGCGAGTGAAGGACAGCCAGGTAAGTTGAGGAAACAGATAATTCTGAACTTATCTGAAGTATCTGTCCCAGGTGAGGTGAGAATGCCCAGGTGAGGTGAGAATGCCCAGGTGAGGTGAGAATGTCCAGGTGAGGTGAGAATGCCCCGGTGTGGTGAGAATGCCCAGGTGAGGTGAGAATGCCCAGGTGAGGTGAGAATGCCCAGGTGAAGTGAGAATGCCCAGGCGAGGTGTAAACAGCAAGGCGAAATAAGGACTGTTAGTTGGTGAAGATAGCCTGGCAATGTGAAAACGACCAGGCAAGGCGAGAAGGGCAAGGCGAGAAGGGCCAGGCGAATTGAGGACCATAGTCTGCCAGAATAAAAGAGTATTCTTAGTTCTCATGTCCATTATTTTCCATACTTGCTCAATATAAAAAAATATGTGCATTATAATTCTTATTTTTATCACTTTCTGTGCTGCAATCTACTTATATGTTAGCTAGTCCGCCAGCTGGCTAGTCGATCCAGTATATGGTGTCTACCACATAACGCCATAACTAACATCCCATCAGATTAAAACTACGAGGGGAAAAAGTGCATCTGTGCCTACCTACACAGTTATGCAGTCTGGACCTTGCTGTTGCAGTCAAACCAGTTACATTGACTGGATGATATAATTCAAGTTATTTTTACAATTTAATTATAAATTGTAAAAATTATTTAATATACTCCAAATGGCCTGATGAGTTTTACTGCTTATCTGCGCCCTGCGCCTAGGGATGCAAATATCACAACCAAAAAACATGAATGTATTGATATATCGATGTTTGATAACAAACATTGATGTACAAAAAACATCACCCTGAAATCATCGATGTATCGAAATATCGATGTTTTCTAGAAATCTATACGAGAAGTTTTTTTTAGCTAAATCAAGCATATTTATTTACATGAAACACCAACATTTGCTAAAAGTACCTTACATTTATTTACAATAGTGAACATCGATATTTTTTTACTGAAACATCGATGTTTCAAAAACCTCAATGTATCGTTTGCATTCCTACCTGCGCCTGTTACCAACTCTGTTGATCTGCACCCTCTACCTGGCCTGTTTATAGCTTTGAGCAATCACAAATTGAAAAATGGTAATAATTGTCTTGTTCAATTGAAAAAGGGCAAACTCAATATGTTTAAGAATATTCATACTCTGTATAGAAGCTGAATTTGAGAATGGGTAAGAAAGGGTGTGGTTAATTGTAGTCCTTTTTCATAACCACACAGATGTCAAAAATATAGCGCCATATATGATTTTAGTTCAAAGTAGTTTTACATGATTACATGAATGGTAGTCACGCATTGAGTTGGATAAAGTTGGTAGAATCCTATAACACCAAAACCATTAATGTATACTTAAATATTATGTAATAGGTCCATAATTAGATTTCATAGTATACTGTACCTTGTAAATAAAACTATATTACGGATTTTATCAAGTTCGCATTTGATTTTTGATTGCTCTACGTTTCATTCGTGGACATGGGCAGACCATGAAATTTGAAGTTTTATTTACAATGTATAAACATCAAAATCATACTGTACCTTGCTGAGTTCACCAACGGAGGAGGAGGCTCTGGCGCAGAGTGGCACACGGACTGCATCTAACAGCGCACGGCGCATTAAAAAGTTAGCCATCTTTCTGTACAGATAACAATATAAAATCGATTAGAGAAAGAGTACTCACTTTATAATTTGAGCTGAAATCATTATTTTTTGCTGCTTAAGTTATTTGTGGGATGTAATCACATTATACACAATCTCTGTGTGGTGACAGAGTAAGAATACAATTTCTGAACTTCCTCTCTTGCCCATGGGTGTCGTAACAGACAACCAAGGAATAGAAAATGCAAATAACGTCTATGGAAGAGAAGGCAAACTCGTAATAAAACCCTAAACCAACCTGTCTGACCAGCTGGTATAGTAAGGTCAATTTCCTGTCTGTTATGGGGTAAGCTCGAGCCCAGCAGTACGATGTATGTGAGCTGTAATGATGATGATAAATCACATCACATCTCATAACTAAACAATAAGCTGACAAAAGGGACAACATACGCTTTATGAATTCAAAATACAGTAAAACCCGTTTAAGACAATTTCGCAGGCACCCGACCAAAAACGCATCTTAGGCGGGAAAGCGTATTATACGGGAAAGGGAAAAACGTGCCATTATTATTTTAAATACTACTACTACTACGTATTGAATTTAACATTTAAAAATTAGCTAAATAAAATGTTGTTTATTTTCTTTATTTAATATACTTACTACTAGATATATTTTTAAATATTAAAGAATAAAAAATATTTAAAAATATAGAAAAATGTAGATTATTATTATTACGTTGCTTAAAGTAATCACTTATTTTAGTGTGACAAAAAGATTTTGAGGCATTAGCAATTACAAGATTTTCAACGTAATTTCATTTTCGCAGTGAGTCTTCGCTTTGATTCAAAGAAGTTACATAACGTCTTAAATATTAACTGCTGATAATGCCTGGGCATGTGACAAAATTGGAGTTGACTCATCTTCTTCTTGGTCATTAGCACATAAGGTCGCTCGACAGTGGCTGGCTGCTGGCGTAAGGGGTAATATGTGTATTTGAGCGGCATGTATTAGCTTATTAAATGGGATGAAGATCGTATTAAGCATTAAGAAATGTATGAAAACATGTCTCAAGTTGCTGGGACTGCCGCAAAATGGCGTATTATGCGGGAAATCGTATTAAACGGGTTCTACTGTATTTTTAACGCTTTCACTGTCTTTTAGTTTTTATCACTATCTCAGCTCATATCGTTGCTTCTGGATTTGAGCCTTGTAGATAATAGAAGGGAAATTTATCCACTATACCACACCCGTCAAGCAAATTGATATAGGATTTTGTTTTGAGTTACTCTTATCTTGCGTAGATGTAATATACGTTTTATATCCCTTTGTCATCTTTTCGACATCTATGTTCAAGACAGGGAGTGGTGAATTGTATTCTTACTCTATCAAAACATGGAAAGTTAAGCTAGAATTTTTTTTTTACTATGTCTAAATTTAAAATCATTATCAGCATTGGCAAATTTGGCAATCACAGTAGTGTGAAGTATTTCATTACAGGTGTTTTTAATCACCAACTACAGCTTCAGTTATTATTTATTTCGACTCAATATTTATATAAAATAATTTTGTTTTTGTTTGTTTTCAGCCCAACTTTACCCTGCTATTGATCTTTTACCTCAACCAGATGAAAGCATTCAGCCTACTGTACCAATTTAAACACAATCGACTTTTACAACTCCATGGCCAAGAAAGGAGTGGTGAATTGTATTTTTACTCTGTCACCATATAGAAAACTTTCAGTCATAATTATAAATGAAAAACAGAAACATCTGATACAGGATAATGTTAAAATATCATACTGTATGTTATATAGCTTGTTAATTTTGCATATTAATTAATTTTAGTTTGATCTCTCAATGTTTTCCTGTTATTTGTTTAGACTGATTGCATTTTAAGTTAATATACTACATGCAGTAGCTTTTTTTTTTAATAAGACAACGCCCTGCACTAAGCGAATAATACTTGTATTGCGAGGGACTTCATAAATATATAATTAACGGAAATAATCATCATCATTATTTTAACTTCATCAATTCAGAAAGAATGTACCAAGTATTTATAGTATTATCTCTCAAATTTTAATAGCATTTAATAATTAGTTAATATAATATTTAGAATACAATGTTAATATTGTGACATTTTAAGAGTATAAAAAAATCGTAAGTATATAATTGAAATAGAATATGTAATTGAATTTGACACCATACTTAGTTTTCAAAACAAGATAATACAAATAATAGATATTGTGTGCTCTTAATTATATTCTAAAACGTGTATAGAGGCTGGTTTATTATTAGATCTGTTATTTTAACACATTATTTAAATCCACATTCGTATTTAATAGTTTACTATGCCTAAATAATACGAAGGAGAAAAACCCAATAATTATAGGTTATAGCAGCGATCAATAGGAAAATGTTACATAACGTGTACTTCAGCTGAAAATAAGCTGTTTATTTAAGAATATATTCATAAATGCATAAAAATATTTAGTAATGGTTAAAAGCAGTACTAATCTCTACTAAGACAAGTGTATCTGCGGGTATATTACGAAATAAACTTTGAATTTGGAATCCACTTACATATTTGACAGTCTGTAGAATAATAATACCCACTTACCCGAAACAGTTAATAATCTAAGCGAAATACGTTAGAAAGCAAACAATTATGAAATGAAACAATAACGTGTAGGGAAAGAAGGTTAAAATTATAATTTACCTTACAATTTCAATAAGTTCCGTGTAAATTAATCTTATCGCCACCCAAAAGAGACTAGGAGACTACGAAAATTAGCGGCACCTGGTGGCAAACATCGGTGAGTTTAATACTCAATTTTACGTTCCATTTTACAGTACAAAGCTGCTCTCTAATTTATACATCACGTATTCCATAATTTTATTATAATATACTTTAATATAGCGGTAATATTGTACAATAAAAATTAAAACTAATTGATCAAAACTTCGGCTGGACAATCATACAACTGTTTATCTTTTACTACTCCTTACATTGTTTCGTAGATAGATAATTATATTTCAACTAAAACGTTATATTCCAAATAATATGAGTACTTTATGGCAGGTATCGTGTCGAATAAGTTGTAGAAATGATTCATGTTAAATTTGACCTTATGACTCATGTTTATGGTAACGCCATCTAGTTCAAACACAATGAACCTTATAAAACATGGCTCGAAATGTTCAAATATTCAAAGACGGTTTTAAATTTCTAAAAAAAATTGATTCTAGGTAAAGTACTCAGTACTAATGATGAGTTTGATATATCAAAACGTAACTTATATCGGATATGTGTTAGATATCATACCATATCGATATCTATATCAATGTAGCCGATATCACAAAAACCGTATCGAGTCAAAACTTCTACTAACATGCGAGAACTATTAAGTCAAAACTTAAAACTATATCGATATGAACACGTACGAACAAAACACAAACTACACAAACGATATTGAGATATGAACCATATTCGTTCCTCTCGTTCTAAGTATATATTCTTTTATTAGTATAAAAGAGATGAAGAGAATATGAAATAACTTTAGTCATGTTTGCATGGTTAATATATCTTACTATATTAGCAATAAGGTTTAGTTTCCATTGTATAGTTATAGTTATGATAACGTTTCTGGCGGCTACGGCTACTTGATATTAGTGAGACACTCTACAAAATGGAACTAAACTTCGAAGTTATAAGGTTGAATTTGAGTTGTTACAATATAGACACAGTACTGTAGGTAATAATAATAATTGTTGTTGTTTCGTGCATTATTTTGATTTGAAAAACAAATGTTGTATTGTTTGTGATAGTTTTTAATTGCACTATATATAATCATTGTAAATATGTCAATTTTTAAATGCGTCAGAGAAGTAATCTCAGTTAACAATTTTTAACATTTACTAGTCAATAATTTTTCTGCGGTCCTAAGCCTAATAAAGCATGAACGGAAATCACCGTAGTTACAATTAGCTAATTGTTAAATAACTTTAGGTAAATACCTACACCTAAGAACTACAGCGATGTATCGCTGACAGCTTAACTGTAAATGTGAGAGTTTGTGTTAGTTCGCATTCATAGTTAGTTTACTCATTTTAATATCAATGTTAACGTTTCAAAACTATACTACTAATATCGATATCAGAAAACCGTTTTCGATGTCGATATGCAAACTGTATATCGGATACATAAACGTTTGTGGCACAAACAGAAAACGCCCATATCTACTCAGTACTCGATATTCTGAAGTATCGATACTTTCTCTTCGATACTACTCATGAGTACAGTATCGATACTTTCTATTCGATATCGTGTCCCTACACAAATCTAATTAATAATTTCAAGGATTGCATTAAAGCTTACATTATTTTTCTATCACTCATCTTCAAACTATCTCGGCATAATCCGCGGCATTACAGAAACTAATCGTAAATGACGGTGATAATCATTCCCTCTTTCTCGCACATTATGTCTGTCTTTACTCACATAGGTTGGTATAGTACACAAATAAATAACCAGATCAATCAGTCTAAATCTGTTTTTACTAAATGCCTTGTTCAATTATTATTAGTTATTGTTATATATTTTACTCACAATGCAAAGCGTGTGTGCATGCGTACGAGCGTGCGTGCATGCATGCGTGTGGGCTCGGGCGGGCTTGCGTGCGTGTGTATGTCTGTTTGTCTGTGGCATCGTAGCTCTCAAAGGGATGGACCGATTTCGATGTGTTTTTTTTTATTGGAAAGCCAGTGTCCTTGTGGTAAGAATATGATTACTAGATTAATGTATATTGTTAATAACGACGTCCTAACTGATACACGTCCCACTGCTGAGCTCGAGCCTCCTCCCCGATAGGAGAAAAATGGAACTACAATATGATGCCGGTCAGACATGTCTGTATAGTACAGGGTTTTATTTCGAGTTTTACCGTCTCTTGTACACATATGTACATTATAGCCTGTAGTGGCCTTTTACGACATCCACGCGCAAGATAAGATAGCGATAAGTGGTACGACACCACGGGTAGAATGTATTCTTATGTGACGTACACCACACGGAAACTCGTGTAATTACCAAAAATATTGTTAAACCTATTTGGTGGTTTTAATAAAGTTGATTTCTTACTTTATGTATAAATTGTAATAGTCCATTGGCATTAAAATTTTTAAAATAATATGCGTACCACTCACCAACCAAGTGCCCTTCAAAATTTTAACAATTATTTAGTATAATATTTTAATTAAATATGTACTCGCAGTTAGGTTTTATACATTCTAAAAAAGTACAGAACTCGCACTACTTTGTGACATGGATTAGCACTTTTTGGCTTTTTAAATACTTTGCTTAATATTTATTAGCAAACAAGAAAGATCTATATTTAAAAAAAAAATATTATCTGATAATCCTGTTTTGCTGACTATCCAACCTGTCATTACAAATAGTAACCAGTTAACCACCATTTTAGATTCGTTTCAAATTTGTGGCAACCCTACGCCGCTGAAGCATAATAAGAAGTTGAAATAGATTGGTTTCTTAATTGTCACTGGTTGTACGCTATCTATAGTAAATGTAAATTGTAAATATAATGTAATAAAATATAATGTAAATTATAATAGTCTAATCTTCCAATCACATCAAAATACTTGGCGAAATGGAAGGGCCAAATGTAAAACTAATAGAATTTAACTCGATATAACGCCATGTATTTGTAATATTGTATTGATGCTCCTTAGACACAATAATGTAGATAGTTTATGAACTCAAAAGCGAATAAATCTAATTTTTCGCTAATGATTATTCTGCCATGATTGTCAATCTCAAAGTTCGAAGTTCTTACATTTGGTTGTTGGCAAAGGGGCATCCCTTTTTAGTTGACGATGGGCTATGGTGCAGTCACACCCCGCTCAATCCATCCGGGACGACGGAGGGATGGTTATACGACCCCATAGTCTGCCAAACGTGGAACTCATTATCACCCTGTGAGCGGGCCACCCGTAGTCGTTCCTTGTCATCCGTAGTAAGAGGGCATCCCTTTAAGGAAACTTATCAACCAACTTTTGGTTGTTGAATGGATGGATACATAAAAAAGCATTTTAAAAGCTGTATCTCAAGTACGTCGTATGAGTTTGTCAAATGCCTGGGGTCGAATCGCATGCAATTAACGTTCACATACCACCACATATGAACTACTATTGAGTACCTACGAGCCTCCTCCAAATCAGATGCCAAATATACCACGCTGACTAGAAGATAGCCGTAGGATTATAAATGTCATTCTCTTGCAAAGATGTCATCCGTTTACATCATATATCTGGTTTTAGAATACCTCAGTACGACAAAAAAGCGGCGGCTTACTAATTCACCACGCTGCAAATGTAAGTATTTCAAGGCGTACCTACATATTATTTAAGTTTTTCATATTTATAGTAGTTAATCCTTAGAATAATAACCTATAGAAGGTAAGTTCACGCACAAAAAGTGAGGCATTTCAATTGGAGCCTAATGGAGCTTACGCCGGAACCGTTCCGTAATGTACAAGTCATTGTACTGCACGAACGTACGCAACTCTTAAAAAATAAATAGGTAATTATGACGGTTTGTGCATTCAAATAGTGTCACAACACATTTGAAAAATTTAAAAAGGTTTTTAACATTACTTTTAAAAGTATATCGACGATTTATGTTAATAACAACAAAATTTGATTTCATAATTTGTATAGTGGTTTGGGTGTGAATGTGTGTAATCGTCTGCGCGCCATTAGTATTTTTAGATTCAAATTTTGAAAATTCGAAGTATGGACACTATCCTTCTATACGTTATTATTCTAAGAGTTAATTATTAAAATGACGTATCTACATTTATAAGAAGCGTCATTATACTTTCTAAAAAAAGTACAAATTACTTTTTATTGTTAAAAACAAAACAAATATACTAAGAATCATTAATAAATTTACAATATGTAAGGTTTCTTTTTAACATGTTTTGCTTCTTCGTCAATAGCAAGAGAAATTAATTCGTACAGCGATTTTTCTGATAACACATCAGGCAATTTTGTTTTATTATGTCTGAACGATAAATCATTATACGATTCTGTTTGTATACTCATCCCACTATCATCATCATAATCATTAACATCCTTTGGTTCTTTATTTTCCTCAGATAAAAATAAGAAATTCAAAACGGACTCTTGTTTTGGACTTATATGTAGATTTCTTTCACTAGACTCGCTCGACGTCTCTATTACTTGATGCTTGTTATTATATTTCTCCATATTACTTTCATTATTCGATTTAACAAAAGATTCATCAAGTTTGATAAGCTCTTTCAAGTCCAAACTATCCATAAGAGTCATGATGTCTTTTTCTAAAGATTTCTCGTTATTACTAATGTTATCTATCACTGCGGGAACGGTTGCCACATTTTCAATCTCATTTGAAAGGGAAGAGAAACGTGGACTGTGAGTATTGGGTTTCAAAGTTTTAGTTAATTTAATTTCAGGTCTATCTAATGCATCCAATAAAGTGACTCTCTCATTCGATCTATAGCTCCTTTCTCTTTCTTTTTCACTATCATCTACTTCTTTTGTGTCATTATCATGTGTGTCAAAATATTCTGCTATTTCATCGCTACCAAACATAGTTGACAGAAAATCTTTAAAACCTAGGTCCAGTCCTAATCTAAGGTTTTCGGCCCCTGTTGTAGATGTAGGTGTTAATGTAGTTATGGTAGGAATAGTCTTCTTAGTAGGATTTATAGGGACAAAAGTTCTCCTTGTTGTAGTAGTTTTTGAGACAATTTGTGGAACTGTTCTGGGAATTTTCCTCGTAGTAGGCTGATACGAATTTGGTACGTCCTGAAATTATCAACTATTGTCAAATTTGCTGACCTGTATGATTATCGAAAATTTCCTTTATATCTCTGTATTACCTGTTTCATAATATCTGTGATCCATTCAGCGTAATAGCCCAGTTTGGTGAAAACTGTGGGTGCATCAGAAGCACCGCATAACGGAGATCCGAAACTAACCACACCCATTAATATGTCGTCTACAATCCCTGGTCCACCAGCATCGCGCTGTTACGAATAATACATTATATTAAAACATTTTCAGTAAATCTGTAATAACGACAGCTATGCTTTAGCCTATTTTTGTTTATTCTTTAAATTCTTTTTTTTTTATAGTTGAATAGTAGACTATTTTTAAAACTCTAGTAGCGCATGGCGACGTTTTTCATCCAACAATTTTTTGCAAAATTGCCAAGATGCATCTTTGCTGTTTTTATCCTACCATGATAACTACTTTAATCTATTACAGAAATAAAAACACCTGATTTAAAAGTCTTAGTAGTTGTAATATGAATAATAGCTATGTGCCAAAATTTATATGCGTCTCTATATGGCAAAGAAATAGCTGGATGAAAATAATAATTATGTGATCACCATCATAAATGGCTTTACGGCGATGTGAAATTTTCATGTCTTTTTTCCAGAAACTAGAAAAGCTTTTCCGCAAGTTACTAAAAAAACATACAATATTGCAGTTTAAAAAATAAGGACTGCGTGAAAGTAAGATCTAGCCTTGTTAGACTTGAATTTACTATTAGTGGCTTAGGCGTACTTACATTGCATGCACCTCCACCTCTTGATATGAATCCAGCGCAAAAATTTGTCATTGTTACATATTCTCTGAAAATTCAATATAGTTATTATATATGTTATATTATTACAGATTATTTCCTTGTTGGTTTCTGTGACAATTTCATAAAAAAAAAATTTAATACTTAATGTACTGCGAGGTGAAGTATAATTAATTACCTTGAATAATGATCTTGACAAGATGACAGTGGATAGAAACTCAGTTCAGCGTATGAGAGTTTATTTCTAAATGGACTATAAATAATGTTGTTCGACTGAAACATATAATATTATGTAAAATACATAGTTATAAAACTTTGCGGCCACCATATAACATTCTATAAAATTTATAGTTTTCTATATTGTTGTTGTTTTAAATTTTAGACACAAAAATAGTTCTATTTACACTACCCATTTTTTTGTGGTAGACTATGCCAAGACTGGTCTGGACACATCTCGCCCAATCTACCCGGAGCGATGGATGGACGGCGTGCAGTTCCATAATGAACCCCACTCCCTCCCCATCACCATTGGACCGACTACTGGTACCGATTCCTTTACATCCGTGTCCGGCCCTCATGCGCTCGGCCTCTGTGCGGGTGGCAGACTAATCCCCGGACTGTCCACCCGTGACCTCGACTAGGGCGGCATCAGACCTAGGTAACATCATTACCCTGCCCTTATCCCAATTACGAGGAACCGACGCAATACATCCACTTCTACCGCATAAAATATGAGATACAGTCTCTGCGTTTACCTTTCTATTCATGTTATGTTTCACGCAATCTGTTTTCGATCTTCCTTTACTCCTAAAGTTTTAACATTCATAATTAAAACTTTTCTAAAAAGATTATTTTCATCGCGTCTCATATTTCCATACCACATCATTCCCTCACTCTAACTTCTGACACATAAATAGATAAAACAATAAAATATCTTGTATTAAAATTATGACTTACTTCTTTAGCACCCCAGCCAATAACAGTAATTGTCTCAGTATTACTTGGTAAATTCCAGGGATTTTTATCGATTTCTATCTTTTTAACTCTGCTGTGTTTTCTTGTAAAAATGATTTTCCTCGTCAATCTCATAATGGCGAGGTTGTTCTTTAATGATTTTGGATCGTAATTTGGATGAAAGAAAATTTCTAGAACAGCTATATTATCACCACCACCCTCGTAATAGTCACTGCCGACTTGCACTGAGAGAAATGCTGGATTCTCGCGGAAGAAACGATTGTTCCATGCCCTGAAATTTTTTCATCTTATAATATTATCCTATTCGCAATAAAAAGTTTACAAACTCGTCTAGTAGATATAACCGACTTACAATTGCAAGCACGAAGCAGATGTGATGACCAAGTCACTTTTTATAATTGAACCAACACATTGGAATTTCTTAAAAAATTGGACGCTAGCTAAGAAAGGGAACTTTTTGATGCGAGTTTGGAGACCATGGTAAATGCGACGACCACTTGATCCTGTTTACAAAAATAAATTAAATTTTACCAATTTAAATTCATTCTTCTTAAATGCAGGATTATAGAGTATACCTGTTATCTAAATCACTACATATTATAAAACAAAGTCGCTTTCTCTGTCCCCATGTCCCTATGTATGCTTAAATCTTTAAAACTACTCAACGGATTTTGATGCGGTTTTTTTTAATAGATAGAGTGATTAAAGTGGAAGGTTTATATGTATAATAACATCCATTAAATAGTGGAGAAATACTGTTATTTTTGAGGTTTCTAATGTGATGTCTTAAATAATTACATTTTTTTCGCTTACATTGCAAACGCAGGCTGAACCCTACGAGATTTATCAAAATAATGTACTAAGTATTGTACACATTGAAAAGGTCTACAGAAATCTCCGCGATGGTATATGTCTATCTCTTATGGATATCCCACAATAACATTTCTTATTATTTACTTTTTACGACAAATAATGGCTAATTCTCGAAGCAATTTTAACCAATACAGCAATTGTTGATTTAATATAGATCTATATGGCCCTTTACAGCATATGATTACAGATTTGATATATGATTGACAGCATATGAGGCAAATAACAATCTATTATACCAATAAATAAAATTAGTGTCTGTTTGTAATGTCAAAATAATAGGCTTTTTTCATGCTCACAGGGCTATTTGCAGGGGGGCGCGGCCGGAGCACCTCCTCGTGGTGCTCCCTGGTAACGTCCATTTGGACGTCATGCGTCCATTTGGACGGCCAAGATTCCGGCAGGGGGGGGGTCTCCGCGTGCGGCTCTGGTGGCAGAGGGCACGGCGGATCTGACCCGGGGCCAATGGGGCGGATGTGCCTCATGGCACTCCGTCGCCAGGGACGGTTGCGTCACGGCCCGGGGGCGTGACGGGTCGGTCGCTCGCGAGCGGCCAAACCCGGAAGGCCCAAACCGTAATCCTGAGCAGGGGGGTCAGGACCGGGGGTCTTCGGACCGCGGGGAAGAAAACCCCTATAAAAAATTACCCCAATCTTAAGTTTGGCCACTCGGCGAGGAGATGTATGACTGGTGGGTTAAGAAGCGCGTGAGCGTCCAGTCGTTAGAGTGGTAGTCAAGGCAAGACTCAAAAACGTCCAAAAAAATGGCAGAAGTTAATACCAGTAATACTTCACCAGAGGGTCCCGGCCAGGCCGGGGAATCCCTTGCTATGCCGGTGCTTGCGCGCGACGTCCATTTGGAGTCGCGCCCAAGTCCCGGCACAGTCAGTCCCCAATCGTATGGGTGGGGGACAACTACTGCCTCAGAAGCCGAAAGCCCGGCTCAACACCAAGTGGCTCAGGGGGGGAGGGGGAACGAGGAGGAGGTGCAGGTGCGGAAGAAGACCCGAAGGACAAAGCCGAGGCGATCCGCCGCTGCACGAGCCCGCATTAGCGCCAATGCATCGAAGGCGTGGCGGGCGCGGATGAAGGCTGAAGCCATTGCCGCACGCGACGAGGGCGGCAGCATTGCTGCTGCAGGGCCGTCGCGGGACGGGGGTGGCGTTGCTGCCCAGCCGTCGGAAGAGAGGATGGAGACCACTGCAGGGCCGCCGCGTGAGGAGAGCGGCAGCAGCAGCGGGTCCGAGCACGAGGGCGGCATTGCCGCAGAGCCGTGCATAAGGGTAGCAGGCGAAAGCTCTGAGCTGCCGAGCGATGAGGGCGGCACTGCCGCAGAGCCGTCGCAGGATGAGGGCGGCAGTGCCGCAGGGCCATCCGAGGCATCGGAGATGGAGCTGACGGACGTGGGCGGAAGTGCCGCAGAGCCGTCCGCCGATGAGATCAGCACCCCTTGGGTGCAAGTCGGCCGGAGTAGGGAGGAGGGCGGTGGATGCGCCGCAGGTAGGCATATATTAGGCGCGCCGTCGGTTGAGGGTTCAATTAGGCCGTCGTCGTTGCCGTCGTCGCCGTCGTCGTCGTCGTCGCCGAGGAAGAGGACGGAGAGGGCTGCAAAGGCGCCAGCTCCAGCCCCAAGTGCGAGGAAGAGGGAGGAGGCCCTCCCCCCGAGACCCTGGAAGCGCCCCCTGCAAGAGGGTGGCCGCTCCAACACCGACTCGGAGGGGAGTTCCATCATCATGCCTCCTCCCAAGGTCCCGACCATGCGCCGGGGGCGCAGAGGCCGAGGATCGGTGGTGGCGGCGTGGCCTGGGACACCGGGTCCGGCCGGCCACGGTGGCGAGGTGGCGGCCCTCCAGGCCGCGAACGCCCGCCTTAGTGAGGAGGTCTCCGGCTTGCGGGCACGCAACCGCAAGCTGGAGACGGAGCTATCGGCGGTGCGACGGGAGAACCGCGGGTTGGCCAAGGAGATGGCCGACCTGCGGGCCCAGTTCGCGCGCCTGGCGCCGGCCGCGCCGCCTGTGCCAGCCTCGCCACCGAAACGGGCTGCGCCGGGGAGGGCGGGCCCGTCGTCTGCGCCCGTGGCGCCGGCTGCGCCCGTCGCGGCTGCTGCGCCAGCTGCACCCGTCGCGGCTTCGGCGCTTCCTCCCCTCGTCGTGGTCCCTCCGCCGGCTCGTGACCGCGGCAGACCTCGGAGGGGGGAGGAGCCGCCGCCCGACGAGGTGCACGGCATGTCGGAGTCGGCGGTACGCGTGATCCTAGCCCGAGTAGGGGTGATGGTGGATGCGCGTATCGCCGCCGTAGCGGCCAGGCTCCCGCCTGAGCCGCCCCTCCGACCGCCGCTCGCCGCGGACAAGGCGAGGCGGCCGCAAGCGTCAGCTCCCACCCCGCTGCCCTGTCAGGGTGGCCGCGTGGTGAGCTACGCTGCGGCCGCGGCCGGGCCCAAGGGGCCCAAGAAGGCCGGCAAGGTGCCGGCTCCCGCCAAGGCCGGGCCGTGGCCGGCGCCAGCAGCTGCACCGCAGGCGCCGGCCAGTGCACCCGCGACCGCTCCTGCTGCGCTCAGCGCTGCTGCCAGGCTCGAACAGGGCTGGCAGGTGGCTGAGCGGAGCAGGAAGGCACGCGGCCAGAAGCGGAGAGCGGCGGCCAAGAGTGCCGCTGTGGCCGCCGCTCCCCAGGCGGGAGCCGGCAGAAAGGGGAAGAAAAGGTCGCGCAGGGGCCTCAAGTCGCCGAAGACGGCCGCGGTGGTCATCACCGTGCTGCCTGAGGCGGCTGAGAGGGGCCTCAACTATGAGGCCGTCCTAAAACGCGCCCGGCGGGAGCTGGACGTCTCCGGTATCGGGGGCGTCGAGGCGAGGACCCGCAAGGCCCGGACAGGGGCTCGAATACTCGAGTTCCCTGGGGCCGAGGGCGCGAAGACGGCCGATAGATTGGCCACGATGTTGAGGGGGCTGTTCGGGCCGGAGGATGGTGTCCGAATCGCCAGGCCTGTCAAGTGCGCAGAGATGCGCCTGACGGGCTTGGACGATTCCGTGACGGTGGAGGACGTCCGGGAGGCCATTATGGCGCGTACCGGATGTGCCTCGGACACCGTCCGGATTGGCACCATCCGCACTGGTCCGGGCGGCGTCGGTGCTGCCTGGGTGCAGTGTCCGGTGGAGTCGGTCAGGCAATTGGCCGACTCAGGCAGGCTCCTCGTGGGCTGGAGCTCGGCGCGGGTAACCGTGCTAGAGCCCCGGCCCGCGAGGTGTTACAAATGCATAGCGGTCGGACATACCCGACCGACATGCAAAAACTGCTTTGACTGCAGCGGGCTATGTTTCCGTTGCGGTCAGACCGGACACCAGGCGGCATCGTGCTCTGCGGTGCCCCACTGCCCCGCGTGTGCGGCAGGCAATAGGCCTGCCAAACACCGCATGGGCTCTGGGGACTGCAGACCCCCGGCATCGGCCCCGAAGGGGCGGGACGGTCCATCGACCGGGCCAGTCCCCGCTCCGAGCGCGGCCCGATCGCCCGTCAGCGCGGAGGAGGTGACGATGGATACGGACCGTTAATGGACCCCGTATCCATTCGTCTCCTCCAGGCCAACCTCAACCACACCGCCGGTGCGCAGGACGTGTTCCTGCAAGCCATGGCGGAGTGGTTGATAGGAGTAGCCGTAGCCGCGGAGCCGTACGTGGTGCCCGACCGGCCTAACTGGTTGGGTAGCACCGATGGCACCGTGGCAATCGTCGCCTCCACGTCGTGGCCTTCGTCGCCTCTGACCCTTAGGGACAGGGGCGTCGGATACGTCGCGGCGGACTGGGGGGAGATTACGCTCCTCGGAGTCTATCTCTCCCCTAACTGGAGTGTGACCGATTTCGAGGCCTCCCTCACCATCATGGAGGCCTCGTTACGGCGAATGGCATCGCGCCAGGTCTTCGTCTTGGGGGACTTCAACGCCAAGTCCGTGGCGTGGGGGTCTCCCCGGACGAACGACCGAGGACGGGCGATCGAGGAGTGGGCGGCGGCACTGGGCCTCTGTTTGCTGAACAGGGGCTCGGTGCATACGTGCGTGCGACAACGGGGCGGGTCGATAGTGGACCTTTCGTTCGCTAGCCCCGAGGTCGCCGCACGCGTGGGGAGCTGGCGCGTCGTGGAGGAGGTGGAGACCTTGTCGGACCACCGGTATATCCGGATGGAGGTCTCCCCGGTAATCCCGACGCGCAGGGGTCACGGGGCGGATGGACGTCCTGCGTTCCCGCGATGGGCTGTGGGTCGCTTAGACCGGGACCAGCTGGCGGAGACAGCCATCGTTTATTCGTGGCTGTCCTCTGCCAACCAGTCGGACGGGGTGGACGCCGAGGCTGGCCGCATCCGCAGTGCGTTGACGCAGATCTGCCATGCGGCCATGCCCCGGGTACGGCGTCCGCCCCCGAGGAGGGCGGTCCACTGGTGGTCCCGGGAGATGGCGGATCTCCGGGCCGCGTGCATTCGCGCCCGGAGGGCCTACACCCACAGCCGGCGGCGGCAACGCGACGCGGAGCGGGAGGCCTTGCTGTATGAGGGCTACCGCAATGCGCGGTCGGCCTTCAGGCTGGCCGTCCGCTCCACCAAGGACGTCAGTCGGCAGGAGATGCTGGACGGTCTCGACCGTGACCCCTGGGGACGCCCCTATCGCGCGGTGCTGAATAAGCTCCGCGCGCGGGGCCTTCCCCTCACCGAGACTCTCCAGCCCAGCCTCTCACCCGGGTCGTCGAGGACCTGTTCCCGCGGCGGGCGGAACACACGCCCCCGGTCATGGCTCCGCCAGACACTGACCGGGAGGCCGACGACGACAGTGTTCCGCCCATCACGGAACCCGAGATGGGAGTGGCGGTGGCGCGCATGTGCGCAAAGTCCACCGCCCCCGGGCCCGACGGTGTTCCATACCGCGTGTTGGGCCTGGTCCTCGACCACCTGGGTCCCCGCCTCAGGGAGCTGTTCGACGCGTGTTTAGCGTCCGGACGGTTCCCTGGGTGCTGGAAGGAGGGAAGGCTGGTGCTCCTGCCGAAGCCGGGACGGTCTCCGGGGTCGCCTTCGGCCTACAGGCCTATCGTGCTGCTCGATGACACGGGCAAGCTACTGGAGAGGGTGGTAGCTGCCCGCATCGAGCGGCACCTCGTCGGCACGGGGCCCGATCTGTCGGACGCCCAGTTTGGGTTTAGGAGGGGTCGTTCGACGATCGCGGCTCTGTTGCGCCTGAGGGCCGTGGCGACTGAGGCCGTCACCGGTGGGGGAGTGCTGTTGGCGGTGTCCCTAGACATCGCCAACGCATTCAATAGTCTGCCATTCAGCTGCATCAGGGAGGCGCTCCGGTATCACGGAGTGCCAGCTTACCTGAGGCGGCTAGTGGCAGACTATTTGGTGGGGCGCAGCGTCCTCTGTACCAACCGAGCAGGGGACGTTGTGCGAACGCCCATGACGTGCGGTGTCCCACAGGGGTCGGTCCTCGGACCCACCCTGTGGAACATCGGCTACGACTGTGCGTTGCGGGGGAGCCTCCCGCCCGGGCTGGGCGTGATTTGTTACGCCGACGACACGCTCGTCACAGCCCGCGGTGGGACGCTAGAAGAGGCGGTAAGCCTGGCGACCTATGGCACCGAAGAGGTCGTCAGGCGGATCGAGGCGCTGGGGTTGAGGGTCGCCCTGGACAAGACGGAGGCCCTCTTGTTCCATGGGCGCCTTATGAGCCCTCCCATCGGCGTCTCGATCACCGTCCGATCGGTTGACATCAGCATCCGGGCCCATATGAGGTACTTGGGCCTGGTGCTCGACGGGCAATGGTGGTTCCGGGAGCATTTCCGCAGGCTCGCTCCGCGGCTCGTCGGCGCGGCGTCCGCCCTATCGTGGCTAATGCCGAACGTGGGCGGACCGAGCGCTACGTGCCGACGGCTGTACACGGGGGTCATCCGGTCGATGGCCCTGTACGGCGCACCGGTGTGGGCGGGGTCCTTGACCGTCCGACTTAGGGCCCTTCTGTGGCGACCACAGAGGGTCATGGCGGTCAGGGCCATCCGCGGATACCGCACGGTTGCGACGGAGGCAGCGTGCCTATTGGCCGGGACTCCCCCGTGGGACCTGGAGGCGGAGATGCTCGCCGAGTTGTATCGGCGGGTGTCGGGGGTGCGTGGGGAGGGCGGTGTGATCTCGTTAAGGGATCTCACCGCCTGGCGCGTCGACGCCCGCCGAGACGTCATTGCCCGTTGGGCAGTCCGGCTGGAGAGGCCTCGGTTCGGGGTGCGAACCGTGGAGGCCTTCCGGCCGGTGCTGATGCAGTGGTTGGAGAGGCGGCACGGGGTGCTCTCCTTCCGACTAGTGCAGGTGTTGACGGGGCACGGGAGCTTCGCCAAATACCTGCACAGGGTCGTGAGGAGGGAGAGTACACCGTCCTGCCACCACTGCGATTGCGACGAGGACACGGCGCGCCACACGCTCGAGGCCTGCGCGGCTTGGGCAGTGCAGCGCCGTGAACTCGTCGCAATCATCGGTGCCGACCTGACGCTGCCGGCCATCGCTAGGGCGATGGTCGACAGCGTCGGGAACTGGGACGCGGTCGCAGCCTTCTGCGAGACAGTGATCTCGCAGAAGGAGGCGGCGGATCGTCTGCGCGTGGAGCGCAGCCTCGATGAGGAGATCCGCCGCCGGCGACTGGGGCGGCGCAGGCGCAACTATCTGCGCCTCATGCCGCCCTAGCCGAGGCCGCGGGTGACGTGACCGGGGATTAGTCCGTCACCCGCCGAGAGGCCGACCGCGTGAGGAAAGACCGACGTCCTCCCCGAGGGGGGGACGTCGGTCGATGGGAGGGTACCCCGCGTAGGGGGTATTCCGTCGGGCCGACCACTGACGACAAGTAAACCTGCTCCGGTGGTCGGCCCAATGACGAAGGCGAGGTGGTTTTCGGGTGGGTTGCGGGAGTTGCGTGCTTAAGCCCCTCTGTCGCCCCGGACGGAGTGGTGCGGAGGCGCGCCGACCGCGACCCACCCAAAAAAAAAAAAAAAAACAGGGTTATTTGCACGACACCAATGCCTAAAATACAGATTAAAAAATTTTTGTCTGACTGTCTGTTTGTTCCGGGTAATCTTCAAAACGGCTGGACCGATTTCAAAAATTCTTTTACCAATGGAAAGCTATAATATCAGGGAGTAAACTAGGCTATATTTTATCCCGATATTCTCACGGGAACGGGAATTACGCGGGTAAAACCACTAAAACCGAAGCGAAGCGAGGGCGGGTTGCTAGTAATCTTATAAACTGACGATATCATGACAGATAGTTCCCTAAAGAATTAAATTTAATTAACACCAAATTTTGTAAGTATTTAAGTAGATACTGATATTTTTATAATGATATAGCTATGTAATTTGTTTCAGATTTCATTTAACCTGAAAAAATGGGCAAATTAGGTTAAATGTTGAATGCAATGCGTTGGACAAAAGTGATACTCACGCCAATATTCGTTATCACTGATTATATTTTCGTTATAATCATTGCCTTCACTAAGATTATCTTTTGTGATGTTTACTTGTAATACATTCTGACCGTTTTCAATATATCTTAAAATTTTTGAATTGATATCGATATTTCTGTTATGCATGTAAGTTTCTTTCAGATACTTAAGTTTTTCAATAAACTTATCTATATATGCCGTAACTAAATCATTATCATTTTCTTCTAAACTTTTACTGCCCTCGTTTAAAATTTCGTTTATTTGAGTAATAAAATATTGTGAAGTATTATTTATGTTATTTACCCTCGACAAGTTTGCTATTTCTCTTAAATTTTCATAATCCGTCAATGTTATTGAAACGAAAAAGTCGTGTAACGTAGAGAAATGCTTCAATCCGGGTCGGTCTATTACGCCTTCAAACTTAAGAATATCCAATAAATTATTCACAGTGCTTCGTATCACTGATGCTGTTATTGAGATAGTATTTTCTTCAATAACCGGTACTTCTACAAGAGTTTCGACAAGAATAAAAATGTTTATAAAAGCAAAAGACAAAATACCGAATTTCTCCAAAAACATAAGGATAATTCTTCTGCAATAATGATATTAAATTAAAATATTGTTATATTATGAATTCTTTATATTAAATTTTGTTACGATGTAGGTAATGCTTGTTCAATATATTGAAATATCTTTTATTGTGTTTGATTTTATTTCCTTTAGGAATATTGAAAATATTTTATCGCTGTAATAAAATTAAAAATTTTCGTAATACAATCGACATCAAATAAATCTTGCAATTTATTGTTTTGTTTGCGAAATATACAAATTTCTTATATTTTATAGCCAGGCAGTGTTATTTTAAAAGACAACACTCCGTCATCATCATATACGTCCCACTGCTGGGCTCGAGCCTCCTCCGCTATGGGAGGGAAATTGACCTACTATATGACGCTGGTCAGTCATGTTGGCATAGGGTTTTGTTTCAAGTTTTCCTTCTCTTGCATAGATGTTATATGCATATCATATCCCTTAGTCATCTTTTATGACACCCACGGGGAAAAAAGGGAGTGGTGAACTGTATTCTTATTCCGTCAACACACGGAACCGGAAAGTACTAAGAAATAAATCTTTGTCTCGCATGGAACTTTACAATTAAAAAATTATCGAATACTAGTCACATGCGAATTCGAAACAACATTTGTACACAGAATGACCCTGCGTGAGCATAGGACCCATGACACTCGCACTAGAACGCCTTATTTAGACCACTCTTACAAAAACAATTTTAAATATATCGCTTATATTAACTCTTTTGTTAGAATCCCATTATCATCGCCGCATCCCCACTGCTGCGTCTCCAAAATAATGGGAGGAAGTTAACTTACTATGCCACGCTGATGAAATGGGTCGGTGTACGCTTTTATTTCGAGTTTTCCTTCTCTTAAAAAAGGGGCACTGCTGAAAATCAGCGTTGTGGTGTTACATTGACATCACAACAATTGCTGAGCAGATATCCTTTTTTCTGCCGCAGCTGAGACGTTCATTCTATCACAATTATTATGTCTCTTTATTTAGTTTATTGATTTTTTGTGTGTTTCATTTTGTAAAGTTTTTTTTTTCTATGTGTTCCTAACGTCTCTACTCTGTGGCACAAAATAAATATTTTTCTTTCTTTCTTTTCTTCTTACACAGATGTTATGTGCATATCATATCCCTTAATCGTCTTTTACGACACCCAAGGGCAAGATAGGGGGTGGTGAATTATATTAATAATTATTAATTTAATTAATTTCTCAAAAGGTATTGTCATTAAAATACTAACCTGGGTATAATATCAAGGTTCATGAAGTTGATCAAAGTAATCACATCAGAAATTACTGTAAGCTAGTGACTTGTCCTCGCATAGCTTCGGTTTACCTCGCTTTGTCCCGTATTCTCCAATATCTCCTAGGATATTACGGTACGTGACTGTAGAACACGAGGCCTCGGTTTCAATTACCGCAACAAGTTAAAATATTTATAGCATTTCTGATAAGTTTTGCCGGCAATCGAGGTAAACCGTTTTATACCCTTGAAAACTCACCCCCTTCCACTTCCCGACCTCAGATCGCCCGCAAATTATTGTTATATTCTCTTCCTTTTCCAACGGGTTTCATCCTAGTATTATTTTTTAAGCTATTGCATAGCTTTAATCGCGGGCTTGGCGCGGTGACCGAATCAAGAAATTCCGTAACGAAAATAAAACCTCACACCCCCCTACCATGTAGGGGGGTGTGAGCTACATGCATGTAGCTACATGGTACGAGCTACATGGTACGAGGGTCATGGCAGCTCGGCCGAGCGTACGGTCGTCGACACATTCTGCGTTCGTCCGTCTCGGTACGCACACGTGCCATCGCTTTGCGTAGCTTAGATCACAAAAGTGTTTTCGCGCGTTTTCTAACGGTCCCAATGATCTTCAGCGGGCGACAGTGGTAATCCAAATTGCCTTTATTGTTATACATATAGTACATTTGTTTTCTTATCGGTCACCAAAAAGTGTAACTTCAATTATTAATATCAAAGAAAAATACTGCATTAATAAAAAATAAATGAATAATTATAATTGCATAAGTTGATAAAAAATGTTATGCAATAGCTTCACCGCGGCAGTCCTAGAGTGTCACACGTTTTATTTTTTTTGGTTCAGAAATTATCGACACTGGTCTATATACCAAAAATCAGAACAAGTATTCATGGATCTTTTCGTGTGGTGACAAATTAAGAATACAACTCACCGCTCCCTATCTTACCCGTGGATATCGTAAAAACGACTAAGGGATATAATATGCACATAGATCTGTGCAAAAGAAGGAAACCTCAAAATGAAACCCTATACCAACCTATCAATGTATGACGAGCACGTTATAGTAGGTACCCCTTTCATTGTGGAGGAGGCCCGAGCCCAACAGTGGGACGTATGTAGGCTACAGTGATGATTCATGGATCGTCCAAGTATTGTCTTTGTAGCAATTTGAAATCAATACGATGTCATATATCACACCATTTACAATTGAATGTATTTACAATATAATGTGAATATTACCTCAAGTAATTTTAAATTCTTTAACAGCCTTTTACAGGCTTGTTTTTAACCCTCGAGGGGATGGGCAAAGGTTATTTTATTTTATTTATTTATTTATTATACACTTTATTGTACACCAGAAATTAATACAAAAGAGCTATATATAATGGATAAAGTACAATGGGCGGCCTTATCGCTATAAGCAATTTCTTTCAGGCAACCTTTGGATGGAATTAGCGTAGGAAAAAAAAGGTTATCGTCATCATTAACAGCATTTCAGCCTATCGCCGTCATGTTACGTCGTAGATCGTCGGTCCACCGAGAGTCCTACCCTGCGTTGTCTGATATCAGGTATCATGGTTGCCACTCAAGAACCTTTCCTCCACAGCGAATGCCGGTTCATCAAGTGATGCGGCCTGTCTATTGCCACTTTAGCGTACTAATTCTTCGTGCTATGTCGGTTACACCCGTGCTTCTAAGGATTGCCATATTAAAAGGTTATACATGTTTACTATACAGGTATACCTATATTTCACTTCTTTTTTTAATGGCGCTCACAAGATTTCGCCAATAACTCAATTTAGATTGACAGTTATAGGAGTTAGGAACCTTATATTTCACTTATGTATTTTTTTTTACTCGACTTTGGCAAATTTGTGGCAGCCCTACGCCGTTGAAGGCATAATAAGAAGTTGAAGTTATGTATTTTTTTAATCTTATATAATAAGGTACCAATTCATTGTCATCTATTAGTCATATAACGTCATAGAGGCAATTTTCGATCAGCAAACTCAAATCACCTGCAACAGGATTGTAACCATTGAACTCACGGTCACAATTCACCTTTATATAACTTATTTATTACAGATACAATTCAATTTAAACGCACGTTACATAAATGTATTTTCAACTTGAGTATGAAAATGTTATAAAACTTCAAATATTATTCTTTATTTTACAGATTTTCTAGAACTACCAAAGCAACGCGATAATCAAAAATTCAAATACAAACGCTATAAAATCTGTAAAAATAGTTTTAACTGCGAAAGAGTTAAAATACTTTAGATATACAGTCGAATTTTCGTCATTAACAATTTTATACTCTTATTTACGTCAAAGAATATTATGGTGTCAGTGTATATTACTATTTGTATATTAAGTCTTATCGTTGCCAAGTATCCATGCACTCATTACAATAAATCCAAATATTATACAGATTTTATTAAAATGCTTGTGCTGAAAGAAAATTTCTACACCGAAATAAATAAGAATCTCCAAAACATTCTGAATAAAATGTTTGATACTATGTATTTATCAGAACAGTTTCTAAATGAAACGAAAATCAAACTTCTGCTAATAATGTACTATGATTTAACTAATATAGCCGAATATAATTTTGAAATATATGATGTATTAAGAAATGCTACTATAGTCAATACTCCTAGTGAAGCTATAAAAAAGATTGGATTAGACGCACTTGTAAGAGAAGCATTAAATGCTAATCAATTTAAAATCTTTAAAAAGATTGAAAGAAAAGATCATAAAAATATCCCAAATGTATCTACAACAATAAAACCTTTATCATCAGAATTAAATAATAGCACAGAATTTAAAAAAAATCATTAAAAAGTTTCTCGTTAAAATAAAAAGTTTAAATGTAGACGACATTATTAATAGGAACAAATCCTCAAAAACGTTTTCTTCGACATATAAAGATGTGTTACTTTAATGAAAGGGGACTTAATTGTGTTTGTATTTTAATAATAAATATCTGGTTGACCGAGCTTCACTCGGTATATTTTTGTCGAATTTATTTGCATATATATTAATAAAAAATAAATAATGAAAATTGTATAAAAAATTACAAGAAGAGAATAATAATAACACCGAGATTCGAACCGACGCTGTTTGAATACCAAAAAACCAAAATCAGAACCGGTCAACTTCCCAACTGAGCTATCGTAACTCATGACGTTGACAACGAAATTTGAAATCATATTCTTTTAAAATTTAATCATTGTATTGTTTTGCTAAAAACACTGACAAAACAACATTTTCTATAAATAAAACCTAGCTAGATCGATTTTTTGGACCCGAAACCTCTAGTATGCCAAGTTTCAACAAAATCGTTGGAGCCGTTTCCGAGATCCTGAATATATATATATACAAGAATTGCTCGTTTAAAGATATAAGATTATTAATAAATGATTTTTTTTTTTTTTTAATTTATTTAAGACAACACCCTGCACTAAGGAAATAATCCTTGTATTGCGGGGGACTTTACAAACATATAATTAACGGACACAAATTACATCCAGACTCAGAACAACAATTTGTGGATCGCACAAAGTGTTGTCCCGCGTGGGATTCGAACCCCCGACACTGGCGCTGTAGGTCGCTATCTTAACCACTACGCCATCTGTGCAGTGCAGATTTTAAATGAGTTAGTATCAATTTTCGTATTTTTATTTCTCTTTAATATGATGACAAGTTTCTCGTTACTAAAGTTGAAATTTGTTTACTTTGTAGTACCTAGGAGCACACTGTCGACTGTCGTCCGTACACAGTTGCGGGCCGATCCGTCCAGGCTAGTACCACACTCTCGCAGAAAATCTACATCTGAGTAGTAGCAATTTGTTACTGCACTTCGTTCGGTGAGGGAGAGAGCCGGCAGCCCAACTCCTGAGGGTGTTTGCGTGTGGTAGCTTTTGGCCTGTGATTGCCTTTAGCATTACCGAACTTCATCGAATACATTCACACCCTCTTAACTTTCTTTATGGTAGTCAGCAGCTTAACGTCATGAGCGACAGTTTTATTTACTATCTGATATGCTGTTTGCTCATTTGCCATCAAATGCAAAAATTAAAAGCAATTGCTGGTGAAACAAATCTGCCACGTAATGACGTAAAATAAGAATATGGACTTAACAGTATAATTCACGACCCTCCTTTCTTGCCTATGGGTGTCATAAAAGATGACAAAGGGATTATTGCAGATGTAATGTAAAGTTTGGTAGTATTCGTAACCGCTACCACACAGCAAAAGTCGTGTCGTAAAATACGACTAAGAAAAAAATCAAATCCATCGCTCCAGGACGCCTGGCATCTGCCAGGTGAAACATCGAAATTATTTTGTACAAGTACAAGTATATATAATATATGCATGAAATAAAAGATTACAACAGGAATGTGCCATAAAGTATCAATAAAATATTACGATTTTTTTTCCAGAAAATGACGATTTTTATTTAATAAACATTTATTTTCATTAATATACACTATAGGTATGTGTTTAGGTTAATAATTTATTTTGAGCTCACTAGATGGCGTTGTACAAAATTGTAAAACAGGCTATGGTTTCGTTACACAAATGTACATATCCAAGCGTGGCGTTAACGGCACGCCAACAATCAGGTTCCTCCTCTATCCTCGCCTATAGATGTTTCACATCGATAATATACGTATAATATTTGTGCAAAGGAAAGAAACTCGAAATAAAAACATATATCGAGCCGTCTGACCAGCGTGGTATAGTAGAAGCCCAGCAACGGGGCGTATATGTTCGTATTTATGTATAATGATGATGGCGAAGCTGAAATAAAGGTCGAAATATAGTACCTTATACAATTTATATCAATTTACTTTAACGTCAACGGCATCTATATATAGACAATCCAAAAGTTAGAGTAAAACTATTCGAATAATATTTCAACGAATATTGATGGATGTCACTATGTCACCTTATGTCAATGATAGTGAGGATACAATGTTTGTTGCAATAAAATCCCTTAATTATTTCACGCCGTTGCGTCACCAATCAAAGCAAATTCACAATCGATGTAGAATAGGACATCGTGACTGGGTTGGTTTTGGAGTCAACGGATCAGCGAACTATCAAGACACACCCATTTTTCCATTCCCAGCCATCCGCTTTAAGGAAAACACCAGAGATATTTGCGTAATATGCATTATTTTACTATAAAAATCAACATAAGTAGAAATGTAACAATAGATCAGTGACTCAAAATCCATTCGGATAGATAGATTTAAGACACAGATGTTTTACGTTTACGTAAGATTGATATTGTATAAACACCCATGTAGATTTTGTATACAATACATTATTTGAATGGTAAACGGGAATATTTCACTTCTATGTAAAAACTTCTACGTTTAAACCGTTATCACTTTAATATTTTTCATCGTTACATCATCAGTATCGCCGATTTTTAATATGATATATTACTAACTTTAATTGCGAAGACAAACATATGATGCAGACTTGAAGGCTTTAACTTTTATTAACACTTAACCACCTACCTCCCGTCTCACAGACCGCAACCGGTTTTCAAACTGAACTATTTTAATGTGTGCGTGTCGCAAAGGTGTGTATCTTCATGTACCTTTTCTACACGTCGATTAGTACCGTGCCTGTATATTGAGGGGTGCCTATACGCACGCATTTATGCTAGATTAGTAAAAATATTTCGCCAGCGGTCTCTTTGACCGCACGTCGGTGGTTGCGTAATTTTTTGATGTTAATTTGTATTCTTATTTTAATGTCAAAATGATGAAAATATTCAGCTTTGGGTTAAGGAAAAGTTATCTAACGCGAAATATATGCCGAGGGAGGATTGTATTGACGTAGAATGACGTAACTAAGAATTTTGTACAGAAAGATTGCGAATCTGAATCTGAAATTGGGGGTGATAATGACAATCAATTCTAACCATATTATAACACAATCATACAAAAATAGGCGTGGATCTGCTTGATCAAAGATTTGCTATATTTTATAGAACCTTTGACATATCAGCGTCCAATATTTACGTTATCTATTTAAGCAATCAATCACAAAATTTTCTATTCATCGTATGTTGTAGATTAATGAAGATTTATCGATCACTTTTAATGCAGAAAAACTAGAAATATACAAAACATTCTCTACTTGAGATCTCAAAAATAAAACGCAAGACAGCTTACTTGTGTTTTTTGCGTCGACTGCCTATTTGTTTGGAGTGTGAGAACTAAATACGCTATAAGTATCGCGATAAATTGTAAATGTTTATGTAATGCAATTTTGTTTAAGTTGTCATATTTTGGTTGATTTTATTATTTGATTTTATAGACAATTCATTTAATTTTTAGGAAATAATACGAAATATTAAAATTATAGTTAATGCCATAAATTTAATTACCTGAGAATGATATTTTTTTTGAGTCAAAATTACGACTATATGAAGTTATAAGTTTGTATTAAGATCTATATATAATTTGTTTTTTTTTTAAATTTAATATGAAAGTCTAACATATGAAGAACTATATTTTAAAACTAGCAACCCGCCCTCGCTTCGCTTCGGTTTCAATCGTCTTTCTTGAATAGTTCCCGTTCGCGTGGCAATACCGGGATAAAATATAGCCTAGTTTACGCCCTGATATTATAGCTTTCCATTGGTGAAAGAATTTTTGAAATCGGTCCAGCCGTTTTGAAGATTACCCGGAACAAACAGACAGACAGACATAAAAAAATTAAAGTGTATTTTAGGCGTATGTATCGTGCAAATAACCGCGTGAGCATGAAAAAAGCCTATTATTTTGACATTACAAACAGACACTCCAATTTTATTTATTGGTATAGATTTTCTGTTGCATTTTTGCAATAGAATCCAAATAAAAATGCATTAATTTGTGAGAGCTCTCCAGGACCGCAGGTAGGTGGTTAAAGGACAGAAATATGAGGTAGGTGGTTAAGGGTTAATTACTAGCATCCTTGCATCAAACTGGTATGGTCGTTCAAATTCACATTGATTAAATAAAGAATTAATTGATGACAAAAAATTAGATTCATTTTAAGGGAGAACCGCGTAATATCCGTCCAATAAATTGGACAATAAAAAAAGGATTGATGAATTTATGTACATGTCTTTATACAAGTACATCTGAAGGGTCCTTGTTTTGTTCGTAGTCATGTTGCTCGATTACCTACTCGTCCCCTTTTTTTTTACAACCGCAAGGTTGAAGATGATAAAATCTTGAACTTACAGATCCTTGCCACAATTGATTTCTAATATTTAGGTATGCGAGTGTTACACATTGTAAATATAACCACGGATTTTATCGCGTTTGTATTAGATTTTTGATTGCCCGACGTTTCGAACACTTTATAGCGTTCATGGTCACGGGTGGACTAATCGCTAACTAATCGAAATCCGTAGTTTTATTTACATTGCCACAACCTATTGAATATCAATTATATTTGATAGCAATTATGCAGTTTATTCTTTTACGATTCTGACAAACTTCATCTCTAAGTTACATAATATGTCAATAAAATAGGAATAATATAAATTACAGTTGTTGTTGTGTTGTTATCTATTACCGCTATAAATTTGGCAATTACTCTAAGTTTTCTTTTAAATTATCGCTAATCGCTATAAGCTTTCTTTGAACGCAGGCACTCCGCGAAAAAGAAAAAGGTGATTGGCGGATGCTATGCATTGAAGAGAAGAAGGCTCTATATCGGGCCTCATTCTGTCAAACTTTCGCAGAGTTCCAGCATCCTACTGGACAGTGGAAGGCCATCCTAGGCATGGTCCTTATATGCACATCTTTTGCCTTCTGGGTCATGATGTTCAACCATTACTATGGTAAGTGTTTTATCCTAATGAATATTTACAACTAGTGGTTAGATTTGGTATTGTTACTAAGTGAAAATTTAGATCTTATCTCACAAATGATTAGATTATTGTCTGTCATTTTTACTAACTATAAAAAACCTCACTGTATTTAAATATGTGCAGATACATAACTATTTCTATTAACTATATCCCCCTACTCTTCTAAACGAATAGGTAAATCATGAAAGTGATTAGTGTCTTGATAAAACCTTGCTATTATTGAGACTATAACAGTTATCAATCACCAAAATTAACCGAAGTAACTACTGCACGCGGTCAGATAAGTACCTACCAATTAGAATTCAGTGATTATCTTATAAAATGAATACCTGACATTATACGATAGGCTTATGACTGTGCAGATGACTGGACCAGCTCCAATTGTCGGTCACCCGCAGAGAGCGACGCCTCGAGACCTCTCTCGGGTTGGAACATTGCCCGAAAAGGTATTCCGCCAGGCTGGCAACGGCCTCCCGCAACAGGGTTCTTCTGCGACGACCGCAGAGGGTCATAGCGGTGAGGGCTATTAGGGGTTACCGTACAGGGTCCTGGACTGCGGCAACGTTACTGGCAGGTGACCCACCTTGCCCGCTTGTGACTGAGGCGTTGGCGGAAGTTTACCGGCTCCGCGCCACAATGCGGGCCAATGGTGAGCAAATCTCCACAAGGAGACTGGGCAGAGCACAAGAAGTAGCCCGAAAGAAAGTTATTCGCCGATGGAGGGAAGATCTAGAGCCCCCCGCAGCAGGGCGGGGGATTGTGGAGGCGGTTGCGCCGCATCTCCACCGCTGGCTCACGAGGAGGCACGGCAACTTAACCTTTAGGATGGTGCAGGTGCTTACCCGACACGGGGTCTCCGGTGCATGGAACTGGAAGAGAAGGGGCCCTAGAATGCCATGAGTGTGGCGCAGCAATCGACGATTCGCACCACACATTGGAAGTTTGGCCCACCTGGAGGCCCCAACGCCGCTTCTTATCGCTGGAATTTGGAATAGACCTGTCGTTGCCGACCATCATCTTGCAGATGCTCGACAGCGACAGGTGCTGGTCGTCGATGGCCTCATTTTACGAGGCCGTCATTTCAAGGAAAGAGGCTGCGGAGCGAGAACGCGAGGCGCTTTCCTCCGCTGACTCGCTCCGCCGGCTGCGACCCGGGAGGAGAAGGCGCCAATATGCGCAACTACATCCACCGCCTTAAATGACTATAGGACATGGCCAGACGGCCATGCGTTGGGGTGTCGGGGATTGAGTCATCAGATGATCTCTCCGGTGCCCCGTAAAAGCGCAGAAGGGGCCTTTGTGGTTTTAGTAGGTATTCCGGTCAGACGGTAGCCGGCGAGCCACACATATTCCTCCTTCTGTCACCAGCGGGGGACGGTTCGTATATGCATTTCCACAGCGTGAAAAAAAAAAGAAAGGCAGGCAACGTCGAAGAACTCTGCACCAGTGGACTACCCAATGGCGCCGAGAAGGAATACGGTGGGTTATAAGGTCGCGCACTGACCTTTCGTTACCCAGGGTGGAACAGACTGTGTGCGTCCAAACCATAGTCTGCACAAAAAAAAAAGGCTGTTGATAAATACATCTCTAGGTACACCTTAAAATAAAATGTACGGTCCAACTCCATTAATTTACATTGCTCTAATTATTGGATGTTGTATATGAAAGACTAACTCACGGTCTAAGGTCACTCTAAGGTCACTTTTTGAGTTTTCTCTTAAGACTTCTCTTTCGTTTATGTGTTTTTCATCAATTTTCTAAATTCATATCTCACTCTCTTCTACTATCAGTCTGCCGACATCCACTGTCAGACATATGTTTCCCTGCAAGGAGATAGACAATATCATAATCGGTACCCACGGTTTTAGTTTATGTATTTACAAATATGTGCTGTGTGGTAGCGGCTTCGAATACTACCAACCCTTGCTTTGCTCGTGGGTGTCGTAAAAGACGACTAAGAGCCCTAGATTGACCCGGACCAACTCCATCTGGTACCATTTGGGTCAACGATTACATTCCCAAGGAGGGTTGACGTCAGGCAGGCGGCCGGTCATAAAAGTCATTGCCGAAACTTTTTGCAATATGTCAAAACAGATGACATATTGCGTCGACCCCAAGTAATTGGGATAAGAGCAAGATGATGATGATGTATATGAAAGACTAACACAGTTGTTAACGATACAATATATGGGTGTGCAAAGGAAAGAAAACTCGAAATAAAAGCATATACCAAGGGGTCTGATCAGCGCGATATATACAATATATGGGTGGTAATACAGCAGCACTGGGTAACTTATTTCGCCAACATCGATATAATCAATCTAAACGTTTAGTGATTAGGGCATTTCACAACTTTAGGAGATTTTCAACACAACGATTCTGACGAATAGAATGCAGGCATGGCCGTAGAGTTGATTTAATTTTTGTACTATAAAACTGAAAATCAAAAATATTAAAATCGGTTGTAGCATTATAAGATTAATTTTTAGTGTACGAGCCGCTTCCTCCATCTCTGTCTAAAACGGCACAGAAGGCGCAGCTGCGGAGAATGCTCGAGCTCCGCGTTAACCCCATAGACGGACTTTCATCCAAGTGGAACTATGATGAGGACCGATGGAAGGTACATACTGAAGACTAAATATCTACATATATTATTAGTATTACATAGAATTTATAATACATGTCAAATTCTCTAAAGACCATCCGTATTTAAATCCTGAATTATCCAGGATTTTATTTAGCCTACAAGGCATCTGTGCTGCGAATTTATAAAAAGCTCTTTGCGTGCAATCTACCAAGTACATACTTAAATCTTAAATGAAACAGCATACAATTGCAATTCATGCTTGCAACAGTTGGTGATTACATTGCGCAGTCTGTTCTACGTATTTATATCTTTTACCTTGCCACGATCGATCGGTTGGCCACCCCTGCTCTATAAGATATAGTAAATTTCAACAACACTAAACAACCCTGGTCCAATATGCCGCAATATCTGAAAACAAAGGTTTATAACTAGTGTGTGTTACTAGCGATGAGATACGGCATTGCAACATGCTCTCTAAATGTCGGCCTTATAAAAAAACTCGAAAATCACGACGTACTATGGAGATGCTCGGTATTTCTCTACGTGATAAAAGCGGGAATACGGATATCCGTAGAAGAGCAGGTGTAACCGACCGCCCGCAGAATGCATGTCGCACGTAAGATAAAGCACGTTGAAATGGTAATGGTCAGGCCACATCGTTCGTCGAACCGACAACCGGACTGACGACATCTTGAAAGTCGCAGCAGCCATTGAATGTAAGTGGCACAGGATCGTACCGAGTGTCATTCTCGTGGGTAGGCCTATGTTCAACAGTGGACATCTATGAGCTGACGGAAACCTCTCTCAATATTATTTGACCTTCTATTACTTATTTTCATTTATAGCTTTTTACTAAATATCTTTTCTATTTGTTTTTTGTTTTTCAGTAATCCTACCCGTTAATATGAAGACTATTATGGAAAGAAATTGAAGCAATTTTTCAACTGGTTAAATTGAACTGTTCTACTTTTACGCGAATACTTTTTCAGTTTGATATTTTTGAAATATGCCTTGGTCGATTCAATATCGGTTCATGAAATTTTTAGAAAACGATATAATTACTAACTTTTTTCATTGTATAGAGGCAAAACAACATACAATGCTTGTAGATATTCTGAAAGGATAATAAGCTTGTATTTCTCGATAACAGACTTTCTTCGAATCTCACTAATCCTTGAATATATTTTTTGTCTGTAATTAAGTGTTAACTTATTTTCGCTCAAATGCTTAATGTATTATGTTGCTAAATTAAATACTTTCAATTTAATGCTGTGTTTTATTTATTTGTTGATTAATTTCTTTGTAAATCAATTTTATTAAAATTTCGAGCATCTGGCAATGAATGCACTTACGCTCAATATTAAACTCGCTATTTCTTCATAATTCTAGTTAACATAAAAAAATGTTAGAGCATAAAAAAAAATTCAAAGCCTACCTTCATCATTCTACCATAATTTAATACCAGTGGACGTCCCAAATTCGAAGGGATGGAATACGGTGAGGTATGGGGCCGCGTGCCGCTCTTTCGTCACCCTGGACGTAACGGACGACGTGTGTTCTGAGCAAAGCCCACCCAAAAATAAAATACAATACCAAATAAAAAATCAAGATATATTTATAGAACTACAAATGTAGCTAATATTTAGCTGGCGTTTAATATATATTTTTTTTTGCATTTTAATTGCATGCACGTCCAATAATTATGATAATTTGTAATTATTGTTGGTAGAATTTAAACGATATTACAATCAAATTATTTATTGTTTCCTATATTAAGTAAAATCGTCGAAAATTTTAAATATACTGGCTTAGTGCTTGATTTAGTTCAGCATTTGACGTATAGGTAGACTCATTATCACCCCTTTTTTGGCAAGCTATGATGGGGACCCACGCCGTTCATCCCGTGTGCGGCGTTGAGAGAGCGACTCGCGACCCCATAATCCCTTTTTTTTTTATTGCAAGCAGTGGCAAACGAGCAAACAGTACACCTAATGGTAAGTGTTGCTGCCGCTCATGGACCTTTACAAGGCCGCTGCCTATCGCGAAGAAAATGAAGGGAATGTGAATGCGAGCATTGAGGCTCGGTGATACCATGGGCACCACCAAAACCCTCCACACGCAAACACCCTCAGAAAGTTGAGCTTCCGGCTCTCTCGCTCACCGAACAAAGCGCAGTAACAAATTGCTACTCCTCAGACGTCGATTTTCTGCGAGAGTGTGGTACTACCCCGGACGGACCAGCCCGCGGCTGTAGACAGATAACTGTCGATAGTGTGGTCCTACCACTAGGACCCTTAATCATTGGGCCGACCACTGATACCAAATATTTAATGTCCATGGCCAGCCCGATCATCAACCTGCTTCTATTTCAATTGTGGTCGAGGCAATACGTACTCTTCTTCCATACGCATATACAGGATGTCCCTAAATTAAACGTCCAACGGAAAGGGGGTGGTAGATGACTTTATGAAAGCTATGAAAAAAAATTTAAAAAAAATCCTTGTCACTTTTTTTTATATGAGCATATTACTAAAAACGATGAAAAATCAGACCTTGTACGATATTTTGAAGTACTATAACGACAAATAGGCTAATTTTGGCATCGGATATTTCTTGTTGGAAGCGCAGATAACTGCACTATCGACCACAAGTACAATTAAAACTGGACATGTTACAATGACATAAAAAAAATATACATTTGTTATGACTATTCCTTAAATTTTTTGAAGAAAACGTTAATCATTTGACTTTAACACACCAACCTGTAAAAAAAATGTACCGTAACCATAGTGGCAAGTAATTTCAAAAGTTGGTCACATTATTCATTATTCCAAAATGGTATAATACTTTCTAGATGTAATTGTAACTTTTAGAAAAAAAAAATGTTTTTGTGACAGACAACGAAGTTTATGAAAAATGATTAGGTACCTATATTTTTCTGTTCTATTTTATTAGATCTCATATAAAAAATCTTATTGCGTGTGTGAAATAGAGACAGAGAGAGACGCCTATTGTATTTTATTGGGCACTAGGTAAATGTCCCTCCGAATATGCTCAAGGAATATGAATGAACACTCGATGGTCTGGATAGCGTTCAGTATTTGGATATCACTCACGATACAATCTACTTGCAGCATGATTATTGCATCTGTAATCGCCATAGATCAAATGCATATTAGGGGATTCTAAGATTGTATAAGAAGATGGCATCGTAATCACACAAGTCACTTTTGATTTTTAATGTCACTCTTTCTATAGTAAGTAGTATTATCTACTTTATGCAAATAAATGACGTGGCTGCGGGTGATCGGGTCGGGGATTTAATCCGAGCACCCGCGGAGAGGCTAGCCTCGCGACGGCGTTCGGCGTCCCTTATGGTATTCCGTCGGGTCGACCACTGAAGTCAAGGAAATCTGCACCGGCGGTCGACCCAGCGACGAAGGCGACGTGCTATATGGGTGGGTTACGGGTGTGCGTGCTTACGCCCCTCTGTCGCCCCGGACGGAGTGGAGCGAGGAGTGCGCCGACCGTAGCCCACACTACCAAAAAGAAATGCAAATAAATGGTGTATAACATAAATCCTTTTCTTAAAAAACAATAATTTACAGTAAACTTCGTTGTCTTTAACAAAAACATATTTTTTTAAAGTACTATAACACGCAGAAAGTATTATACCATTTTGGAATACCAAGGGAGTATTCGCCCCTCTGCTATCGACGTCCCCTTCTGGGACGCCGAACGTCGTCACGAGGCTAGCCTCTCCGCGGGTTCCGGACTAAATCCCCGGTCCGGTCACCCACAGCCACGGTCCGATCACCCGCAGCCACGTCATTTATTTGCATAAAGTAGATGGTACTAGTATAGAAAGTGTGATATTAAAAATAAAAACTGACTTGTGAATGAGACGGTTATTGATAAATCTTCGTTGGTCATACGAGTTGATACGGTTTTGCTTCTAGTTCTTCTGTTGCATTGATATTACTATCATATTATATCTCTTAGTCGTCTTTCATCATCATCATCTCAGCCCATATACTTATGTCCCACTGTTGAGCTCGGGCCTCCTCCATAATTGAAGGGTAATTGACCTGCTATACCACGCTGGTCAGACGTGTTGGTATAGGGTTTTATTTCGAGTTTTCTTTCTCTCGCATAGATGTTACATGCGTTTTATATCCCTTAGTCGTCTCGTACGATCACCCACGGGTAAGATAGGGGGTGGTGAATTGTTACTCCGTCACAACACGGAGAGATTTGAAACTGCAAGGTAGTAATGCAATATTAAATATATGTAAACTTAAACATTCATTATTGATGCATAGATCCGTTTAGCGCAGGATACATCGCATTCGGCGATGCATTGATGCGTTACCAGGACTTATATATAAGGTAACGATGTTTTAAAACAATATAATTATAACTGTAGCAGTCTCCTATCAACCAGTAAACATGAAGTCTGCTGTAAGTAACGAACATAATAAATTGATTTTTGTAATTTATATGTGTGACGACGGAGTAAAAATAAAATTCACCACTCCCTATCTTACCCGTGGATGTGGTAAAAGACGACTAAGGGATATAATATGCAAATAACATTTGTGCAAGAAAAGGAAAACTCGAAATGAAACCCTATACCAACATGTCTGACCAGCATGGTATAGTAGATCAAATTCCCTCCCATTGTGGAGGAGGCCCGAGCCCAACAGTGGGACATATGTGGGCTGCGATGATGATGATAATGTGTGACGACGGAGTAAGTGTACGATTCTCCACCCCACCATTAAATATGCATATAACATCTATTGTCCGTGTGATGACGGAGTAAGAGTACAATTCACCACTTCCTATCTCACCCATGGATGTAATAAAAAACGACTAAGGGATATAATATGCATATAACATTTATACAAGAGAAGGAAACTCAGAACAAAACCCTATTCCTGACAGCGTGGAATAGTAAGCTACTTTCCCTCCCATTATGGAGGAGGTTGAGCCCAGCAGTGGGACATATATAGACTGAGATGGTAACATCTATGCAAGAGGAGGAAAAATTTCTGTAGTAATCATATATTACCATTTTTTTTTTTGTGGGTGGGGTGCGGTCGGCGCGCCTCCGCACCACTCTGTCCGGGGCGACAGAGGGGCTTAAGCACGCAACTCCCGCAACCTACCCGAAAACCACGTCGCCTTCGTCGTTGGGCCAACCACCGGAGCAGGGTTACTTGACATCAGTGGTCGGCCCGACGGAATACCCCCTATTGGGGTACCCTCCCATCGACCGACGTCCCCCCCTCGGGGAGGACGTCGGTCTTTCCTCACGCGGTCGGCCTCTCGGCGGGTGACGGACTAATCCCCGGTCACGTCACCCGCGGCCTCGGCTAGGGCGGCATGAGGCGCAGGTAGTTGCGCCTACGCCGCCCCAGTCGCCGGCGGCGGATCTCCTCATCGAGGCTGCGCTCCTCGCGCAGGCGATCCGTCGCCTCCTTCCGCGAGATCACTGTCTCGCAGAAGGCTGCGACCGCGTCCCAATTCCCGACGCAGTCAACCATCGCCCTAGCGATAGCCGGCAACGTCAGGTCTGCACCGATGATTGCGACGAGTTCACAGCGCTGCACTGCCCAAGCCGCGCAGGCCTCGAGCGTATGGCGCGCCGTATCCTCGTCGCAATCGCAGTGGTGGCAGGACGGTGTACTCTCCCTCCTTACGACCTTGTGCAGGTATTTGGCGAAGCACCCATGCCCCGTCAAAACCTGCACTAGTCGGAAGGAGAGCACCCCGTGCCGCCTCTCCAACCACTGCATCAGCACCGGCCGAAAGGCCTCCACGGTTCGCAACCCGGACCGAGGCCTCTCTAGCCGGAGTTTATAATATTAGTAGGATGCTCAGTATGTACTTATTAACCTCAGCGTGCTATGACATATAATAAAAAAAACAAGAGCCATTATAATCCAAAATATATTTAATACTTTTGTATTTCAGGTGGCAATCATTCTCGCTATCATCGGCATCGTGGCCGCTAATCCTATCCTACCACTGGGATTGGGACATGGTAATTTCTTATTTTATTTATTTATTTATTTATTAAACTTCATGCAACAATGCAATGGCGGACTTAATGCCAAAGGCATTCTCTACCAGTCAACCATAGGTGATGCAGAGACGAAAAAAAAGGTAGGTGCATGTTCCGAGATAGCTATATTATTGTAAAATGAAAAAGAAAATATATTTTACATAGATAAATAGGTATATACGAAAATATATAATACATACCAAAGATACATACATACACAGTATATATACATAATTATAAGGACATTATATCAGTTGTGATGATTCTGCCAACTCGTTTAAGAGATGGAGTCGAACGCTCTTCTTAAATGTTGGACGACTAGTTGCCATCCTGATACCGAGAGGTAGTGAGTTCCAGAGGAGAACCGCCTGGACAACGAAAGAGGAATGCACACGATCAGAGTGATGAGATGGACAAAGTAAGAGCAAGTTTTTGGAGGAGCGAAGGTTTCTGTCATGATTAGTAGAGAGGTATTGAAAGAAACAAGACAAGTAATTAGGAGAATTAGGAGAGTTGAGGATAGAATATAGAAAAGTAAGGGCACGCAAACTACGGCGTTGTCGAATAGTTAGAAAATTTAATTGAGAACGATAAGCAGAAATATGATCATACTTACTTATTTTCATACCATTAAATACCAAATTTAAAAAATAACCGTGTGGTGACGGAGTAAGAATATAATTCACCACCCCCTCTCATTCCCGTTGAGGTCATAAATAATGACTAAGGCATATAATATACATATAACATCTGTGCAAGAGAAGGAAAACTCGAAATAAATCCCTATATCAACATATCTGTCCTGCATGGTATAGTTGGGTCCAATTCTCTCCTATTGGGGAGGAGGCTAAAGCCCAGCAGTGGGACGTGTACGAGCTGAAAAGCAGGAAATTATTAATATGTTTATTGCCCACAGGCGCTCATATTCTTCCACCGGTGTCAACAGTCATAAACCATGGTATGACTATACCCGTAGTCACCGCACCAATCGTCCGTCACGTAGTCGCCCCCATAGTCACTGCTCCTATCATACGAACACCTATCTACGCTGGCTACGGCTGGGGACACGGTTGGGGAAGCCATTGGGGTGGCTGGTCCCACGGTCATCATGGAGACTGGCATCACCATTAAGCAAGACATCGCTTTTTAAATAACTATTTCAAAGATATTATAACACTATCTCAAATTGTTTCTATGTACTGAAATATAACTACTAAAATGAAGAAAAACCAGCGCAAAAAACAATACTAATAATAAAAAATCAACTGTTCAATTCCATTTCATATCAAAAATGTCTTATTTTGGAAAAGAACTCTTCAAACTGCTAGATCGATCTTTACCAAACAGTTAAAAATCGCATCAAAATTGGTCCAACTCTTCAAGAGATACAATGCCATAGACATTGGCGTAAAAACACCACTATTTTATGTCGTTTTGTTAAAAAGTGCTTTTTTATGAAATAATTTCTTATATTTTCATAATAAAATCAATACATTTCAAATACTTGTTTTATTACTTGCCTACGAAGTGGAAATGCGATTGTAGTTTTTATATAAGTACCTATACCAGATATGAACGTACAAATACTGCTATATTCCAACTGAATATTACTACTTTGGTATGTTTTAGTTTATTATTTTTCGTGTAGTGACAGAGTAAGAACACTTCACCACTTATCCTGCCCGTGGGTATCGTAAAAGACGACTAAGGGATAAAACACGCACATAATATCTATACAAGAGAAAAACTCGAAATAAAATCTTATACCAACCCGTCTGACCAGCGTGGTTAAGGCAAGTTAATTTCACTCCTCCCCAGGAGGAGGCTCGAGTCCAGCAGTGGGAACGTATATGAGCTGAAATGATGTTTATTATTTGTAGATATTTAAATTGATGAAATATTACTATTGTAATATCCGATGAATGCAAAGGAAACGGATTACTTAGCAGTTGTGAACTAATATTCTATGGTCTAGTACAGTGATGGGCAAAGTACAGCCCGCAGGCCAACTCCGGCCCGCGAAATTATTTAATCCGGCCTGCCGAGAGTCCATCCATGCTAAATATTCTAATTAGCATTTTGGCGCGAAAAATAAAATGTGGCGTTTATAATTGAAAAGCTTTCATTATCTCATAATTAACTTGCCATAATTATAATTATCTCGGCAGTCTGTCACAGGTATTAGTTTATTTATCGAAAAAATTCCATTCTATTCACCTATCAGTGAAGCTAAACTATTATGGAAAAATTAAAAACAATGCCATATGACTCATACGCATAACAGGGCGTAAAAATAAAAGGTATTTTGCTTATAAAAAGCTTTAATACATAATGCATTTTTCTCTAGCTGGCCCTCCTCTAGAATTTCTTAAACTTTGTGGCCCGCCATTAAAAAAGTTTGCCCACCTCTGGTCTAGTAGATGAATTCGAATATTGTCACTATCACAAAATAATCAGTCAGCCACTTTTACCTCTACTATTCGAGGTAGACCTTCGGATGAAGGGTGATAGAGTCACAACCAGGCGGATTGATGACTACAACTGGTATTATAAGTTTTACAGAAGACCGCTCCTATTCTTTTGATATTCCCTCAGTCCTATTCTTTTCATAATCGCAGTTTTTATAACTCCCAGAGAAAGAAAGACTCGTATTATTAAACTTTCAGCATACCGAGAGCATTATTATCTAAGCCCATATACTGGGCGCCAGCCTCCTCTGTAGTATGAAGGAGATCGACTTTTGCACTACGCTGGTCAAACGTGTTGGTATAGGGTTTTATATCGAGTTTTCTTTCTTCTAAATTCATTACATATCTATAATTAAAACACAAAAATTATTTCTACAATAAGTATGCCCGTTATAAACTTTAAAATCATCTAAACGGTGTGCACCAAACCATTTTTATTAATGCCTTATTAGTCCAAAGATGGTTTTGGACCACTGATTTTATAAACCCCCGAAAATCATCATTCATTCATCATTTCATACCATATATTTTCCACTGCTCGAGCCTCCTCCTCGATAATAGTAAAATTGACCAACTACACAACGCTAGTCAGATGGATTGGTACAGGAGTTTTTTAAGTTTTCCTTTTTAAGTGTTCTCTGCCACAGATCTTATATGCATAACACGCATATGCCTTAGTCACCTTTTAGGATACTCACGTGCATGATATGGGTGAATAGTATCCTTTCTCCGTCACCATACGGAATATATTCGAAATACTTTTTATTCTTTATAAATAAAATATATTTTTTTTAAATAAACAAATTTCCTTTTCCGTTAACAAATAAAGAATTTTATTTCTTTATATGATAGGAGCACTCTGTTGACAGTTGTCTGTCTACAGCCACAGACCGGCCCGTCCGACCTAATAAGACCCGTGATTCGAATTGATAATTAAATTTGTAATTTAATAAAATAGGATAATTACTTTTCAGATTTAAAATCAACAAACAATGGTGGATATGTTTTATCATCAAATAGTGATCTTGTCTCTATTATCAATTATTGTAAATATGGCAAATTGTCATAATTCGCCAGAAATTAGCTCAGAGGAATGTAAGTATGTATAGGTGAATGTGTTAGCTATATGTATACAAGTGTCCCTAAATTAAACGTCCAACGGTAAGTGGGTGGTAGAGGACTTTATGATAGCTATGAAAAGTAAAAAAAAATCCATGTCACTTTTTTTTTTATATGAGCATATTACTAAACACGGTGAAAAATCAGACCTTGTACGATATTTTCAAGTACTATAACGACAAATAGGCTAGTTTTGGCATCGGATATATCTTGTTGGAAGCGCAGATAACTGCACTATCGACCTCAAGTACAATTAAAACTAGACATGTTACAATAACATAAAAAAATATACATTTGTTATGGCTATTTAATACCTTCTAGATGTTATTGTAACTTTTAGAAAAAAAAAAGTTATTGTGACAGACAACGAAGTTTATGAAAAATGATTAGGTATATTTTTATGTTCTATTTTATTAGATGTCATATAAAAAATCTTATTGCGTGTGTGAAAAAGAGACAGAGAGTGACGTCTATTTTTTTTTTCATAGCTGTCATTAAGTCATCTACCACCCACTTACCGTTGGACATTTAATTTAGGGACACCTTGTATAAATTAAAAATTGCTATTGAAATGACGGGGTAGTACCACATTCTCGTAGAAAAAGGGGCAAACACCTCTTCTGAGTTGTTTGCGTGTGGTGGGTTTTATTGATGCCTTTAATATATAAATCTTTTATACAATCTTTTTGTTAGTTTTATTCTACATATTTTCATTAATTATTATATTTTCTTTTAATTTTCATTTTAATTTATTGTAATTAATTGCTTTTCATTTGTTTCTATTATTTGATTCAATATTATTTATTCTGATCTAATTTGATGGAACTTGTTTTCATTGATTTTTTAAGTTGTTTTAAAATTATAAATCACTATTGTACATATATGTAAATTCTGAGCGTTCGTATGTGCATGTGGTGTTAACCTATAATTAATGGTTATACTCATTTTTGTTAATCTCAGCTTTCAATTGTATAAGTATAAACAATTGTTGGTTAACCAAATAAATAAATAAATAAATATCACCGAACGTCATTGCACGCATTCACACTTTCTTCACGGTAGGCAGCGGCTTGCAAAGGTCCATGAGCGGCAGCAACACTTACCATTAGGTGTACTGATGGCTCGTTTGCCACCACCATTAGCAATAAAAAAAAATAAAAAACATGGTCTTACTGAAAAACAAAACATTGAAATAGTGATTTTGAGGACTCTACTTTTCATTACATCTCGTATACATTCTATTGCTGGGCTCGAAGCTACTCTATAATAGAAAGGAAATTGATATACTATACCTCGCTAGTCAGACAAATTGGTATACAGTTCGAGTTTTCCTATTCTTGCATAGACGTTATATGCATATTAAATCCACCTGTTATGACACCCCAAGTGGGGGTGGTGAATTGTATTCATACTCTGGCACCACACAGAAAAAGTTATTTAAATATTTCAGTTTTTCCTTCATTTATATACTAAACACGAATTGTATTCTAAACTTGAAGTTTCTGTGTCCGCTAGAAGTACCTTAGAATTTTGATGATCGGTTAGTCAGTAGGTAAGTGACAAAATTAAGAAACATTGACCAGTAATAATTCTTAAATTATTGATTCAAATTGCATAAAATTTGAAATATGACGTGTTTATATAATGCCTGGTGGCTAATGAAATTCAGGCTACTAGTTCTATTCACGACGAAGTTATTGAGGGTCGAAATTGATCTGAGCTGTTTCGCGAAGAGAATGTTACGGCAATATCGCGTTTTTGCTCAACAAGTGCCCCCAGATAGACGTTTTGATATTTCTATATTGTTAGTCTTTATATAATCTATATTAATAAAATACTTTTGTTTCATTTCTTTATTGATTCGTGTCATATTCTATAGATGACCCATTAGACACTCGCCGTGACATGCACCAGGATTACGAAGGTATGCCAATTGAATTCCCGAACGGTAACGAAATATCTAATGATGTAAAAGGTATGTTGTATGTTTTTATATGTAATATTGTTATAAAATATATACTTAATGACGAATCGCACTGAATATGTTCTTCTTATGATTTCTGAAATGAGCGTGATATCTCATTCAACTGTAAAGATCTTTTGTAAATGCAAAATACAATTATTTGCTTCTTTTGTCAATTAATAATTAAGAAAGATAACTCTAAATAAAACCTTATACCAACCCGCCTGACCAGCGTGTCACCGGTTGTAGGAGCTATATGATCTATGATAAGGATAAGATAATCTTCCCCATTTAATCTATACCAATAAATAAAATTGGAGTGTCTGTTTGTAATGTCAAAATAATAGGCTTTTTTCATACTCACACGGTTATTTGCACGACACCTATGCCTAAAATACAGATTAAAAAATTTTGTCTGTCTGTTTGTCTGTCTGTCTGTTTGTTCTGGGTAATCTTCAAAACGGCTGGACCGATTTCAAAAATTCTTTCACCAATGGAAAGGTATAATATCAGGGAGTAACCTAGGCTATATTTTATCCCGGTATTACCACGGAAACGGGAACTACGCGGGTAAAACGACTAAAACCGAAGCGAGGGCGGGTTGCGAGTTAAAAATAAGCAACGTAAAGACTTCACTTCCCTATGGGTTTATGCAGTATTTGAATGGCTGCCGAAACATAGTTGCAGTAGCTAATAGGTGTACGTATATTTTCAGAAATTTTAACAACCAAACGGCTAATTGAATTAACTACGACAAAAGAACCAGTGTACCCTCCTCTCAGTCGTCGGTTTCGTCGTATTTACAATCCAGACGAGGTGGCCTCTATAGAGGAGTATCCGTTCATGGCGGCCCTGTTAATGAACGGCGAGTTATGGTGCGGTGGTGTCATTATTGATACGGACAAAGTGCTCACGGCTGCACACTGCTTACAACTGTAAGTCAAATTCATATTTAAGTCATTTATTATGCATTAACCCCGAGACAGCACTTATATATTATCGATTTCAACACTAATCCAATTAATCCAACAAACTGCCGAATCGGAATGCGACCGCTACTGAGAAGAGCCGGCAAGAAAATCTAATATTTTTAATTATTTTTCTTCTATACCAATAAATAAAATTGGAGTGTCTGTTTGTAATGTTAAAATAATAGGCTTTTCATGCTCACATGGTTATTTGCACGACACTTATGCCTAAAATAGCAATTAAAAAATTTTTGTCTGTCTGTCTGTCTGTTTGTTCCGGGTAATCTTCAAAACGGCTGGACCGATTACAAAAATTCTTTCACCAATGGAAAGCTATAATATCAGGGCGTAAACTAGGCTATATTTTATCCCGGTATTCCCACGGGAACGGGAACTACGCGGGTAAAACGACTATAACCTATAACCGAAGTTATAAATAAAACTATTTTTAAGTATTTTACCGCGTTTGTATTTAATAATCACGGACGGATTCAAAAACCCTTACTCAGATAACGGAGGCACTAAAAGCATAGATTATGGATGAAAACATATAGCTGACTTAGGTATCAATTGACAATCTAGAGTCTTTCACGGGGAGTGCTCCGAGGAACTGTTTGACTTGGTACCACCGTCACCATTCTACCAACGTACCACTCGACATCGTAGCAGGGTTCATCCATTTCACCTGGAAACTTTATGGTCTTCAACTGTACGTTTCCAGCGATCATTTCTCTCACGTACGTGCAAGCTCTGGAATGAACTACCTGCTGCTGTGTTTCCCGAGCGCTATGACATGTCCTTCTTTAAACGAGGTTTAAGAAGAGTATTTCCTTCACGGTAGGCAGCGGCCTAGCTGTGCCCCTGGTATTGCAAAGGTCCATGTGCAGCAGTTTCACTTACCATCAGGTGTGCTGCTTGTTTGCCACCGTTGGCAATAAAAAAAAAATCTTATGACATGATTTAATTTTTTTATTTAGGTTTTCTTTGTCAATAAAGATAGCGGTAATAATAAAATAGAATCAAAAATCGAACTGTTCATCTATTAAATGCAATCTTTAAACTAGACATTACAATAACAGTATGAGAAAGCATTCCAGCAAAAGGGCAGGAATAAGAAAATTTTCAGTCCGTGTGGTGACGAAGTAAGAATACAATTCACTAGCATCTTGTCCGTGGGTGTCGTGAAAAACGACTAAGGGATGTTATGCTATGCACGATAAAGAAAACTCGACATAAAACCCTACCAGCACGGTGTAGTAGGTCTATTACCCTCTCATCGTGGAGGAGCCCAACATTAGGACTAACGAGGGCTAAAAAGATGATAATGAAGGCAAAGTATTCAAGCAAAAGAGCAGGAATAATAAAGTTTTATGAACCACGTTCTCTTTATGTGAAATTTATTCATTAATCTTATGTTTCAGACAGTACAACAATAGATTTTTCCGTGAATATGTCAAAATGCTCACAGTGCGTGTAGGTTCCACAAATGCCACAGCTGGAGGCGAGGTGCTTCGAGTCTCAGAAATTTTCTTCCACCCTAACTACAAGCCTAAAACTTTGGAGTTCAATTTCGCTGTCCTAAAACTACACAGAAACCTCACATTCAGGAGGGGAGACAGCTTAATTAAAGAAATTCCGTATTCCACCGACAAAATGGTCTCCGCTGATAATGAAATTGTATTCCTCGGTTGGGGATCCGTTTTGGTAAGAATTCACTGTAATTAATCAGGTTTATTCTACCATATGTTGCCCGTGGATGTCGTAGAAGACAATTAAGGGACATATTGTGCATATAACATCTATGCAATAGAATTAAACTCAAAATAAAAGACTCTATCAAGACGTATAAGCAGCGTAGGATAGCAAGGTCTATTTCCCTCCCATTGTGAAGGAGGCTCGAGTTCAGTAGTGGGACGTAGGTATATATATGCTCGCTCATATGGGACGCTCATAAGCTGCGATGATGGTGATGATGAACCATGTTTAACGTTAGCATATTGATGTGAAACATCTATAGGCGAGGGTGAACCTTATCGTTGGAGTGGCGTAAAACTACCCGTGGCGCAAAGCTATGAGTGGCGTGAAGCTACGCGTGGCGTGCAGCTACGCGTGGCGTGCAGCTACGCGTGGCGTGAAGCTACGCGTGGCGTGCAGCTACGCGTGGCGTGAAGCTACGCGTGGCGTGCAGCTACGCCTGGCGTGAAGCTACGCGTGGCGTGAAGCTACGCGTGGCGTGCAGCTACGCCTGGCGTGAAGCTACGCGTGGCGTGCAGCTACGCGTGGCGTGAAGCTACGCGTGGCGTGAAGCTACGCGTGGCGTGCAGCTACGCCTGGCGTGAAACTACGCGTGGCGTGAAGCTACGCGTGGCGTGCAGCTAGGCGTGGCGTGAAGCTACGCGTGGCTGTCACAATTTGAAATATCATTGAATTTTTAAATAAATGTTTATTGACTAAAAATCATCATTTTAAGAAAAAATATCGTAACTTTTTATTGATACTTTATGCCATATTAGTTCCTGTCTTAATCTGGTCTTTTATGCATACGTACTTGTACAAAATAATTTTCGATGTTTCACATCCGCCAGGCGTCCTGAGCGACGGCTCCCTTTTTTTATTATTGCTCTTTCCTGAGCTTCAGATTAATTTCATGTAAGTGTATATTAATATTTGCATTTTCTTAATAGATAATAATTTATACTACAGGAATTTACATTTTACATTAAATTTTACAACTTTCCTTGTAAGGTGTCGTAAAAGACGACAAAATACATCTACACTAAAACATTTTAACATGATTGTATATTAGGTAAATTTCTTTCCCAACGTGGAGAAGGTTCGCTTCTAATAGATAGATATACTTATGTGTAGGACAAAATGTTCATAACGGCTTAATATATTAATAGATGAATATGTATAAAATATATGAATATTTAAGGGCTGGAGAAGATGTATATAATGGTTTAATATTTAATGTAAACCAGGGTGTCACCGGTAAAGGAGGAGCTGTACTTTTACAAAAAGTTAAGTTACCAGTATACGATACATCTGACTGTCAAGAAATTTATGGACGGTAAGTACGTATAACCACGGAGTAAGTACAAATGCTCCGTGCGTATAACTGTCTGCCAATATACGAAAATTGAGAGCCTTTTACAGACTACGCAAATTCGAAATCATATGTCACCAATTTGTGGCGCCTCTTCATATCCCTTTAACTTTGTGCCGTAAATTAATGCAATAAACTATTATCGGATCGGAATGTGACCACCATCAAGAAGATCCGACAAAAAACTCGGCAAGTTGTCTATTATTATTTTTTACTAACTTCTTTTATATAAAATTGCATACATTGCATTGCATCATGTTTAATAATCGTGTTGTATTATAATTCTCAAATTATGGCTGGATGAATTTTTATAAGGCAGTTCAAGTACATACGTATGTCATCATTCCTTCTCTTCTAGCGAACTAAGGAACAGCAGTTGTATCACTGCTGCAAGAAAAGGAAATCTCACAAGAAATCTCAATATGATTGCATTAGAACAATTTAATATCTTTAAGCGCTTGATAACTATTTAATCGTTTTACAGTGAACTAGTAACACGAAATAACTTCTGCGCCGGCTATATCACGATACCAAAGAATGTCTGCAATGTAAGTTCATTAATATTTACTTCAAGTGGTAGGACCACACTGATGACAGTTGGTCTTATGACTCGCTCATCAAACGAAGTGCAGTACAGACGTCGATTTGCTGCGAGAGTATGGTACTACCCGGACAGACCGTTCCAGGACTGTAGACAGACGCCTGTCGATAATGTGGTCCTACCACAAGAATCGCGTTAATCTTCCTTGGAAATGCAATCATTGATTACATCGCATTAGGTCGACGAAACTTCTCTTGTAATTAAATATTGTAAAAGTTACAGCGATAGTTTTATGACTGGCTACTTGCCCAACCCTCCTTGACAATGAATAGAATAGAATAACATTTATTTGTTAAACATAGGTACATAATTGGTCTTATATATATATATATATATATATATAGTAGTACTTAGTTCATTATGTTTTGCCTCTAGGGCATACAAATTAAATTAAATAAATTCAGTTGAAGTGTTCAGGTTAAACAATACAAATAAGAATAATTATTAAAAAGTGATTTACACATCTATACCAATAAATAAAATTGGAGTGTCTGTTTGTAATGTCAAAATAATAAGCTTTTTTCATACTCACACGGTTATTTGCACGACACCTATGCCTAAAATAGCAATTAAAAAATTTTTGTCTGTCTGTCTGTCTGTTTGTTCCGGGTAATCTTCAAAACGGCTGGACCGATTTCAAAAATTCTTTCACCAATGGAAAGCTATAATATCAGGGCGTAAACTAGGCTATATTTTATCCCGGTATTCCCACGGGAACGGGAACTACGTGGGTAAAACGACTATAACCTATAACCGAAGCGAAGCGAGGGCGGGTTGCTAGTAATCATAATAAAAAAGAACATTAATCATATTTACTAAAGGCTAGCTAGATAGATAGAATTAAAATACATATTTACAATTAAAATTGAAACATGTAATTTTTTTTTTTTTTTATTTAAGACAACACCCTGCACTAAGGAAATAATCCTTGTATTGCGGGGGACTTTACAAACATATAATTAACGGACACAAATTACATCCAGACTCAGAACAACAATTTGTGGATCGCACAAAGTGTTGTCCCGCGTGGGATTCGAACCCTCGACACTGGCGCTGTAAGGCGCTATCATAATCACTACGCCATCTGTGCAGTCAATTGTCATTGTCAATTGCCAACTGGATGTCAATTGCAATGTAATTGTCAACTGGATGTCAATTGCAATGTAATTGTCAACTGGACAGCATTAGATGAAGTAGATCCAAGTCTATGTTAAAGCTCTTAGTCATCGTTTACTACACTCACCAGCAGTTTAAGGTTTAGTAATATTCGTAGCCACGTCCACACAGTAAAGAATCATCATCATCATCATCATTTCAGCCTATCGCCGTCCACTGCTGGATGTAGGCCTCCCTCATGTTAAGCCACAAAGTGCGGTTCTGTGGCGCCTACATCCAACGACGCTCAGCAACTTTCACCAGGTCGTCGGTCCAACTAGTGGGGGAGCGTCGTACACTGCGTCGTCCGATACGTGGTTGCCACTCGAGAACCTTTCTTCCTCAGCGGGAAAATAATAGATAATATAATTTCTTTAAATTATTGAAACAGCATGACGCCGGCGGTCCAGCAATTTTGAACAATAAGTTGATTGGGATACTCTCATTTTCGTCCAAGCGTTGTGATACACCTGATCAACCAGCTGTGTTTTCCACTGTGGGTACTGTTACTGAGTGGCTCGAGAACCTTGGCGATAAGCAAATGCAGTTACGGTGAGCAAAGTTACAGCATTTCTGACTCATATGACTGAATATGCCCCTAAGATAGTAGTAGAGACATATTTTTAAGATAGACATATTTTTTATCGCTTATGGAGGCAAACAAATAAGCAGGTGTTTGCCAAATAGCATAGCAAAAGAGGTCATTTGGCGACCTTCACCACGATATCATCAAATCCAAATAATTTATAGCTAATTCTATCGCTTTCCACACAAACCGTCTTATCGTTGTAATATCGCAGTGAAGGTGGCTAGACAGTACAGAGGTTACAAACATTTGTCTGCGTTACTTCTACACTCCATAGTCTGCGTGTAATTTGTTTATTTAGAATTTTAATTAAGAAATTATTAAACACCTACACGTGCAATAATAAAGCATACGTACACGTTACCTACCTTACCACTGCCCTAGCATGAAACTGATAGCTAACCTATCTTAAGGCTAACTTTTGTTAAATACGTAAGGTGAGGTAAAGTAATATACTAAAATAATTTATTTATGACTTTACAAAAATCTATAGTTCTGAACTGTCACTTCCACTACTATTACTATCACTGCTGTCTGATACATGAATTATGAATGCATTTATCTTTCGGTATATACTGTTCATCGAGGCCCATCATTTTTTTTTTCAATATCTTTTACGTGCTCCACACGGAATGTCAAACAAAATGGCGACTGGGCCACACGACGCCACTGATCTCGTACACCTGACGCTAAAATCAGTTAAGAAAAGATTTTATGTTTGATACACATAACCTAAAATCTTGCATCTACTTGTGCGATCCTTTAGGTATAAATTACACCCGACGGTAAAATGAGTTGAAAGAAATGTGTCATACTTAGAATAATAACGTATAGAAGGATAGTGTCAGTACTTCGAACTTTAAAAATTTGAATCTAAAAATACTAATGGCGGGCAGACGATTACACACGTACACACGCACACCACTATACAAATTATGAAATCAAATTTTGTTTTTATTAACATAAATCGTCGAAATACTTTTAAAAGTAATGTTAAAAACCTTTTTATGTTTTTCAAATGTGTTGTGGCACCATTTGAATGCACAAGCCGTCATAATTACCTATTTATTTTTTAAGAGTTGCGTACGTTCGTGCAGTGCAATGACTTGTACATTACGGGACTGTTCTGGCGTGGGCTCCATTAGGCTCCAATTGAAATGCCTCACTTTTTGTGCGTGGACTTACCTTCTATATGTTATTATTCTAAGTGTGTCATAACTTAAAACTTGGCATTTTCTGGGCGTTACATAATTCTTCGAAGCTAATTACGTATTTAATTATTGGATCTATATTATATTGAATTTATATAAATATTCTCGGTACTTTAATTTTAATGTTACTTAAAAACTTTTGATTTTCAGACATTTGAAAGTAATTTGGCATTGTTATCAATGATATTATTTATAAAATAATGAAATGTCACCAGTTACAGGTTAATCTGGTATTTTAAAACAATGAAATACATGATTATAGGATATTAAAAACATATATTTCCTATGGTAATTTTACTCCACGGCTCGTCGGCGCGGCGTCCGCCCTATCGTGGCTTATGCCGAACGTGGGCGGACCGAGCGCTGCGTGCCGACGGCTGTACGCGGGGGTCATCCGGTCGATGGCCCTGTACGGCGCACCGGTGTGGGCGGGGTCCATGACCGTCCGACTTAGGGCCCTTCTGTGGCGACCACAGAGGGTCATGGCGGTCAGGGCCATCCGCGGATACCGCACGGTGGCGACGGAGGCAGCGTGCTCTCCACGAGGGGGGGACGTCGGTCGATGGGAGGGTACCCCAATTAGGGGTATTCCGTCGGGCCGACCACTGACGACAAGTTAACGCTGCTCCAGTGGTCGGCCCAACGACGAAGGCGACGTGGTTTTTGGGTGGGTCGCGGGAGTTGCGTGCTTAAGCCCCTCTGTCGCCCCGGACGGAGTGGTGCGGAGGCGCGCCGACCGCGACCCACCCACAAAAAAAAAAAAAAAGAATGGTAATTTGACTAGATTTCGTAAAATTTTGAGTTGTGCTGTTTGTAATGTTGCTTCCTTGTAGGCCTCTACCAAGAGAATTTTGCGATACAACTTTTCGATAGATTTGTATGGTAAGCGATAGATTTTTTTGCATTTTAAGATATCGTGGTGAAGGTAGGTGAGGGTCGTCTTTTGCCACGTTATCTGGCACTGAGTATAGTAAGTGATACTGCCGCTTGTGGACCTGCAGCACAGCCTGATCTCTGCCTACCGTAAGTAAAGTGCTCTCCTTAGACCTCGTTTAATGAATGTCAATGTCATAGCGCTCGTGGAACACAGCAGCAGGTAGGTACTTCAATCCAGATCCTACACGTACATGTAAGAAATGGTCGCTAAAAACATACAGACGATATCGTTTCCAAGAAAAAAATTAACCCTGCTACGGTGTGTAGTGGTACGGTGGTAAAACGCTGACGATGTTATAAAGTCAAAAGGTTCCTAAGAACACTTTCCGTGCACGAGCTGATAGAGTACACCAAGTGACCCAAGGTATCTCCCCCACTGTGCCAAACCCTATCGAAGGACTTTGCTAGCGCCTCACCCTTGCCCTCCAAGGCCTCTGCCCTCGGCTGATTAACCATGGCGAAGGCCGTATTGGCGATCACTGATCAGCTGATGATCCTCAAGATACTGCAGAAGCTCACATTTTATTATTTTCGAGATTATCTTGGAGAGCAAGGTTATTATTACATTGGCCTATAATTCGACGGGTGCGACCGGTCTCCCCTTTTTGGAATTTGGTGGACAAGGACTATCTTCTAGTGCTAACCCTAATAGTGTGGACAGAAGTCAAGTGGGAGACGCAGGTTTTCAGGATTTATGGTCGTCTAAAAGCCGCAGCTCCCGTTTGACCCCTCGTTGCGCAATGAAGATTTCAGGGAGAGAGCTTTCACACCACGAGATGATAAGCGGTCTGATAGCTCTCATATCCAAAGTCAAGTTACAAAGATTTGATCCAGATGATCTCCTTTGCACTTTCGGCCAGACTGCCATCATATTTCTGTAGTGGTGGAAGATTGAACTGGCAAAAGTTGCTATGAGGAGCCTTTGCGAGCGAACAGAATACAGGACTCCTGTCAAGTTAGCTCTCTAATCGCTTGCCAATTCTAACAACAAGTCCCATCTTGGCTCTGGCAATTGGCTTCTTACTAATTCTAGAAGTGGAATTAAAATTTAGCTTCTCCTTCTTTACGTTCGGGACCTGATATTTTCTGGCGCTATGCCAGGTCTGTTATGCCACCTGATTCTGGTGTGCAGCCATCCTGCAGGTTTTACCAAGGTTAAACCAAGGACGACTGCAGCTCCCAACAGATATTATGGGGTTAATCTCATCATCTTAACTATGCATGCCCCACTGTTGGGCAGGCCCGAGCCCACTATGGGAGCGAAATTGACCTACTATATCACGCTGGGCAGACGTGTTGTTATAGGGTATTTTTTTCGAGTGTTCCTTCTCTTGCATAGATATTATATCCCTTACTCTTCTTTTACGACACCCATAGATAAGAGAGGGAGTGGTGAATTGTATTCTTACTCCATCACCACACGGAACTCTTTCTTTGGAGTTAGGGGTGAATAATTCCATCCCCATAATAACTGTTTCGGTAACAGTCTGGAATCAATCAAACGCCAAGGTCCCCAGAACTGAAGCAAAGCCGGTTCCATAGAAAGGATGCGTAAAACTCCATCCTATTCTGCTGATTTATATTGTCCGACTCGGCCGATTAGGCCTCGCAGTAGGGGCTTTACTAGGAACCGAGCAGTGGTCAGATGACCCAACAGCGGCCTCGACCACTACCCGATATCCATGTCATCAGTTATGAAAGATCATACGCCGAGACCATATTAAAAAGATATCAATCCGGAAGGTCTTTGGTTTGGAATCCCAACCACTCTTTATGACAAGCATTGAAGTCTCAAAGAACCATCACCTTCGCCGATGATCACTGTTCCAATATTTCACCAATTTCTCTTCGGACGTTCTCAAATAACTGTATTGACCCACAAGACCTATAGAGGCACGCGTAATGCCCTTCATAGTGGTAGACTATGAAGGGCATACCCGCATTTACGCGTAACCATAAAATTTAAAGATCACCATGTTCGAGGGCCCGAAATCGCTGACAACAGATATCGCCTCGAACGAACATGCACATCCCGGTTTTATGACAGAAAATGTGCTCCAACTTGTAGCCAGGGGAAATATCTTCCAGAGCACCTGTCTGCGTATCTATTAAATGGAGCAGGGCAGGTCACAGCGTCTCGAAATGTTCAGCATGGAAAGGCACAGTGCAGTAGAGGTTGTTTTATGATTAACTGATACGAAGCAGGGCCCCTGGTCAACACTGTTGTATTCTTACTTTGTCACCACATGAAAAGTCATTATTGGTTAAATGCAATAATTAAAAATAATAATCTCATTAAATGATATAAATAGCATAGACATGTACGGATTTTTTTTGTGTTGTTTCAGGGATACCGCGATACCCACATCGAAAATGGTTCAATAAAACGATTAAATTGTATTACATCAACACATATATATATTTCTCTAATACTGTACACCCACACGTCGCTACCAAAGAAAACATATTCAATAGTTTTAAAACTTTATATATTTACTATTCAACATACAACATTGAATAACATACAATTTAAGATTATAGTTACATTTTATTTTTTATACTGTTCATTGTCGGACCTTCGAACATTCTGGAATGATACCGAGCTGATTCTTAACGCTTAGAAATATCAATTGAATAATTTAAATACATAAATATTGCAAAACCAAGCAACACTCGTATGTACAGCGAACGGACAGATATACGTGCCATTTTGATAGGGTGGAATGAATGACATTTATTGTCAAAATTGACAGCAAAGTTGCCGCTTTAACGGTAGTGAAAGGGTGTTCCATATTTAAATATTATAGAGATGGGATCACCGATACAAACTATCAAAATCGATTGATTTGCATGATCTTTATTGTTATAAAAATTCATGATGCCCATATGCTGAATTCTGCCGCTCCTAGAAGCCTATCATATACAACTGAATAACAATAACAACTATAGCTGGGTGATTGCAAGTATTTAAATGACAATCTGATGTTATATAAAATAAATTACTAATTTAAACACGGTAGTTGACGTGCAATTCTGGCTTGATATCGTACACCAGGCTGAGAATGTCTTTAATCACCTGCAATAAATAAAATTAAATTAACACAAATTCCAAAAACTTAAATGAAACAAATGTTAGAAAACTATACAAACAATTTTCAGTTTCTCATTTTGTAATAAAGATGCTTAATCTAGTTCTCATGAGATTAAAACTGCTAAAATATTTAGATAAAAAAATTATCTGACGTCCATCCATTCTGGAATGACACTTACCGCTTCCTGCTGTTGTTTCACCATCCTGTTCATTTCCTCAATCTTCACTTTGGTCTCGGCCTCAATCTTAGCAGCCACACCTTCCCTGGTGCCCATGTGCTATAAAAATAATATTAAGCAGTTACTCCACAATGTATAATTGTGTGTGTAGTATGGAAGCCTGTCAAGATAAGGCGAAGTCAAATGAGTGCATAGCTTAAAAGTTCAGAATAAACACAAAAATCATGGTGGCATCCCATAATTACAACGACAAATCCATGAACTTGCAGCTTCTCTGTAAACAGTCATTCATAACTTTCCATAATTTTTCATTTGATAATAACCGCATCCCGAATTACCATGATAATAATCAATTTATGAAACTGCTTTTCAATTGACCAGACTATTTGTAATTAACTTATCCCTGTCTATTGTCTATGAACCAACTTCATGCTGTAGTCACATTTTTATTTAACTCTACTTATTTGTTATCTATGACACAGATGATACTGAAAGGCAGAACATGGCTTTTCTTATGCCTACAGTCAACATTAGATAAAAACGGTCGGATTTATGGGTTGACATTATTGCCATACCATTAAAATAGTACAACAATATTTTTTTACTATTTAGTAATAAAATATGATACCTTGGCCTCAAACTCCTTGAATTGCCTTTCACGTTCCTGTCTGTACTTCTCCACTTCATCTTGGGCCTCCTCCTTGGCCTGCTTTAGGCGTTTCGCTTTTCCTGTAACATACAAATCATTAACTGTTACTATACCTTTGGCAAAGTTTAGTAATCTATCATCAAAATAAGGAAACAACATTCAGCCTTGATCTATTTTTAGAAAATATTGTGGAAATGGTGGAATATCAGTTGGAGGAACCAACTGGACATTAGTATGATTAATAACATTACATAGCTTATTTGTTTAACAAAATTCAAGTACATGCTAGGTGTATCACTATTATGAGTAATAAATCACCAATTTCATGTTACTAGAAGGTTACCAACCTGTATGATAAATAAGAATAGTTATCAAGCATATCTTTGAGATGGTTTCTACCAGTCAATAATCTATAAAATAATAATTTCTTCACTGTTTCAACAGCATCTCGTAAATTTAAGGCGGTGGTTCAGCAAGAGCCTTCCCAAGGATTTCAGTAATTGAATGCGTGCAGCTAAATATCTAACAAATCATGTGATTATATGTATAATCCGAAACCGAATATCCAAATCCGAATAAACCGAAACGAAATTTTATAAAATTCTATGAGAATCTACTTGAAAATAGACTTATTTCATGAATTAGAATATACTGATAAAGAATTCTTGTCGGACATAGTAACATCTATAATGGAAAGGTACAGCGTTGGCTGCAAAATACATTATATTGCTTGAACTTACGCTTCCTCGCCTCTGAGACCTTCTCTGCAGCCCGCTTTTCGGCTGCCAGCAGTTGTTGGATTCCTTGTGTCTGGCTCGCCATTTCTGATACACAAAAACTATGTCGAACAAGAATCAAGACCGAGACACAAATCAATAGGCGCAATAAGATTTCGTGACGAAAGTCATATGATTACTTTAGTTCTACTGTAACGTCACGATTGGCGCTGTCCGCGGCTCGTGCTTTTGTGTTTATGCGTGTAACGAAAACGAATATACTAGGTAGAATAAAAATGTTATCTCGTATTTCATAATTATTACAACACTATTCTTTTCTGATATTTTTAATAATTAAAACAATTTGAAGACTTACATAAATACTAATAAAGTTGCTTGTAACAATTATAAGTGTTGAGTAAAATGGAACGTGAGTACAATGTCGATAATTTTTACAATTAAAATTAACACTAGATGGCAGTGAAATCGATAATAATTACAAAAAAATGCTATTGATCACGAATATTGCATATTTTAGCTGGTGGTAAAGGAGTAGCATCCTTAATTATATTTAAATATTTTTATTTACTTTAAACATACTTTTGGATATAAGTACTACGTTATATAATTATTAAAAGTTAATAACACACACCAGTCTTTTTTATAGATGGTAACATAGTAAATGACGACTTGTCTTACACTTAAGCGGCAAGTTTTAAAAATTGTAAGAGTTGGTAGTGATGTTACTGTATTTAATATAGGTATATTGAATTATAACAAACCTACTCTAGCAGTAAAAAGTTAATTTTAAATAAAAGACAATCTTTCACAGAAGATATACTTTCTATAAATTTTCTTCCTCGTGCGATCATTGAAATTTTCATTCAATAACAAGATGGTTATACTTCCTATCTCTTTCACACTCTAATAAATTGTATGAAACAAAAATTAAATCCCATACCAATATGAACCAATGGAAATGAGAACTAGATATATTTGTTGTATAATTATCATGTACACAGACGTTTTTGTCTGATTACTCTATAGCAACGTGAAAATATTAGAAGCAATGAATGTTGCTATTTAGAGCGGATTTACATTTCACTTTGCTTAGTACAGAGTCCACGCCCCCCGCGATCAACGTCACTGTTTTCTTTATCATTTCAGTGGTAAACTTAACGTAGTATGGCCGTCGTCTGGAAGTATTCACAGTTTTACTTCCATAAAGAATACGCGATAAACATAGCGCAGAGCGAATTAAGAAGGACATTTTTAAATAAATTCTTTACGCGAGTGAGATAAACATTGTTGAATAAGTGTCGAACCGCGTTATCCATAACACAAATCAACACTTCGACCTCATTTTAAAATCTATTTATACAGATTTCTTCTAAATATTATTTGACAAAATGTGGTTAATTAGTCAGGCTAATTCTGTGATTTTGGAAGTCAAAGTGGACACCAACTCCATTGGACAGGACCTGCTTGAAAAGGTAAGACAACATAACTACATATTACAACATAAATATTTAACAACTTAACCATTAAATAAGATTAACAATTTATATGAAAATAATACTTATTAATAAATGTTAAAACATAAACTTAAGATTTAAAACCTGCTAACTAAATCATTGATTTCTAATACATATTATATTCACCTGTTGCCAAATAACAACATTGTACAGATAAACGCAATGTTGAATGAGAATTTCAACATATGGAATATTGTCATTGCATGAAATACTCATTTTAATCAGTGAAAAACAAATTAAATTAATATTTAATTCAAGAATATTAATCAATCAACAACAAAAGCATTTTCGAAGACACGTTTGCTCTACTACGTCAAGACTGTTACCTTGCGGACTTTGGACCCGGCAAAGCAAATGGCATTCTACACGCTTTACCTTCGTGATACCAACCAAACGCATAACGTAATTTTCATTATTATTATGTGTATTTTTAAAAGTCGTAAGCGTAGGCTTCTAATGTCTTCTAGGGTGGTCATGGTTTATAAAGTAATTTTGCTTATTATAAATTGTGCTTTTAAAAAGGTATTATTTAACTGGGGCTCAGTACTTAATGCATTGTTTGTAATTGGCGCCAGAATATTTTAAAAAGTTTCATCGCTGGCGCGTCTCCAAATTATTCATGAGATTTCGAATTTAGAACAGTTATTTCTTTATTGGTACGAGAAGAGGCTTCAAGGAAACTGGAATTGCATAATCTAACTGAATTATGGCAATTAAGAATACAATTTCTTTTCCTGCGGGTGTCCTAAAAAAATAACTAAAGGATGTAAGCGAATAACATCATTGCAAGGGAATATATTAGACCAGTATATACTATAAGGACTGACCTGCCGTGTCCACCACTGAATACACATATAAGGCCAGAGCCCCTTTCAAAAAGCGGACAG